>JZKD02S2223866.1:625607-680439 GCA_000966675.3 Picea glauca
GTTTAAAAAAAAAAAAAAAACACTTAAGCAATAATTTTGGTCTTCATAAATTTTTGGGTAAAGTGAAGGGAGTAAGAAATTAAATAAAATTTGTGATAAAATTTAAAGAAGAAATTAATTGTTTTAACTTTTGATAGTTTAAAAAGACACTAAATTAATATTAAAAGTAAAAGAGGTTAATTTTCACAACTGTCATTTCTAGCTCATTAAAAAGGGGAAAGAGGGAAATATAAAAATTAGGAAACTAGGGAATGAGGAAACATAAAAAGGGAAAGAGGGGAACTTATGGTAAAAAGAGGGAGGTCAACTTAGTAAAGAATCTGCATTTAAAGAACCTTCTAAATTGAACTAATTTAGCAATTTCATTCTAGGGAAAGCTTTTAAAACCTGTAAGGGAATCTAGGGACACCTAGGAGTGATTTTAGGAGTAATCCTAGGTGGGTGAGGGAAATGAGACAATTAATAAATTAAAGAAAATAATTATTGGAGGAAAGTGGGGGATGGATGACACTTGTACGACGGAAAATTTTTAGAAGATTTTTATTAAAACTTAAATTAAATGAGATTTAGGGAAAGATGGAAGTTCTAAAACTCTATAAAAGAAAGGGAGGAGAAGGAAGAGGGGGATCGGTTGTTAGCGTAACGTTACACTGTCGGATTAGTGACTTGATTTATTTACTTGTGGGAGTTGGGATTTCCCATCTTGGAGAGGAGTGGTAGCTCGGCCTTGCAAGGTGAGATGGGAGCCAGACGTACCCTCTGGATAGTGTGTGGCCCCTTTGCAGCTCGGGGGGCTAAGGGGGAAGCGGAGTACCCTTAGCATTGGCTGGGAGGTACCAGTGAGGTCTCGATGGTCGGCAAGCAGGAGAGGACAGAGCACGGGACGTCATTCGAAGTGGGCGATAAGGCAATGATATGCTCTTTTATTTTGTAGAATAGAATGCATTAGGCCTTATGCTTGGATCTGAATATTGATTGTAAATGAATTTGGCATGTTTATACCTAGTGTTATCTCGATCTACTTCACCTTTTTATCTTGCTGGACATTTACTCTGTGTTTATATGATGAATGTGTTTTCATTTTGGCTCAGTGATTTCTTATATTGAATGTGTCTCACTGCTGTCCATGCTGTTCTGAGTGTGTAATTCTTAGGCCGCGATTAAATTTTCCCTCTGATGTTGAAGTAATTCAGGGGTGAATTAACCCTGTGATTTTACTCCTTGCCTCTCCATTCCTTGGACTGATATTCTTTAACCCTCCATCCATAGAAGTGAGCCTTTCTCCTGCTTAATTTTTATTATTTCCATAGATATCCTCACCCAACGAAGGTTGTAGTGTGAACACTCACCTAGTTTTTTTTTACTGAAAATGAATTACTGGGCACATTGTTCCTTCGGCAATGACTTCCCATTCCGGTGCATTGGCATGGAGGTTACCCTAGCTGTGAAGGCATGAATTGTGGTCTTGTTGTGCTTGCATAGATGCATTTTACTTTCTCATCCTATGATGACCACAAGTGAAGTCCTTCGGGGTGTTGGGTACGGAGTTGTTTATTTATCAAAGTATGGAAGTGGTATTTCTGTCTGGTGTAGTGGTAGGGTGATTTGCCTTTATATGAAGACCAACCCGAATTTACTTGTTGGTGTGTCTCTGCACATCACTCCCACCAAATCAATTCGGCAACACTCTATTTTCTTCTGAGGCGCTTGTACAGCTAAGGTTGTTGATTGACAACCTTTAAAATAAAAGAAACCCCTTCTGGTGTAAAATTTTATTCCTTTGAAATGTAATGATTTTTAATCTTTTTACTACTGGGCGTTTTTTTGTCAATGGTTAATCTCAGCAAACTGTCACATCCCTTCCGACGTAGATATCATTGACTTTAATATTGCCATTTATTGACCATGAAATTTAGTTGCACAATGATTTTCTGGTTGATTAAATTAGCACAAAATTTATCTCTGGTTGACCATGAAATTTATTGACTTTATTAGCACATCGATTTTCATTGTAATTGATTAAATTGTTGTTGGTTGGCTGACCACGTTGCCCTTAAATGAGGTCTATAACGACTGCATTTTTCCATTTAAATTGAGGGCGTCGTTGTTGAGTGGGCTCGAATTGTCGCCCTGTGTACAGCGTTTGCATATTTCATTAATGACAGGATTTATGGAATTCCATTCTGGTGGGTTGGACAGTGAATCTATTATTATTTAATGACAGAAATTTATTTTCCTTCCAATCGGTATGGCATAGCAAATGGTATTTGTTTTACTGATTACCTCCACATTTTACTCTAAAACTCGTTTTTCGGAGTTGTACGTGCCCACGCGGTTCCCTTCCTTATCTTACCTGAAGAGCTAAATAACCTTGCCATCATTGAGTTGATTTATAAAACTATGAGTACAATGATGTCAATTTTTATTAACTTTTATATTTTATTCCTATTACTCCGTGGGTTTATTGGTAATGCATAGATTTATTTAAACTAATGCATGGAATCTTGAATTCAGTTATTATGATTTGGTTATTAGGATTTCTACTGAATTGGTTATTATGATTTATTGTAGTTTTATGAAGGAAACTTATAGTAATATCTAATCCTTAAGTATTGCTTAAGAATGTTTTGATCTTCTTATGGTTCCCTTTAAATGGAATTATATAAAATATATTGAATCTATATGTTTTCTTAAGGAATAATTGATCCTCTTGTGGCTTCTTCTAATAAGATGTAATTTTAACATTAAACTCTTCATATGTTGCTCCATTAAGATAATTTTTAAATAAGATCGGTAGTTGAGCCTCATGAAGGTTGTACCTTGCTGTCGTACCTTGAAGCAATTGATGCATGATGTTTGACTTGAATGGACTTGACTTGGCAAGTACTATTGACGGGTATAATTAGATCTCTATATGTAACTAAGGATGTACTTATGCTCTCGTGGTTTTCATTAACCCTCATGTATAATTCTTTTACTCAACTTACACTTAACACTACTTTAAGGATTGATTAAGAAAAGTAGTTTATTCTATTGCACATGAAGAATTGGTATTTAAGTATGGTTTGTGATTCTAGTCTAAAATCTCAGTGTTAATTGGGTGAATGGGATCGTGATTATGGACGTGGTATTTAACTTGCGAAATTGGTTGTAGCTAATGCCTATTGATTGTTGATGAATGACTAGATCAAGATTTATACAAGCTAGTTAAAAATTTTAGTTAATGCTTAATTATATTTTAATGATTAATTAGTCGAAGATTCAGACCTGCTTGGTAGTGTCCATTAAATGTTGATTTAGATGGCACTCGGATGACACTTGTAATTATTATTGCGCAATTGAATTTTTTTTAAGACTAAATTAGATTATACCTTGATGTCATTATGCACTTTTGACATGAGAAGTCGGGCTCGTAATGGAGGTTGGAATAGACTGTGTTAATTACCTTACTTTCTATATCAATTGTCACTGTCTTGTAAATTTTTTCAAAAGTACACCTCCCATGCAATACTGTATTAGTAGTGAGTAATTTAATGAGTTAATAATGATTCACCATTGTAATTTTCCTTAATTGAATAACCCTGTTGATTGCGATCTTGATGGTTATGTTATTGTCTTTATCTTAGTAAGCTTGGTCTGCTTGTGTCGGGAAAGATGTAGACACCTCCATATTCCTCAGAACAGTCACCAGCCCCGAGACCTTAAATGGTTAAAATCGATGGAAAACTGGGCTTGAGCGTTGCTTATGTGTCTTGGAGGTCCTAACCATTGCAGGGTAGGACGGGTGGGTAGTCAGTCTTATTTTATTGTTGCTTGATTGTCATTCATTACTCGTAGATTGTTTGATGTGCGTCTTAGATCTTATGTTGTTGCATGCACCTTGATTCGTCATTCTGTTGCGACATAGAGTAGATGTCCTTATTACCCTTGTACACATGCACACACAAAAAAAAAATATATATATTTCTCTTGTTTGAGAGGTTGATGTCGTGACGAACAGGAGGTGTGTTACATATGGTATCAGAGTGGGTTCAACCCGTGACTTGGGATCGACACGGCTTTCGTTGACATGATTTGATTTTACGGTTGTTGATTGAGTTGACTTGTGTGCATAAAGGTAATCATGGTTAGAGGACTCCGCAGAGGCAGACTACGGGGTGCTAGGGGAGGAGGCACAATACCTCCAATAGCATCCATGCCTGAGGGGTCTAACCCCCAGGGAGATGAGCAGGTTCTCGGGCAGGAGAAGATAGCAGTTGGCGATGTAGTCAGAATGATGAGATCCTTTCAGCACATGTCCGAGGCACTGATCAACCATTGGGATAGAGAAGAGGCCAAGGCGCCAGCACCTACAGAGGTTCCACCGTGCGCACTAGCCATTACTGGTAGCATTCACCGTGAACTCGAGAAGGTCAAATTTCCTAAGTTCTTTGGTGCCCTGGACGATGCTACTGCGGAGGCATGGTTGGAGAACATGGTGATGTGCTTCACACTTTGCAATTATACCTCCAACATGAAGGTCTGCATGGCGGTCTTTCAATTGAAGGGGAGCGCTCTTCTATGGTGGAAGACACTCCTACCATAGCTGAATATGGTCGTCGAAGACATGTCATTGGAACTGTTCGAGGAACGGTTCCGAGAGAGGTACCTTTCAGAGGAATTCATTGAGCGTCAACTCAATGAGTTCAACGCCCTACGATAGGGAGGTTGTATAGTGCCCTTTTTATGGAGTTGCTCTGCTATGCTCCACACCTTAACACAGAGAAAATTAAGGTCAACAGGTTCATGTTCGGCCTTAATAGAAACCTATGTGTAAAGGTTAGGATTTTGATGCCCCAAACCTTGCATGATGTCATCCAGAAGGCCCTCATAGCAAAGGGGGAGCTTATCAGTGGGGGTCAGACCAGGACTCCAGCGAGACCAGCAGGGCAGTTTTCATCTAGAACATAGTAGCACCAGACACCAGCGAGACATACGCCGAGATATCGTGGCTTCCAGAGGGGATCCACTTTCACTACACCCCGGTGATTGACGCCTCAGCAGTGGACACCTTACTGGGGACCACAACATCAGCAACGATGTCGCCCGCTACAACAACAGTTTAGGCCTGTCCAACAGAACAGACTAGGGTTCCAGGTCGGTGGGCCATCATCTTCTACTTCAAGTACCAGGACTACTGGGCCGAAGAAGGGGTGTTGGACATGTGGGGAGCCACACTACCAGTGCGACTATCCTATGGAGAGGACCAGAGCGTCCAGATCAGCAGGACCCACTACCGTGGGAGATATGGGCAAGGCCCATCAGATTCATGCAGCAGTGAATAACCACCAGGCAGAGCACCAGTCAACTATGCTCGAGACAACAGGTATTGTCGTTGACTGGACGCTTAGTATTTTGATAGATCTTGGTGTTACCGAGAGTTTCATTTCTGGTGCAACGCTAAAAAGGATTAAGGTAAAGGCAGTCGAACAGGACGATTTTAGCTTCATAGAGATGACTTCAGGAGCCAAACAGAAGGTTGAAGGAAAGGTTATGGGCTATGTCCTTAACTTGGGAGAGTTTGTCACGAGGACCAACTTGTACATCACGATCTTAGGATCTTATGATGTTGTGATTGGTATGGATTGGTTGGAATCACATGAGGCGATACTCAACTATAAGACGAAACGTTTGAGCTTGGTCGATGATGAGGGACAAAGACGTGTGATTGTAGGATAGAACCAGGGAGTTTCCTTGAGGTTTTTCTCTTCCTTACATCTACGGAAGAGTATGCGCAAGGGGTGCAAGCTTTATGCGATCCTTGTGTTAAACAAGAAGGGAGTAGAGAAAGGTCTAGAAATCCTTCCGGTGGTGAGAGAGTTTGCGGATGTGTTTCCAGAGGAGTTACCTGGGATGCTTCTAGAGAGGGAGTTGGAGTTTACCATAGACCTAAAACCAAGGACTGAACCGATAGCAAGAACACCTTATCGGATGTCAACCCTAGAGTTAGAAGAGTTGAAAATGCAACTGAAAGAATTGTTGGACCTAGGAATGATACGTCTAGTGTGTCACTGTGGGGTGCAACTGTTATTTTCATACGAAATAAGGATGGATTGTGGAGGCTTTCATTGACTATCATCAACTGAACAAGGCTACGATCAAGAATCAGTATCCATTGTGGAGAATTGATGATCTGTTCGATCAAATGAAGGGTGCGACGATGTTCTCCAAGATTGATTTGCGATCAGGGTATCACCAGTTGTGGATCAATGAGAATGACGTCCCTAGTACCACCTTTAATATGAGGTTTGGACATTACGAGTTTACTATTTTACTGTTTTGACTAACAAACTCCCCAGGGGTATTTATGAGTTTGATGAACGAGGTGTTCTGCGAGTACTTGGACAAGTTCGTCCAAGTGTTCATTGATGATATTTTGATTTACTCTTGTATGATGGAGGAGCATGAAGAGCACTTGCGCTTGATACTATAGTGTCTGCGAGAGCACAAATTGTATGGGAAATTGTCCAAATGCTCTTTTTATCAATTGAGGATTCACTACTTAGGGCATGTCATCTTCGACGAAGGCATCACCATGGATCCAGCCAAGGTTGAGGCTATCATGGAATGGCCTATGATGATGAATGTCACGGAAGTGCATAGCTTTATGGGTTTAGCAGGATACTATCGATGGTTTGTCGAGGGATTTTTGAAGATAGCAAATCCAATCATGGAATTGCAAAAGAAAAACAGGAAGGTTGCTTAGACCGAGAAATGCCCGGAAGAATTTTGGAGGCTTGAGGAGTTGTTGATAACAACGTCGATACTAAAGGTCCCTGACATGGATGTGGACTTCTTGGTATGCACAGACGCATCCAAGGAAGGCTTAGGCCGAGTCTTCATGCAAGACAGACGAGTGGTTGCTTACATTTCGAGGAAATTGAGAAGGCATGAGGAGAACTACGCGACGCATGATTTGGAGTTATTAGCCATCGTATATTCCTTGAAGGTTTGGAGACACTACCTTATTGGATGAAAATTTGAACTAAAGACTGACCATTATGGACTACAACACATTTTTATGCAAAGCGACATGAACGCATGACAACAACGTTGGTCGGAATTGCTTAGCGAGTATGAATTTGAGATTACTTACATAAAGGGAATAGTGAACTGAGTGGCATATGCTTTGATTCGGAGGCCAAGCATCTTTTCGATGTTGCCTCTTTAGATGAATCTATGTGAAAATATTCTAACTTTACAGTGTGACGATGACTCGTACAAAGAGGTCGAGGGTTTTATCAGACAAAACACATTGATGGTACCACGATATGAGGGATTTTCATTTGATAGCGATGGGTTATTAAGGTTTAAAAGTTGGATTTACGTACCGCCAAATGACAAGTTGAAGATGTTGATCCTGAGCGAGGCTCATAGAGCAGTTTACATGGCTCACTCGGGAGTCATGAAGATGAGGGCAGACCTTAAACCCTTATTCTTCTGGAAGGGAATGAAGGCCGGCATAGTCAACTATGTGGCCAGTTGTCTAGAGTGTTAGCAGGTAAAGGCTAAACATAGACACCCAACAGGATTACTTCAACCACATGCCATTCCGGAATCAAAATGGGAGGTTATTTCAATGGATTTTATTGTTGGATTGCCACTGACAACAAGGAGACATGACTTGATTTTCGTAGTATTAGACACTCTGACAAAGAGAGCTCACTTTATTCTTGTGCATACAACATATTAGGCACCTGACATAGCTAGAGTTTTCATCAGTGAGATTGTGAGGCTGCATGGCATGCCTAAGAGGATTACATCTGATTGAGGATCGGTGTTTACTGGACAATTTTGGATGAGTTTCCAAGAGGCCTTGGGAACCCAACTTAACTTTAGTGTTGCGTATCACCCAGAGACTGACGAACAAACCGAATGAATGAACCAGACCTTGGAGGATATGTTTCGCATGTACGTGATGGACCAACAAAATCGTTGGGAGGAATTCTTTCCACTAGTGGAATTCTCTTACAACAACAGTTACCAGAGCACCATTAAGATGGCGCCTTTCGAGATTCTTTACGGGTGACCACGTCAAATGCCCTTGAGTTGGGATTGGCTTGAGGATAGGGTCCTAGTGGGACCAAAGTTGATCCAAGAAATGAAAGAGAAAATGCAAACCATAAGACAAAGGATTAAAGAAGCGTAGGATCGACAGATGAGTTATGTCGATGCGCATCAAGTCGACCGTAGTTACGAGGTTGGCGATCGAGTCTTCTTGTGGGTTAAACCACATAAGAGTTTGATTAAGTTTGGGAAGGGAGATAAACTCTCTCCTAGGTTTGTGGGACCTTTCGAGATTGTGGAGGGAAAGGGGCCCGTGGCCTATCGACTAGCCTTGCCTGATTCTTGAGGTGTATGCACGATGTTTTTCATGAATCTATTTTGAGACATTATATTAATGATCCTACACATGTTATTGACATGAGTTCCTTGCAGGTATCGGATGAGGGGGCGCTCATGGTTGAGCCTTTCTACATCTTGGATCATTGCGTTCGATACCTACAATGACTAACGATAGATCAGGTCAAGGTCCAGTGGGACAATTATAGTCCTCACTCGACGACCTGGGAGGACGCATATGATATGCGCCAACAGTTTCCATTTTTGTTTGATAGATAGACATATGATACTATGATACACTTTATTTCAGCGTATATAATGTGAAAGTTTGGGACAAAGTTTAGACCAAGAGGGGGTGTATGTAACATCCCGCTCTGGCGCACTGAGTGAATGTATTCTTTAAGGACACTTGCTCGCAAGTGATTCGGAATATTATGATAATAAAACATTGTCTTTGATTATGATGCGTCATGGGTAGATGAAATGTTGTTTTACTATATTGACATCGATAGGTGCTATTGACTCGGTGTTACTAGGTGTGCAAGGTTTTGGACCCTGAGGATGCAGAGGCATCGATGGAACCCCTTGGACTCCAGAGTGAGTCAGGGAGTGTGCTATTGGGGTTTGATTGATTTACTGTGATATTAGTATATTTGATTAGATGATATGATGTGGATATGTCTTGACATGATTTGTTGATGATGCAGGCTGACAATAGCTTGTCGACTAGACTCATATATGGAGTAAAGGGGTCACACATGACTACTAGAGAGGTTGAGGGAGAGGTGTTGACAACATCCCTGCCACAGCCTACTAGCACTCCCACCGTGGCTCGAACTGTAGGTTAGCGATTACCTAGTTCAAGGGGAACCACGATGTCATGAAGGAAAACTACGACAGTAACTCGCGATGATTCTAAGGGGCGCACAATAAGGTGGGGGCCTTATTCCTTAGAATCCCTTAGTCTCTGACAAGTTCACCTAGTGGAGTGTTGACTCCAGGGGTTATTGATGTCTACCAATGAAACAAGAAGTGAGTGGCACCCTTGGATAATGTGGTGTGCCCTGAAGGGCACGTTGCACAAAAGAAACAAAAGAGGCAAGTGGCACCCTTGGAGAACGTGGTGCATCCTGAAGGGCACATCGGGAAAAAGAAACAAAAGAGGTGAGTGGCACCCTTGGAGCATGTGGTGCGTCCTGAAGGGCACGTCATGAAAAAGAAACAATAGAGGCCAGTGGCACCCTTGGAGCACGTAGTGCATCTTGAAGGGCACGTCGCGATGATGATGATAAAGGAATGAACCTATATGGCCCTAAGACAAATATATCATTAAGAAATTTTAAAACAACTTCCCTAATTAAAATGTCGCCCAGTTCAGAATCTAAGTCCTAAGTCTAAAACTTCGTTAGGGGTAAAATTTTGTCTACCCTTAAGAAAATATCTTTATAAAAATAAAATAATAACGTTTTAAAAAAAAAAAAAACCACTTAAGCAATAATTTTGGTCTTCATAAATTTTTGGGTAAAGTGAAGGGAGTAAGAAATTAAATAAAATCTGTGATAAAATGTAAAGAAGAAATTAATTGTTTTAACTTTTGATCGTTTAAAACGATACTAAATTAATATTAAAAGTAAAAGAGGTTAATTTGCACAACTGTCATTTCTAGCTCATTAAAAAGGGGAAAGAGGGAAATATAAAAATTAGGAAACTAGGGAATGAGGCAACATAAAAAGGGAAAGAGGGGAACTTATGGTAAAAAGCGAGAGGTCAACTTAGTAAAGAATCTGCATTTAAAGAACCTTATAAATTGAACTAATTTAGCAATTTCATTCTAGGGAAAGCTTTTAAAACCTGTAAGGGAATCTAGGGACACCTAGGAGTGATTTTAGGAGTAATCCTAGGTGGGTGAGGGAAATGAGACAATTAATAAATTAAAGAAAATAATTATTGGAGGAAAGTGGGGGATGGATGACACTTGTACGATGGAAAAATTTTAGAAGATTTTTATTAAAACTTAAATTAAATGAGATTTAGGGACAGATGGAAGTTCTAAAACTCTATAAAAGAGAGGGAGGAGAAGGAAGAGGGGGATCGGTTTTTAGCGTAACGCTACGCTGTCGGATTAGTGACTTGACTGATTTACTTGTGGGAGTTGGGATTTTCCATCTCGGAGAGGAGTGGTAGCTCAACCTTGCGAGGCGATATGGGATCTAGACGTACCCTCTGGATAGTGTGTGGCCCCTTTGCAACTCGGGGGGCTAAGGGGGAAGCAGAGTACCCCTAGAATTGGCTGGGAGGTACCGGTGAGGTCTTGACGATCGACGAGCGGGAGAACACAGAGCGCGGGACATCATTCAAAGCGGTCGATAAGGCAACGATATGCTCTTTTATTTTGTAGAATAGAATGCATTAGGCCTTATGCTTGGATCTAAATATTGATTGTAAATGAATTTGGCATGTTTATACCTAGTGTTATATAGATCTACTTCGCCTTTTTATCTTGCTGGACATTTACTCTGTGTTTATATGATAAATGTGTTTTCATTTCTGCTCGATGATTTCTTATATTGAATGTGTCTCACTGCTGTCCATGTTGTTCTGAGTGTGTAATTCTTAGGCCGTGATTAAATTTTCCCTCTGTTGTTGAAGTAATTCGGGGGTGAATTAACCCTATGATTTTACTCCTTGCCTCTCCATTCCTTGGAATGATATTCTTTAACCCTCCAGCCATAGAAGTGAGCCTTTCTCCTGCTTAATTTTTATTATTTCCATAGAGATCCTCACCCAGTGAAGGTTGTAGCGTTAACACTCACCTAGTTTTTTTTATCGAAAATGAATTACTAGGCACATCGTTCCTTCGTCAATGATTTCCCATTCTGGTGCGTTGGCATGGAGGTTACCCTAGCTACGCAAGAATAAATTTTGGTCGTGTTGTGCTTCAATAGACTCATTTTACTTTCTCATCCTATGATGACCGCAAGTGAATCCCTTCGAGGTGTTGGGTACAGAGTTGTTTATTTGTCAAATTATGGAAGTGGTATTTCTGTCTGGTGTAGTGGTAGGGCGATTTGCCTTTATATGAATGCCAACCTGAATTTACTTGCTGGTGTGTCTCTGCACAACACTCCCACCAAATCAATTCGGTAGCACTCTATTTTCTTCTGAGGAGCTTGTACAACTAAGGTTGTTGATTGACAACCTTTAAAATAAAAGAAACCCCTTCTGGTGTAGAGTTTTATTGCTCTGAAATTTAATGATTTTTAATCTTTTTACTGCTGGGCATTTTTTTTGTCAATGGTTAATCTCAGCTGCAAATGGTATTTTTTTTACTGATTACCAATTTGGTATTTTTTTTTTGAAATTCAGTTGCACAGTGATTTTCTAGTTGATTAAATTAGCACGAAATTTATCTCTGGTTGACCACGAAATTTATTGACTTTATTAGCACAACGATTTTCATTGTAATTGATTAAAATGTTGTTGGTTGGCTGACCACGTTGCCCTTAAATGAGGTCTGTAACGACTTCATTTTTCCATTTAAATTGAGGGTGTCATTGTTGAGTGGGCTCGAATTGTCGCCCTGTCTACAACGTTTTCATATTTCATTAATGACAGGATTTATGGAATTCCATTCTAGTGGGTTGGACAGCGAATCTGTTATTATTTAATGACAACAATTTATTTTCCTTCCAATGGGTATGGCATAGCAAACAATATTTTTTTTACTGATTACCTCCACGTTTTACTCTAAAACTCATTTTTTGGAGTTGTTCGTGCCCACACGGTTCCCTTCCTTATCTTACCTGAAGAGATGAATAACCTTGCCATCACCGAGTTGATTTATAAAACTATGAGTACAATGATGTCAATTTTTATTAACTTTTATATTTTATTCCTCTTAGTCTATGGGTTGATTGGTAATGCTTATATTTATTTAAACTAATGCATGGAATCTTGAATTCAGTTATTATGATTTGGTTATTAGGATTTCTACTAAATTGGTTATTATGATTTATTGTAGTTATATGAAGGAAACTTATAGTAATATCTAATCCTTAGGTATCGCTTAAGAATGTTTTGATCTTCATATGGTTCCCTTTAAATGGAATTATATAAAATATATTGAATCTATATGTTTGCTTAAGGAATAATTGATCCTCTTGTGGCTTCTTCTAATAAGATGTAATTTTAACATTAAACTCTTCATATGTTGCTCCATTAAGATAATTTTTAAATAAGATTGGTAGTTGAGCCTCATGAAGGTTGTACCTTGCTGTCGTACCTTGAAGCAATTGATGCATGATGTTTGACTTGAATGGACTTGACTTGGCAAGTACTATTGACATGTATAATTAGATATCTATATGTAACTAAGGATGTACTTATGCTCTCGTGGTTTTCATTAATCCTCATGTATTATTATTTTACTCAACTTACACTTAACACTGCTTGAAGGATTGATTAAGCAAAGTAGTTTATTCTATTGTGCATGAAGAATTGGTATTTAAGTATGGTTTGTGATTCTAGTCTAAAATCTCAGCATTAATTGGGTGAATGGGATCGTGATTATGGACGTGGTATTTAACTTGCGAAATTGGTTGTATATAATGCCTATTGATTGTTGATGAATGGCTAGATCAAGATTTATACAAGCTAGTTAAAGATTTTAGTTAATGCTTAATTATATTTTAATGATTAATCAGTCAAAGATTCAGACCTTCTTGGTAGTGTCCATTAAATGTTGATTTAGATGGCACTCGGATGACACTTGTAATTATTATTGCGCAATTGAATTTTTTTTAAGGCTAAATTATATTATACCTTGATGTCATTATGCACTTTAGACATGCGAAGTCGGGCTCGTAACGGAGGTTGGATTAGACTGTGTTAATTACCTTACTTTCTATATCAATTGTCATTGTCTTGTAAATTGATTCAAAAGTACACCTCCCATGCAATATTGTATTAGTAGTGAGTAATTTAATGAGTTAATAATGATTCACCATCGCAATTTGCCTTAATTGGATAACCCTGTTGATTGTGATCTTGATGGTTATGTTATTGTCTTTATCTTAGTAGGCTTGGTCTGCTTGTGTCGGGCGGGATGTAGACACCTCCATGTTCCTCAGAACAGTCGCTAGCCCTGAGGCCTTAAATGATTAAAATCGATGGGAACTTGGGCTTGAGCATTGTTTATGTAACTTGGAGGTCCTAACCATTGCAGGGTAGGATGGGTGAGTAGTCAGTCTTATTTTATTGTCGATTGATTGTTGTTAATTGCTCACAAATTGCTTGATGTGCATCTTAGATATTATGTTGTTGCATGCACCTTGATTCGTCATCGTTTTGAGACATAGAGTAGATGTCCTTATTACCCTTCTACACACACACAAAAAAAAATAAAAAATATTTCTCTTGTTTGAGATGTTGATGTCGTGACGAACGGGAGGTGTGTTACATATGGTATCAGAGCAGGTTCAACCCGTGACTTGGGATCGATATGGCTTTCGTTGACATGATTTGATTTTACAGTTGTTGATTGAGTTGACTTGTGTGCATGCAGGTAATCATGGTTAGAGGACGTCACGGAGGCATACGACGGGGTGCTAGGGGAGGAGGTACAACACCTCCAGTAGCACCCACGCCTGAGGGGTCTAACCCCCAGGGAGATAAGAAGGTTCTCGGGTAGGAGCAGATAGCAGTTGAAGATGTAGTCAGAATGATGAGATCCTTTCAGCGCATGTCCGAGGCACTGATCGGCCATTGGGACAGAGATGAGGCCAGGGCGCCGACACCCGCTGAGGTTCTGCTGCGTGCACCGACTGTTACTGGTAGCATTCACCATGAACTCGAGAAGGTCAAATTTACCAAGTTCTTTGGTGCCCCGGATGGCGCTACCATGGAGGCATGGTTGGAGAACATGGCGATGTGCTTCGCACTACGTGATTATACCTCCAACATGAAGGTCTGCATGGAAGTCTTTCAACTAAAGGGGAGCACTCTTCTATGGTGGAAGATGCTCCTACCGTAGCTAAACATGGCCGTCGAAGACGTTTCATGGGAACTGTTCGAGGAACGGTTCCAAGAGAGGTACCTTTCAGAGGAATTCATTGAGCATCAACTCAATGAGTTCAATTCCCTACTACAAGGAGGTCGTATGGTGCCCGAGTATGAGGCTCGTTTTATGGAGCTGCTCCAGTATGCTCTGAACCTTAACATAGAGAAACTTAAGGCCAACAGGTTCGTGTTCGGCCTTAACGATATCCTACATGCAAAGGTTAGGATTTTGATGCCCCAACCCTTGCAAGATGTCGTCTAGAAGACCCTCATAGTAGAGGATGAGATTATCAGTGGGGGTCAAATAAGGACTCCAGCGAGACCAACAGGGAAGGTTTCATCTGGAACACAATAGCACCAGACACTAGTGAGACATACACCGGGATATCATGGCTTCCAGAGGGGATCCACTTTCACTACACCCCAACAACCAATGCCTCAGCAGCGGACACCTTACCAGGGACCACAACATGAGCAACAACATTTCCTGCTGCAACAACAGTTTAGGCTTGTCCAGTAGAATAGACCAAGGTTCCAGGCCAGTGGGCCGTAATCTTCTCCTTCAGGTACTAGGACCACTGGGACAAAGAAGGGGTGTTGGATGTGTGGGGAGCCACACTACCAGCACGACTATCCTATAGAGAGGACCAGAGTATTCGGATTAGTATGACCCACTACCATGGGAGATATGGGCAAGGCCCATCGAATTCATGCAGCGGTGAATAACCGCCAGGCAGAGCACCAGTCGATTGTGCTCGAGATGACAGGTATTGTCACTGATCAAACGCTTAGTATTTTGATAGATCCCGGTGTTACCGAGAGTTTCATTTATGGTGCAACGCTAAAAAGGATTAAGGTAAAGGCAGTCGAACAAGACGAGTTTTGCTTCGTAGAGATGGCTTCGGGAGCCAAATAGAAGGTTGGAGGAAAGGTTAGGGGCTGTGTCCTTAACCTAGGAGAGTTTTTCATGAGGACCAACCTATACGTCACGATATTAGGATCTTATGATGTCGTGATTGTTATGGATTGGTTAGAATCGCATGAGGCGATACTTAACTATAAATCAAAATGGTTGAGCTTGGTTGATGACGAGGGACAGAGATGTGTGATTGTAGGACTGAACCAGGGAGTTTCCCTGAGGTTCGTCTCTTCCTTACAGCCATGAAAGAGTATGCACAAGGGGTGCAAGATTTATGTGATCCTTGCATTAAACAAGAAGGGAGTAGCGAAAGGTCTAGAACACCTTCCGGTGGTGAGAGAGTTTGTGGATGTGTTTCTGGAGGAGTTACTAGGGATGCCGCTGGAGAGGGAGTTGGAGTTTACCATAGACCTAAAACCAGTGACTGAACCGATAGCAAGAACACCTTATCAGATATCGACCCTGGAGTTAGAAGAGTTGAAAATGCAACTGAAACACTTGCTGGACCTAGGATTAATATGTCCTAGTGTGTCACCGTGGGGTGCACCTATTATTTTCATATGAAATAAGGATGGATCGTGGAGGCTTTGCATAGACTATCGTCAACTGAACAAGGCTACAATCAAGAATCAGTATCCATTTCCAAGAATTGATGATCTATTCGATCAAATGAAGGGTGCGGCGGTGTTCTCCAAGATCAATTTGCGATCAGGGTATCACCAGTTGCGGATCAAGGAGGATGATTTCCCTAAGACCACCTTTAAGACGATGTTTGGATATTACAATTTTACTATTTTAACATTTGGACTGATAAACGCCCCAGGAGTATTTATGAGTTTGATGAACGGGGTGTTCCATGAGTACTTGGACAAGTTCGTCCAAGTGTTCATTGATGATATTTTGATTTAATCTCGTACAATGGAGGAGCATGATGAGCACTTACGCTTGGTACTACAATGTCTACGAGAGCACAAATTGTAAGGGAAATTGTCCAAATGCTCTTTTTATCAATCGAGGATTCACTAATTAGGGCATGTCATCTCCAACGAAGGCATCGCCGTGGATCCAGCCAAGGTCGAGGCTATCATGGAATGGCCTATGCCGACAAATGTCATGTAAGTGAGTAGCTTTATGGGTTTAGCAGGATACTATCGACAATTTGTCAAGGGATTTTCGAAGATAGCAAATCCAATCACAGAATTGCAGAAGAAAAATAAGAAGGTTGCTTGGACCGAGAAATGCATGGAATCATTTCGGAGGCTTAAGGAGTTGTTGACAACAACGTCGATACTAAAGGTCCCTAACATGGATGCAGACTTCTTGGTATGCACAGACGCATCCAAGGAAGGATTAGGCCGAGTCTTGATGCAAGACAGACGAGTAATTGCTTACATTTCAAGGAAATTGAGAAGGCAAGAGGAGAACTATGTGATGCACGATTTGGAGTTATTAGCCATCGTATATGCCTTGAAGGTTTGGAGACACTACCTTGTTGGATAAAAATTTGAACTAAATACTGACCATTGTGGACTACAACACATTTTTACACAAAGCAACCTGAACCCGTGAAAACGGAGTTGGCCGGAAATGCTTAGGGAGTACGACTTTGAGATTACTTACATAAAGGGAATAATGAACCGAGTGGCAGATGCTTTGAGTTGAAGGCCACGCATATTTTCGTTGTTGCCTCTTCAGATGAATCTACGTGAAAAGATTCTAACTTTACAGCGTGATGATGACTGGTACAAAGAGGTTGAGGGTTTTATCGGACAAAGCACAATGATGGTACCACGATATGAGGGATTTTCATTTGATAGCGATGGGTTATTTAGGTTTAAAAGTCACCACCAAATGACGAGTTGAGGATGTTGATCCTGAGCAAGGTTCATAGAGCAGTTTACATGGCTCACCCAGGAGTCATGAAGATGAGGGTAGACCTTAAACCCTTATTCTTCTGGAAGGGAATGAAGGTTGACATAGTCAACTATGTTGCCAGATGTCTAGAGTGTCAGTAGGTAAAGACTGAACATAGACACCCAGTAGGATTAATTCAACCACATGTCGTTCCGGAATCGAAATGGGAGGTTATTTCGATGGATTTTATTGTTGGATTGCCACTGACGGTAAGGAGACATGACTCAATTTTCGTAGTATTATACACTCTAACGAAGAGTGCTCACTTTATTCCTATGCATACGATGTATCAGGCACCTGACATAGCTAGAGTTTTCATCAATGAGATTGTGAGGCTACATGGCGTGCCTAAGAGGATTACATCCGAATGAGGATCAGTGTTTACTAGACAATTTTGGACAAGTTTACAAGAGGCCTTGGGAACCCAACTTAACTTTAGTACTGCGTATTACCCAGAGGCTAACGGACAAACCGAACGAACAAACTAGACATTGGAGGACATGTTGTGCATGTATGTGATGGACCAACAAACACGTTGGGAGGAATTCTTGCCACTAGTGGAATTCTCTCACAACAACAGTTACCAGAGCACCATTAAGATGGCACCTTTTGAGATTCTTTATGGGTGACCATGTCGAACGCC
Source organism: Picea glauca (assembly GCA_000966675.3). Taxonomy (NCBI): domain Eukaryota; kingdom Viridiplantae; phylum Streptophyta; class Pinopsida; order Pinales; family Pinaceae; genus Picea; species Picea glauca. Next base: position 643,523 of record JZKD02S2223866.1, read on the forward strand.
CTTGAGTTGGGATCGACTTGAGGATAGGGTCCCGGTGGGACCAGAAGCGATCCAAGAAATGGAAGAGAAAATGCAAACCATAAGACAAAGGATTAAAGAAGCGTAGGATCGACAGAACAGTTATCTCGATGCGCACCTAGTCGACCATAGTTACGAGGTCGACGATCTAGTATTCTTGCGGGTTAAACCACATAAGAGTTCGATTAAGTTTGGGAAGGGAGATAAACTCTCTCCTAGGTTTGTGGGACCTTTCAAGATTGTGGAGAGAAAGGGGCCCGTGGCCTATCGACTAGCCTTTCCTGATTCTTGAGGCATATGCACGATGTTTTTCATGTATCTGTTTCGATACATTATATTAGTGATCCTACACAAGTTATTGACATGAGTTCCTTCCAGGTATCGGATGAGGGGGCACTCACGGTTGAACCGGTCTGCATCTTGGATCATCGTGTTCGACGGCTATGACATCAAACGATAGATCAAGTCAAGGTCCAGTGGGACCATTATAGTCTACACTCGGTGACCTCGGAGGATGCATATGATATGCACCAGCAGTTTCCATTTTTGTTTGATAGATAGACATATGATACTGTGGTACACTTTATTTGAACGTATATACTGTGAAACTTCGGGACGAAGTTTAGACCAAGAGGGGGTGTATGTAACATCCCACTCTGGCGCACTTAGTGAATGTATTCTTTGAGGACACTTTCTCGCAAGTGATCTGGACCATTATGATAACAAAACATTGTCTTTGATTATGATGCGTCATGGGTAGATGACATGTTGTTTTACTATATTGACATAGACAGGTGCTATTGACTCGGTGTTACTGGGTGTGCAGGGTTTTGGACCCTGAGGATGCAGAGGCATCGATGGAACCCCTTGGACTCTGGATCGAGTCACCGAGTGTGTTATTGGGGTTTGATTGATTTACTGTGATATTAGTATATTTGATTAGATGATATGATGTGGATATGTCCTAACATGATTTTTTGATGATGAAGGCTGACGATAGCTTGCCGACCAGACTCACATATGGATTAAAGTGGTCACACATGACTACCATAGAGGATGAGGGAGAGGTGTGGACAACAGCCCTAACACATCCTACTATCACTCTCATCGTGGCTCGAACTATAGGTTAACGATTACCTAGTTTAAGGGGACCCACGATGTCGCAAGGGCAGACTGCGATAGTCTCTCATGATGATTCTAAGGGGCGCGCAATAAGGCGGGGGCCTTATTCCTTAGAATCCCTTAGTCTCCCACAAGTTCACCTGGCAGAGTGTTGACTCCAGGGGTTATTGATGTCTACCAATCAGTCAAGAACTGAGTGGCACCCTTGGAGAACGTGGCACGTCCTGAAGGGCACATCGCGCAAAAGAAACAAAAGAGGCGAGTGGCACCCTTAAGAAAATATCTTTATAAAAATAAAATAATAACGTTTAAAAAAATAAAAATAAAAACACTTTAGCAATAATTTTGTTCTTAATAAATTTTTAGGTAAAGTGAAGGGAGTAAGAAATTAAATCAAATCTGTGATAAAACGTAAAGAAGAAATTAATTGTTTTAACTTTTTACAGTTTAAAAAGATACTAAATTAATATTAAAAGTAAAAGAGGTTAATTTGCACAACTGTCATTTCTAGCTCATTAAAAAAGGGAAAGAGGGAAATATAAAAATTAGGAAACTAGGGAATGAGGCAACATAAAAAGGGAAAGAGGGGAACTTATGGTAAAAAGTGGGAGGTCAACTTAGTAAAGAATATGTATTTAAAGAACCTTCTAAATTGAACTAATTTAGCAATTTCATTCTAGGGAAAGCTTTTAAAACCTGTAAGGGAATCTAGGGACACCTAGGAGTGATTTTAGGAGTAATCCTAGGTGGGTGAGGGAAATGAGACAATTAATAAATTAAAGAAAATAATTATTGGAGGAAAGTGGGGGATGGATGACACTTGTACGATGGAAAATTTTTAGAAGATTTTTATTAAAACTTAAATTAAATGAGATTTAGGGAAAGATGGAAGTTCTAAAACTCTATAAAAAAAAGGGAGGAGAAGGAAGAGGAGGATCAGCTATTAGCATAACGTTACGCTGTCGGATTAGTGACTTGACTGATTTACTTGTGGGAGTTGGGATTTCCCAGCTCGGAGAGGAATGGTAGCTTGGCCTTGTGAGGCAAGTTGGGAGCTAGACGTACCCTCTGAATAGTGTGTGGCCCCTTTGCGGCTTGAGGGGCTAAGGGGGAAGCAGAGTACCCCTAGCATTGGCTGGGAGGTACTGGTGAGGTCTCGACAGTCGATGAGCGGGAGAGCACGGAGCGCAAGACGTCATTCGAAGCGGGTGATAAGGCAACGACATGATATTTTATTTTGTAGAATATAATGCATTAGGCCTTATGCCTGGATCTGAATATTGATTGTAAATGAATTTGGCATGTTTATACCTAGTGTTATCTCGATCTACTTCGCCTTTTTATATTGTTGGACATTTACTCTGTGTTTATATGATGAATGTGTTTTCATTTCTGCTCGGTGATTTCTTATATTGAATGTGTCTCACTATTGTCCATGTTGTTCTGAGTGTGTAATTCTTAGGCCATGATTAAATTTTCCCTTTGTTGTTGAAGTAATTTGGGGGCGAATTAACCCTATGATTTTACTCCTTGCCTCTCCATTCCTTGGACTGATATTCTTTAACCCTCTAGCCATAGAAGTGAGCCTTTCTCCTGCTTAATTTTTATTATTTCCATAGAGATCCTCACCTAGTGAAGGCTGTAGCATTAACACTCACCTAGTTTTTTTTACCGAAAATGAATTACTGGACACATTGTTCCTTCAGCAATGATTTCCCATTCCGATGCATTGGCACAGAGGTTACCCTAGATGCACAAGCATAAATTGTGGTCTTGTTGTGCTTGCATAGACATGTTTTAATTTCTCATCCTATGATGACCGCAAGTGAATCCCTTCGGGGTGTTGGGTATGGAGTTGTTTATTTATCAAAGTCTGGAAGTGGTACTTCTGTCTGGTGTAGTGGTAGGGTGATTTTCCTTTATATGAATGCCAACCCGAATTTACTTGCTGGTGCGTCTCTGCATAGCACTCCTACCAATTCAATTCGGCAACACTCTATTTTCTTCTGAGGTGCTTGTACAACTAAGGTTGCTGATTGACAACATTTAAAATAAAAGAAACCCCTTCTGGTGTAAAATTTTATTGCTCTGAAATGTAATGATTTTTAATCTTTTTACTGTTGGGCATTTTTTTGTCAATGGTTAATCTCAGCAAACTGTCGCATCCATTCCTACACAGATATCATTGACTTTATTATTGCCATTTATTGACCACAAAATTTAGTTGCGCAACAATTTTCTGGTTGATTAAACTAGCATGAAATTTATCTCTGGTTGACCACGAAATTTATTGACTTTATTAGCACAACGATTTTCATTGTAATTGATTAAATTGTTGATGGTTGGTTGACCACGTTGCCCTTAAATGAGTTCTGTAATGGCTACATTTTTCCATTTAAATTGAGGGTGTCGTTGTTGAGTGGGCTCGAATTGTTGCCCTATGTACAACGTTTGCATATTTCATTAATGACAGGATTTATGGAATTCCATTCTGGTGGGTTGGACAACGAATCTATTATTATTTAATGACAACGACTTATTTTCCTTCCAATGGGTATGGCACAACAAATGGTATTTTTTTTACTGATTACCTCTGCATTTGACTCTAAAACTCATTTTTCAGAGCTGTCTGTGCCCATGCAGTTCCCTTCCTTATCTTACTTGAAGAGATGAATAACCTTGCCATCATTGAGTTGATTTATAAAACTATGAGTACAATGATGTCAATTTTTATTAACTTCATATTTTATTCCTCTTACTCCGTGGGTTGATTGGTAATGCTTAGATTTATTTAAACTAATGCATGGAATCTTGAATTCAATTATTATGATTTGGTTATTAGGATTTCTACTGAATTGGTTATTATGACTTATTGTAGTTTTATGAAGGAAACTTATAGTAATATCTAATCCTTAGGTATCGCTTAAGAATGTTTTGATCTTCTTATGGTTCCCTTTAAATGGAATTATATAAAATATATTGAATCTATATGTTTTCTTAAGGAATAATTGATCCTCTTGTGGCTTCTTCTAATAAGATGTAATTTAACATTAAACTCTTCATATGTTGCTCCATTAAGATAATTTTTAAATAAGATCGGTAGTTGAGCCTCATGAAGGTTGTACCTTGTTGTCGTACCTTGAAGCAATTGATGCATGATGTTTGACTTGAATGGACTTGACTTGGCAAGTACTATTGACGGGTATAATTAGATCTCTATATGTAACTAAGGATGTACTTATGCTCTCGTGGTTTTCATTAATCCTCATGTATTATTCTTTTACTCAACTTACATTAACACTGCTTGAAGGATTGATTAAGCAAAGTAGTTTATTCTATTGCACATGAATAATTGGTATTTAAGTATGGTTTGTGATTCTAGTCTAAAATCTCAGTGTTAATTGGGTGAATGGGATTGTGATTGTGGACATGGTATTTAACTTTGCAAATTGGTTGTAGCTAATGCCTATTGATTTTTGATGAATGGATAGATCAAGATTTATACAAGCTAGTTAAAGATTTTAGTTAATGCTTAGTTATATTTTAATGATTAATCAGTCGAAGATTCAGACCTGCTTGGTAGTGTCCATTAAATGTTGATTTAGATGGCACTCGGATGACACTTGTAATTATTATTACACAATTGAATTTGTTTTAAGAATAAATTAGATTATACCTTGATGTCATTATGCACTTTAGACATACGAAGTCGGGCTCGTAACAGAGGTTGGAATAGACTGTGTTAATTACCTTACTTGCTATATCAATTGTCATTGTCTTGTAAATTGATTCAAAAGTACACCTCCCATGCAATACTGTATTAGTAGTGAGTAATTTAATGAGTTAATAATGATTCACCATCACAATTTGCCTTAATTGGATAACCCTGTTGATTGCGATATTGATGGTTATGTTATTGTCTTTAGCTTAGTAGGCTTGGTCTGCTTGTGTCGGGCAGGATGTAGACACCTCCATGTTCCTCAGAACAATCGCCAGCCGTGAGACCTTAAATGGTTAAAATCGATGGGAACCTGGGCTTGAGCATTGCTTATGTGTCTTGGAGGTCCTAACCATTGCAGGGTAGGACGGGCGGGTAGTCAGTCTTATTTTATTGTCGATTGATTGTCGTTCATTGCTCGCAGATTGCTTGATGTGTGTCTTAGATATTATGTTGTTGCATGTGCCTTGATTCATCGTCATGTTGCGACACAGAGTAGATTTCCTTATTACCCTTGTACACATGCACACACACACAAAAAAAAAAAAAAAATTCTCTTGTTTGAGAGGTTGATGTCGTGACGAATGAGAGGTGTGTTACAGAAGTATAGGGATGTTGTGGATTTGGTTGTGCCATTTGATCGAAAATATGCCAGAAATATTCATGGATTTCTTGATCTGGATATTTTATTTTAATTGATTGGTTATCTAATCCTCTAGGGGATTTGATTACACTCCTCTATCTAGGATTTCAGGTATGCCTTCTTCTCTCACAAGAGATTCAAGATCAGGTGGTGGGTCTGTCTTAGCTATCCCACTGGTTTCTCCTTCTCCTTCCTCCAGATTACAGGAGTTTCCCTCTTCTAAAGGGTTGAGGGGTGGAAGATATGTGCTCTGAAAGATTTTCTCAGTCCCTTCAGTTTTTCTATGAATCTCGACGTGGGCTGTAGTTGGTGATACTGCCACCTGATGGATTCGGGTAGATCTTTTCCTAGGTCCAACCGAAGCTTGAGATTCTTCTTTTTGGATGTTGTCGTCTATGAAAGTGCTTCTTCCAAGGAGCACCGAGCCTTGGGATTTGGTAATTTTTGGTGGGGGTTTTGGTTTTTCAAGATCTTTCTTCTTAGTCATACATACTTTACTCAAAAAAAGGAAAATCAAGAAAGAAAAAAAAAACACCTATGCAACCTCTTAATGCGTCAGCTGGAGGTAGGCGTTGGTATAAGCATATTACTTATTTCCTACATAGGTTCTTACCTTTCATCTTCAATAACTTGTCCTCCAAAGGCACAATCTATGCTATCTTTGACATTCTTCCCCGACAACGGCGCCAAAATGTTGGGCTCTAAATATGTCTAAAAACAACCTTAGTTTAACATTAATTTATCAACTCGAGGATTCGTCTTTTATCTCAAAGAATATTGACAAAGTCTATGCAGATAGCTCATAGAGGCTAAAATCATGTAGTGAAAGAAAATCTGAGTTTATCAACAATCAAGTTCCTCGAGAATTCATTAAAGATTCTAGGAATTGAAATCTAAAGTTGTGCAATGGAAAGGATCTAATTAATCTATTGAATTCATTTTAAGAGAAGTAATTGAATCTAGATAAAGACTTGCAGAAATGACTATTATTATGAATCAAATTGTTGGAAGGAAAAAGGTGAATTACTCTATCTATGGAAAGAAACAGAGACTGTAATCTAGTCGAAAAGAGACAACAATCGTATTTCTATTGAAAGGAACTACAACTATATTCTAATGGAAAGGAACAACAAATGTAAACTAAGTAAAAGGAATAGAAAATGTAAACTAAGTAAAAGGAACAACAAATGTAAACTCAATGAAAGGAACAACAAATGTGAACTTATGAGGAACTGTCACACATCAAATCTCAGTAATAGGAATTGGAATAGCAATCATCTAATGCTTCAGGGAATATCTATCTCTTGCAATTGACACAAAATCATCAACACACTTATGCATTCATTTAACTACTGTAAAAGAGAATCGAATCACAAAACAGAAATTGAACTGATACAATTATAGGTCTAATAGTAGCTCCTTCAGACTGGGCCCTTGGTCCTTAGAAGAACTGCTATTTGAAATTTAGTATATAGAAATGGTAAAACCGCTCGAAGCTTCTATTTATTTCATAGTTGATACAACATTTTACAAAAACTGTTAACGCATAGAAATTCTAAGTTCTGATTTCTTGGGTGCAATTATTCTACTCTTTTCAAGATCTATTTACCCCTTATATATTACAATAATCTAGGTAAATTAAGCTATCTCGAGGATCGAGAGATCCTCAGGATTGCTTTACTATTACAATATAAGCAACTCGATCATCTTCAAAACTACCTTGCACCATAAAGTCTTCAACCTCCAATAGCTTGCGCATCTTCAAGATTTCCTTTTCTATATTGGGTTTGAAAATATTTAACCAATCCTATAATAAAACCAGACAATTCCAATCATATTTAGGATCTATGTAATCTAACTTCAACAATAACGCTAAAGAGTATATTATTCATTTTATATTCTATTTGCTCCTAAATAATCGAAAATTCAATCAAGATGATATCATGAAATGTGGGTAAAAGGAAGATATTTATACCTTTTTCATAACCTAACATTGACTTCATAGGACCTATCAACATTCCAACTAAACATTCAAAGGAAAGATACATTATTAAAACAATAGATTATTTGAATTGTTGGGATGAAGCAAAACCTATTAAGGATTTCTCTTCAGAGACAACAACAAGGTTAATTTCTTAGAACATTATTACTCGATTTGGGTGTCCCGTGATATTAACCAGTGATCAAGGAGCCCATTTCATCAGTGAGACAATTTCCACCCTCACTCGAGAATTTTTTATTCATCATCACAAGAGAAACCCATATCATCCATAATACAATGGTACAATGGAAGCATTCAATAAGATTTTGGATAAGGGGATGACTAAAGTTTGTTGTGACAATCAATATGACTGAGATGAGTGATTTACAACTATTCTTTGGGAAAATAGAGCCACTAGCAAGAAGCTACACAATTATACCCCTTTTCAATTAGTGTATGGGAGAGAAGTCGTAGTACCAACTGGGTTCATCACTCCAAGCCTGTACATTGCACAAGTTACGCAAATGATAGATGATGATTTAGTTGCAGAATGAGTTACATAACTGTTGGAAGTTGAAGAAGCCATATTTTTAGAAAATGTTCATTAAAATGTAGAGAAGGCTAGATAAAAATATTGGTATGATAGGAACATTAAGACCAATACTTTTGCGTAAGGTGACCAAGTATTTGTCTATGAAAGTAAGTATCAAAAGAATACAAGGAAGCTACATATGCACTATCTTGGACCCTTTATAATTGTGGAAATATGGGAGTCAGGAGTTGTTTGATTGGAGCAACTAGATTGTGTTCTTATTCTAGGATGGGTGAATGGTGCATTCCTAAAGCCCTATATCTCTTCTTATTAAATTCTTTCTGCACTCTTGTCATATGGAGTGAATAAAGTAGGTAGATTTCCATTTTATTTTTTTATATATTTTCACTTTTTTCCAATAAAGCAATGATGTGTCCAACTGTCACTCACACCTAGAGTCTAGCTGTCATTTTCAGTCTGTCTAGTATGGTTCATATCATTATGGTAGGAAAGTCTATGTCCAATATTTTATGCATTTAGTAACTTCTTATGTTTGTAGTCATTGTCGTGTCTCTTTCACATTGTTCACTAAATGTCGTTAGTACCTTTATGTTTCTATCTTGAAAGTGTCGGTAAAATTCATTTATGATCGAAAGTTCATTGATACTTTCAAGTTATCCTCCAACGTGTTAGTTATTTCCCCACATGTCATGCCATGTCAAATATGTGTTGGTACTTGTGCCCTTTATTTCCTGAATTGATGATTAAGTTTTGTCGTGTATGTTGGTCATGTCCATTGTTAATGCTCATTTATCTACATGGTTTACCTTAATAACAATTTAATGCTTGTCCCGCGTCACATTTTCACAACTTTCTATAACCCAGTGGTCACTTCTTGTCCGAGTCATTGTGTTTTTTTTTCTTTGAATTCTTAGCTTTGGAACCCAGTGATAATTCTATGAGTATGCACATGTGTTCTTGTAGTCCAGTTATTTGTGTGTATCAATGAAGATCTACAATCATGGTTTGTACCACTATTGAATGGGATGCACTTCTAAAAAAAATTGTTCTAGTAGATATCCATTATCAGCGAGTTGATATTATGGGTGATCTACAGGGAAAGGTGGAGCAGACACAATAATTGGATATCGACTTCTTATATGGGGACTTGTTTCACCAGATGAAGGTTGATACATACATGGAATAATTTCCCCTTCCTTCTAGAGAGGTGGATGTGCAATGGAAAAATCCATATGTGTTGTTGTGAGAATAAACTATAATGAACTTGTGACATTTGCTCGTATTTTGGTACCAATGGAGAAGTCACACAATGCACCTAGTTTTTTATTATCCAAGTTCACAATGGCTCATTTTGTATGGAACAAGAGTATCCAATCCATGTTTTTTATATCCATCAATTGACAGGTCTTTGCATGGAAGGAGAAAATGTCACAAAGGTATTCCAAGTTTTAGGGAAGCACAGTTGAAAAACGGGTGAGCTAAACCTCTATGATAAGTTTGGTAATAGACATGCAATCTACAGACTCCTGATTGAGTTGATCAATAATGAGCATGTTTTCTCTTCCTGCTACTTAATTGTAGGAAAAATAATGAAAAAATGTTCCAAGGGTGAGTGCACATTGGATTCTTTGTCAGTCATCGATTTTTATGCATAGAGTGCATAAATAAACTGGTGCAAGTACTTAATGAACGAGATGTTACAAAATTGTGTAGACATGCATGAAAAGGGAGGATACTTAATTTATGGCTATATTTTAGTCACATTCACCATGTCGAAGTGGATGCCACCACAAGGGTGGGTTCTCAGAATGACTACAGACAACCGGATAGCTATGAGATTTGAGCCCTGGAAAGTAAGAATAGATAGCACTAATGTATCATTTAACAACACTTCTTTTCAGCCATCGCATCAGTATTCCACGGGAAATTTTCAACAAGAAAACTAACCAAATATGGATCATAATGAACCAGGATCATAAATTTGTTAGGCCACGAGCTGTGGATATTGAGAAGTTTCACACTCCCCCACTGTTGTATTACCTAGATGACAAAGAATTAGATGTGGTGTATTCATGGATGGGGGTGAAGAAAGTTTAGAATCCTTTAAGGGGGTCTTATATTTTTTTCATGATTTCGTAGTGGGAGGATTCAAAAACAACAAATGTTCCAAGTTCTAATGGCATAGTGAAGAGACAACATGCACCTTCAGGTTCATAATTAGAAGAGGAGGAAGAATCCATACCAAGGTAGATCCCACATCCATTGTCATTATCATCCATTCTTGATAGTGATATATTCACTAGTAAGAATTTTAAACAAGACTTTGAAGTAACGTTCTCACTTCTCACCAAGAATCCTCACACTAGTTCCCTGTCCTCATCCACTACACCCTCTATCATCATAGATGTCATCCAAATTTCTTCAATTCAACTGCAGAAACAAGGTTTTACCTTTGTTCCACCAAAATTCCCCATTATTTCTATTATTTATGACCATGTAATAACTACTTTTGAAACTCTCCCCACTCGTATTGATGAAGAAACCATCTCATCGCACACTACCCATGTTGTGACCATTCCACTAGTCATTTCACCATTCCCCATTAATCTTGATACTGAAATGTTTGAGCCTGAGTCTATTGATCCAACACATATGATCAATGGAAGTAATTTCAATATTCCATTCCCTTCACCTCATGTTCTTCAAGTAAATGTCCCCTTTCCCATACCCAATGTGCATCAACCCCTTCCTCAAGAGACTATTCTCAATCAAAATATAGAGAACTATGCAATAGAGAAGGGTCATTCAGGTCCAAATCCTTCACATGACCCTATGGATTCTCAATGAGAAACCACTTCATCCCAGATCATGATTTAGGTTTTTGAACATGTTGATCCTTTCCTCCAAGATCCTCAACAATGTTGTGCAATCCTACAAATGTGTCTAGAGTGCAAAAAGGTTGTATCCTTACTTACTCATACTATTCAAGAGAGACTTGATTGTAGCTTCCAAGATACCGCCCTCAGTCCTGATAGAAATGACACTCCTAGATTATCTGAGAGGTCAATTACAAGTGGAAAACCACTTGCCTCAAGGCTACTAGTAGATCAAGCCATCAACAATGAAGATTTTATGGGTTGGTCGACACCACAACTGCTGAATTTTTTAAGAGCCTCTACTTCCTAGATCGATAAATGCATCATTTCCATAGATCGTGATAATGAATAATTAACAAAGTAGATCCAACAATTGAGGCATGAGATAGAGACAATATTAGGGGACATATATCATGCATACACTTTGTAGGAACAAGCTCAATCAACATTAAATTTTGTTTCTCTGAAGTTTTCTAAATTTTGGCCTAAGTTCTGGTAGGCTACCCCTTACCTTCCAAAAGATATTACTCAGGTTGCCCCAATGCAATGTGTTGAATTTATTGTAGATGCATGGTCCCAGTTAGATGAGAAAACATACAATATCCAATAGTAAATGGAAGAAATTCGACTAAAGGAGAAGGAACATCCCATAGTTATCCTTGAGAATATCACAGAAGTAGTTGTGGAAGGGTATACCATTCGGTCATCCCTTCATGATCAAACTAGCGAATGCAATAAGTTATTTACCATGGTTAATTGGGTCAGTCTGTTGGAACAAAGAAATAAGTTGGCTAAAGAAATGAAATTCCAGATTCAGTAGATGAATGTAGAAACACATGCCATCTCTGATCCTATTATGAAGTAGGCCAAGTTCTCTAAAATTTAGGAGGCTGAAAATATACTTGATGCTATGTTTGAAACTACCCAAACTACCAAGAAAGAACTCAGGGAATTCAAACATGCAGTTCAATCTATGTGTATATATATATATATATATATATATATATATATATATATATGCATCAATTGGATTTTGTTGTGGACACAAAGTGCTAGAATCTGCTTCCCACTAATCCTACAAAACCGGTTGTTGTTGTGACTCAAGATTTTGTTGTGGGAGATTCTATCTTGGTACAGAAGTGGTAGGCCCGCTTAGATAATTATGGACACTTCTACCAACAATCCCTTAAGATTGTACTGGAGTTGGGCCCTTTGTTTGAGGAAATACCTAGTAAATAAGAAGAAGGTTGAATCGGGGCGAGTCAACAATTGTGTTCAGGGCCTGATCGGCCATTCATTTTGAAAAAACATTGGTTTTGATGAAATAATGTGTGTTAGCTGGAACTCTAGAAGTAGAATAAATAGTCAAATGCATCATGCACCAGCTAAAATTCTAGAAGACAATGGAAGAAATAACAATGTAGGTAGAAAAGAAAATAATCCAAGAAGCAGAGAAGAGCATATTTGATTTAGTCAAGAGAATTTATCAAAGACACGAAAGTACAAATAAAATGGAAATGTAATGTGAAAAGGGCTAATGAGAGGATTGATGTTGGTGTTTTCGATAATATTACAATTGCGGCCATCTATTGTTTTTTTTCTGGGTTGGTATTTGGTTAGTATAGCCATGGTTGGGTACTTTAATGGTCCCTATTGGTACTTTTGTTGCATCTGAAGTAGTTTTTGAGTCTGTAATGGGTTATAATGGATTATATCTCGATGTGGGAGATGATGTATTGAATATATATGTATTTTGAAGTATGATCTATCATATATGTGTTGTATGAAGGTTTTGGTACTACTCCTAATAATAGAGTGATGTGATTTGGGGCCCTAAAAATTTATTTTATGGTTATTTTTATATGTTATGAATGGATCTATGTTTCCGTTGCATAATTGCTTCTTCTTATATAGTTAGTATTTGATTACTCTCTCAACTTAACTTAAATGGATAATATATGGATCTGAGTAGTGTAGAACTAGATATGATGTTACGTTCTCTTTAACTCCCTTCATCACACAAGTCTCAGCTAAACTTCGGGTGATACCTCCTTCCCTTGAAAAAGGTTGAATATTCCATCATTCCTACACTACAATGGTATTTTTTGTTGGTAATTGTCAAGAACCCTAGTCTCGATTTTGTGCCAACACATCATACAAATATTGCATGGGAATTAATTCTTTTTATTCTCAGTTCCTCCACTAGAATTGTTTTGGGCTTTTTTCCATTTTGATTCTTCTTTTTTCTTTTGTTCTTTCCTCCTGGATAATGGGGATTATTCAATAGCATGGATTGCATTGAATTCACCTCGAAGGTTTGAAAAGGACTTGTAGTCATATGAGGGGTAGGTGTAGGGGTGGATGGGTGAAATGTACCACTAAGTTGACCCAACTATCTATCTAACTGACCCATGGAGATACTAGAAATAGAACCCACCACACCATCAACATGGGAGCCTAGGGTTGGCTGATGTGGATCCATTTATAGTTGTGGGGCATGTGGGATAAAATCGTATAGCATGCCAGAATGAGAAGAGATCAAGTCTATATGTTAGGCATGGAGTATATATTTTTCCTCGATGACCACCCTTTCTATGGTGGCATCCTTAGATGTGACAGGGAGTAAATACCTTGTTAAAAAATCCATAAGGACTTGGTCAGGAGTTGTATCCTTGACAAGCCTACGTCATCATCTCCACTCATGAATATGATCATAAATATGTGCAAAGGTTTCTTGACACAAAGAGTTCATGAGTTATGTCTTGGTCTTGTACCTAATGGATAATTGGAATTGCATTAAGAATTTCATGGCCAAGGTGGTAAAATTGTCATAGGAAGCACGTTTTAGTTCTACATACAATACTACATATGGGGTCAAAATTCGACAAAAAGTTCTGATGACAAGGATAAATTCAATCACATCATCAAAAATTATGACATAATATTAAAATTTTAATCTTTTTTTTTTTTATGGGCACCCCTATGAACGTCAAACTTTTGACACACATCTATATTCGTCGATCTTTCAAATTACTTAGAGGACAGTTCATCGATCTATCAACGAACTTAGAGGATGCCAACTACCCATTTGAAAACAATTTAATGGTCATTGAATTCTATTGAGTCTCAGTATTGACACCTCTATTACCCTCTATTATCCTCTGTCTAATTCAATTTTACCTATGTTATGAGTATAAACTTGACTGTTGCCTCCATAAATACACTTGATGACCTTGTTCATGTGCATAAGAGGTAACTTATGATTAAAGCATGATTTGTTTAGTTTTATTGAGTTAATTCGATTAAATGCTTGATTATGTATGATCCTAATCAATTTGACTCTTAAGAAGCATGATCTGGTACCCAGTCTATTCTGATACCAAGGCTCCACCTATCCGGTACGAGCTTGTGTTAATACGGTACTAGACATAATTCAGAATTTTTGAATGTTTCTAGAAGAAAATCGAGCTCATGGGTTTTGTCAAGAGAGATGTTTTCATGTGGAAATGTGTGTCATAATTCACCCATATCACATGTGTGTACCTCCATCTCAGGGGGAATGATTCTACCAAAATTACCAAAAAACTCAAACTGCCAACTTGCGCCTTGAGTTCTATGCATATGGTATCAGATCTAGAAATTATAATATATGGGTTTTGTTCAGAATATGGAAAATTGAGTAAAATGCGAGAATTTTTTCCAAATTAGAATGGGTTTTGGAGATATGGGTGGGGGACTAACTCAAATCTTCCCAAATTGTTAAAAAACACAGATTTTTGGGATTTATCCTAAAATTGTAAAAAAAAAAATCTTCGCTTGGGGATTTGGTTTCATCCATTCCTCCATGGATTTTATGTATAAATAAGACCTCATAGGTTTGAGTAGAGAGGAATTACTATGATGTAAGATTGGTTCTTGGAGAATGATACACATTGTGATGTTGAATGAGATGTTGAACAATTGATTCAATCAATCAATTGAAGGAATGAAAATGTCGTTTTGCACAATTAATGGGAATGAGTAAAGTTCTTTAGTCTGCAATCTCTTTAGAGGTACCTTGTTGGTTCGGCAAGGGCCCACTTCCCCAACCAAGGTAAACCTCACTATACATGTTTGTGTGATTGTGTGAGTGTGCACATTTAACAATTGTGTTTTGTCAATGATTTTAAATGCATTTTAATTACAGCACATAATCGCTTTCATTTGAATCAGTTTGAGTAATTAGACATTGAACATAGTAGATAAGTTCCATTTTCATTTATGTAGATTGATATTTAGTTAACAAGAGTTGGATAGATGTGTGTGATTGTTAAATATGAAATTGTTATTATTTTGAATTTATGATTATGTCTCTCTTAGTAGGTACAAGAATCATAAGACTTCATCTCTCACCTTCATGCTCCATGTAATGAAGTCTATCAATCATATCGACTGCCTCCTGTATTGAAGAAGATTTGATTGGCATTGATAGGGTTATGATTGTTTTCTTTCTAAGAGTGGATAACGTAGATTGTTGATCAATGTTTTGATTGCTACAGGAAACAAGCTCTTAAGTTCATGTCTTTAATTCATAACCCTAGAATGAACAGACTTGTCACCTAAGAAAGAATCATTTGATTGATTGTTTTTCTTGAGAAGTTTTATTATCAATTTTCTCTGCTAAGTTTGAAGTTGTGTGAAGCATTTAGATATCCTAAAACAGAGTGTTAAATTTTTGATTAGTTTAGTTTCTATAGATAACTAATTCAAAGTCCATCTTTCCACTTCATGAGCTTGTAAATGGACAAGGCATTATTTGAGCAAAATATTTTGAGTGCATGATTGCAAGTTTTTCTTTCTAATTTTTTTGAGTGGAGAATGTTATTTGAAAAGTGTGAAAAAGAGTGTTATGTCATTAATCGTTTCTTGATTGAGCTATACTCATCAGACATAGGAACATATATGTTATCGGCACATATAGTGCATCAACTCTACTGATTATGAATCCTAGTTGATAATTTATGTTTGGTAATATATTATGTAAATAATTGCACCAACAACTTCACTAACTTGGTCAACTTTGATAGAGTCAATGTTTGTCAGAAGATCAACGGAGGTTAGTGTTTTCAACTATTTTGTTGTAGGTGTGATGGTTATAAAATCTTTTTATGTTCATTATTCATTCCATGATTTATTATTTTTTTTTTCTATGTGATACTTGCTTCAAATCCAATTCTTGATCTGCATAACTCGGATTTTTTACTTTGAAGGTTACAAATTTTTAATATTAATTTCTCTCTTTTGTAAATACCTAGATTGGATCCATAATCCTTAGACCCTATTTCATTTGGGGACACAAATTTTTTCGTAGGAAATAAGTATTAACATGTCTACTCAATTCCATTTAATTACTATACAATTTGTCTTAGTGTGGTTCTCTTTTATTGTTTGATTTTATTACTTTCTTATAGTCAAACTTTGGAAATTATGTGGTAAAAATGCATGCCTTTGATTTGTTGATTACCATTATAAACCTCTAATAAATGTATAACAAAAATGAATTAATTCTCTAGTACATATGGGGTCAATATAATTCAATGACACTTGTACCATAAGAATATATAATTCATATATTAATGTACTTATATTACTTCAATGGATTTTGTTACAAATGTACGAAATCCCAATGCCAACACCTGAAGAGAGTCAAAGGAGGATTGTTAGGTTAAGAGATATATTGGAGGCATAGATCTGTACTGATGAGAAATGTTATTTCCCTTACAATCGATGCAGGGGCTTGAAAAGAAGAAGACTAGTAAGGAAAATAATTGAAAGACATTGTTTTACATATGGGCCTTGTGAAGAGGGGAATACATTTTGACCATGGTAAGTTAGTCATTATATATGTCTTTGTATTTATTGTATTTATTAAATTTTCTTTTGTTTTAATACTTTTTATATCCACTAATGTTATTGATTGTTTGCTTAGGTGTTTGTCGTAGGATAAATATCTTCCAATTAGTAGTAGAAATATTATTGTACAAGATGTGGAAGATGGTACGGATATTGAAGATCAAATATTCTCTCTGATATAATGTTTTTGGTGAACTTTAAGGTATTGAATGGTTTTTCAAACACTTGTCTCACACAAATCCTAAGATACATAATATAATTCGTCACATATTATACATAAAGCTCGAATTTATTTTTATATTTTTTTAGTGTCAATTAATGTGTAAATTAAGGATGCAATTTTTTTTATTAATATTGTTTACATTAAATAGTTATTTTTTGTGTTGTAGATTTTTAGGTGAATTTTTATTACCACCGTCAAATAATTCACCATACCGAGAGATGTGTGTCATTATGAAAGATATTGGAATGGAGTATCAGGGTGTTAATGCATGTCTGAATGATCATATTATATATTATGGATAATATTCATCGGAAACAAAATGCATGTAATGTCAAATCAGTGGATATCAAACCAATCAAGTAAAAAAAAGAGTGTCTCACAAGGTTCTTTGTCATATTCCAATAATTCCAACCTCTTGTCAAAGAGATACTAAATTTATGGGCTGGAATCATTATGTACAACATCTCTAGACCAGTAGGGAAAAACAAATTTCAATTCCATGGAATACTTACATGGACAATTCATGATTCCCCAGGGATAACACAATTTTGTGTTATGTAACATATTGATGCACTTTAATAGTATATAATTTTATGAAAATATGATGCATGTTTCTTAAATATCAATTCCTTGTTATATAAATAATACAACATTAATCCATATAATCTTGCAGGTCTTCAAACAAAGGGTAATTTTCCATGTCCAGTTTTTGGTCCTAGGATGAAATCACATCATTCAATAAGTCTAGGAAAGGAGGTATTTGATTATTATAGGCACTTCATCCATAAGAACCATAGGTATAGAACTTTAGAAAAAATATTTTCAATTTGAAAGAAGAGACTGTAAGAAAACCACGAAGAATGACACCTTACCTATGGAAGTTAGAATATAATAGAAATCATCAAGGTAAGCATTTAGTCTATGTGTTTGCATATATATTAATGTTTTACAATTTAAATTTGTATTGAATTCTATTTATTGTATCTAACAATTATTGTTGTAATCTCATTAATTATTTTTCATAAATGTCCTCAAGGAATTAATGTGTTTCCACGAGGAATGAAAAGTTACCATGTACAATTCAATAGGTTTCCCTAATATGAGCACCTAAAAATAGCTCATTTTTTTGATACAATTCATATCGGGAAGAATGTAATAGAAACATTGTGGAGAATTGTAGATGGAAGGAGTGACAAATAAAAAATTGTCAAAATTTGTAATTACATTTAGGAAGCCAATCATGCACTGGAAAATGTGATTTATTCAAATAGAAATGGAGTACACCGAAATATTCTTCCATAGTTATTTACAAAGAAGGAAAGAAATGTTGTAAAATAATTCATTTGGAAAATAAAATTTCCCACAAGCTTTTGTTCAAACATAAAGAATGTCTTAATGAAGAAAGGTGAATTTGGTGGGGTGAAAAATCATGATCGGCATACCTTCATTAAGGTAATTATTTTGGATCTAGATTTGTATATTGGTAAATATACTACTTTTCGATATTATAATATGGTTTTCTTTTCCTAAAAATTAATGATCCCTTAGTTGTTACGATATGTTATACACAAGAGATGGATCATAAATTCCTTCATAAGCAGGGAACCAATACATCGAAAGAACCAATATATTTTTTTTATAAATCATAGCCTTTTGTCGAGGCATCAATGACCCTATTCATCAATGGTTCAACTAGAGTATATTTTTCATACTTGTGACTTTGTGGTGACAAGCATGCGTCGGTAAATTGTCAGAAAATGGGCTTGATGTACTAGTGATACCATTTAGTCGTGCTTCTGGTCAATGTTCTTTGGAAAATATGCAATCGAACGCTATCATCCATGAATGAGTTGGACGAGCGCCATAGATGGTACATAATGTTGTGCATAGTGGGGTATTCTCTTTGCTTTCCGCCGAACTTGGGTATATCTAATGACAACTTGGTAGAGATAGTCAATGCAGGATAAATATCTTCCAATTAGTAGTAGAAATATTATTGTACAAGATGTGGAAGATGGTATGGATATTGAAGATCAAATATTCTCTCTGAGATAATGTTTTTGGTGAACTTTAAGGTATTGAATAGTTTTTCAAACACTTGTCTCACACAAATCCTAAGATACATAATATAATTCGCCACATATTATACGTAAAGATCGAATTTATTTTTATATTTTTTTAGTGTCAATTAATGTGTAAATTAAGGATGCAATTTTTTTTATTAATATTGTTTATATTAAATAGTTATTTTTTATGTTGTATATTTTTAAGTGAATTTTTATTACCATCGTCAAATAATTCACCATACCAAGAGATGTGTGTCATTATGAAAGATATTGGAATGGAGTATCAGGGTGTTAATGCATGTATGAATGATCATATTATATATTATGGATAATATTCATCGGAAACGAAATGCATGTAATGTCAAATCAGTGGATATCGAACTGATCAAGTAAAAAAAAGAGTGTCTCACAAGGTTCTTCATCATATTCCAATAATTCCACATTTTCAATGATTTTTTAGGTGCCAAAGAATTTCACAGTTTATGGATTACCATGCATGACACATAAGTGAAGATGGCGTTCTTCGTATTCTTCCATATGGTTATGAAATTAGGAACATCAAAGAAAGATGACCAATTTTTAAAGAAGAACCTCGTAATGTTATTCTTTCATTGGCATTTGACAGCGTCAATCCATTTGGTGAGCTCAGGTCTATTTACTCAATGTGGCCTATTTTTGTTATAAACAATAACCTTCCTCCTGGATGTCAATAAAGAGGGAGCACACATTGTTGTCAATGATTGTTCTAGGTATTTGTTTACACAACCATTTTGAACGTTGTATTTTGTTTTTCTTATTCGTTACATAATTACTTATATATATATATACATACAAGGTAGTAATTATGTGTACTTCCACCCAATTTGGTAAGTACCAAGTGAAAGATATGAATGTATATATTGAGCCTCTTGTCAAAGAGATACTAAATTTATGGGATGGAATCATTATGTACAACATCTCTAGACCAGTAGGGAAAAACAAATTTCAATTCCATGCAATACTTACATGGACAATTCATGATTCCCCAGGGATAACACAATTTTGTGTTATGTAACATATTGATGCACTTTAATAGTATATAATTTTATGAAAATATGATGCATGTTTCTTAAATATCAATTCCTTGTTATATAAATAATACAACATTAATCCATATAATCTTCCAGGTCTTCAAACAAAGGGTAATTTTCCATGTCCAGTTTGTGGTCCTAGGATGAAATCGCATCATTCAATAAGTCTAGGAAAGGAGGCATTTGATGATTATAGGCACTTCATCCATAAGAACCATAGGTATAGAACTTTAGAAAAAATATTTTCAATTTGAAAGAAGAGATTGTAAGAAAACCATGAAGAATGACACCTTACCTATGGAAGTTAGAATATAATAGAAATCATCAAGGTAAGCATTTGGTCTATGTGTCTGCATATATATTAATGTTTTACAATTTAAATTTGTATTGAATTCTATTTATTGTATCTAACAATTATTGTTGTAATCTCATTAATTATTTTTCATAAATGTCGTCAAGGAATTAATGTGCTTCCACGAGGAATGAAAAGTTACCATGTACAATTCAATAGGTTTCCCTACTATGAGCACCTAAAAATAGCTCATTTTTTTGATACAATTCATATCGGGAAGAATGTAATAGAAACATTGTGGAGAATTGTAGATGGAAGGAGTGACAAATAAAAAATTGTCAAAATTTGTAATGACATTTAGGAAGCCAATCATGCACTGAAAAATGTGATTTATTCAAATAGAAATGGAGTACACCAAAATATTCTTCCATAGTTATTTACAAAGAAGAAAAGAAATGTTGTAAAATAAGTCATTTGGAAAATAAAATTTCCCACAAGATTTTGTTCAAACATAAAGAATGTCTTAATGAAGAAAGGTGAATTTGGTGGGGTGAAAAATCATGACCGGCATACCTTCATTAAGGTAATTATTTTGGATCTAGATTTGTATATTGGTAAATATACGACTTTTCGATATTATAATATGGTTTTCTTTTCCTAAAAATTAATGATCCCTTAGTTGTTACGATATGTTATACCCAAGAGATGGATCATAAAGTCCTTCATAAGAAGGGAACCAATACATCGGAAGAACCAATATAGTTTTTTATAAATCATAGCCTTTTGTTGAACCATCGATGACCCTATTCGTCGATGGTTCGACTAGAGTATATTTTTCATACTTGTGACTTTGTGGTGACAAACATGTATCGGTAAATTGTCAGAAAATGAGCTTGATGTACTAGTGATACCATTTAGTCGTGCTTTTGTTCAAAGTTCTTTGGAAAATATGCAATCGAATGCTATCATCCATGAATGAGTTGGACGAGCGCCATAGATGGTACATCATGTTGTGCATAGAGGGGTATTCTCTTTGATTTCTACCAAACTTGGGTATATCTAATGACAACTTGGTAGAGATAGTCAGCCACCATGGGTGGTGAAAAATGGGATCGTTTGTTAGTAAAGATAAATCTTGCAGATCTGAATTTTCCAAATAAGGTAGTTTTAAATTGGTAAATAAGTTTTTATACGAGGAAGATTATTATGCCCCAAATGGACCGTGTGGTCCTCCCGATTGGTTTCCCTAGGGATGATTTTTTTTTGGATGCATGACTACTTGTAGGACCATACAAAGTTCCTTGACGTTGGCTTCCAGGGACATATGTGTTCCCAAAATGGTTGCTAGTGTTTGGACCATAATTACTTCTTGGGGGGGGAATAACCCCTTGAGGGCAGTTCCCATGGAAATATGCACTCCCAAAAGGGTTAGTATTCCCTAGGTCACAACTACCCCTAGGGGGGAGACTACCAAAAATAGGGATCGACCCTGAGTGAGGACCACCTATTGGACTGAAATTTCCCCTTAGGATGGGAGGATATGGGAAAGGATTAGTGCTTGCAAGATTCAACACATTGTCCCAAGGGGCCTTATATTTCCCAAAAGTGTTTTTTCCCCTGACTTGAACCAGAGCAATCCCAAACCCACTATGGACGTTCTAACCAAGGGGAAAGCCAACATTTTGAATTGTTGGGATACCTATAGGGATACCAAAAAAGGGTGGAAAACCTCCCCCAACATTAGAACTAAGGATTTTCCCCACACTGAATAAAACTCTAGATGTGGGCATCACAAACGATGGCATGGGTTTTTTAACACTAGATCCACTTGTAGAAGGGAATGAGGTTATCGATGACATTCCCCATATTGAGAAGCCAGATGCACTAGGAATGGGTGGAGTAGGGTTGATACCAACAATAGAAGGTAAGAAGGAAACTATAGAAGTGCCTCCCATTTCAACAGACAATGAGGTGGTAGGTACCCCTTACTCGATGAGTCACCCACACTAGAAATTATGAGAGGATGGATGAAAAAGAAAAATGTTTGGAAAAAGAGTTCATTAACTCCCAATTGTAACAGGTGCAAAGGATCAGTCAAAGGGGGGATCAATATCGATAGAGGAATTTTTTTGACTACTTCAATCATTACTTGTTCAAGCCCTCGGAGCTCCATGTGGGCTCTACATGATTCATGTTTTCCATAGTGGACACCAATCTATGTTTAATAGGTGTTAGCCACGGATCAGTTGGTTAGCCACGATGAATAAATATGTAATGAAAAATAACAAAAATCAACCTAAGGCCAACTAGACATGAAACCAACAAAGGACACCCTTAATAAATCTCATCCAATGACAAGAAAAATAGTGGATAAAAGGGGCCTTTTGAAAACGAACCCTTTGGGGAAATCAAGTCCCCAAAACATTGGCTAGCGAAGGTGTGAGGAAAAGTTATAATAACCCTGATGTGAAAACTGTTACTAGTGCAAGTACCTTCGTGAAGACAGGAACCCGTCAAGGGACCGATGAAAAGGTTTGACATATGTCCCAGGTACTAGAAGCACTTCCCACTTGCATTCACCTATGTAGGTACTTGGGAAAATCCACTAAGGTTACCACTTCACAAAAGAATGATCAAGTGTACAGTCATAGGTTGAATAATATGCGTGGGAAAGGTAAAAAATCCTTAAGCTTCAAGAATTGATGCCTCTCAGAGAGGTGTGGGCACTTCCAAAACCCTCGTTAGCATAGTAGTCCAAGTAGTTCAAAAAACACCAAGAAAAGTAGAGAGGGGTATCCCTCCACTTTCCCCAATGCGACCCACTACTTAACTCCTATGTTAGTGGAGCTTCCCAACTCACTTGTTGCAACAATGGATTTTACATTGATTAATGAATTCTATGTTTGGTATTTGCGTCCTTGGATAATTAACTCTCCAATTCTGCATGAAGGCCCTAAATCACAAACTTAGTTGGTTTGTTATAAAAAATAAAGTTCTATATATTTTTAAATTTAAGCATTGTTTCTTTTTTAAGGTTATTATTTAGTTAAAGGATTGGAATAAAATCTATGGTGTTTGTGACTCTTTTTAAATCAAAATCATAGAAGTATGTATGAAACAATATGCAACTTTCACTTTCAATTAACTCTAACTAAGGAAGGGAGGATAAATTTTCTTTGCCAATTTCACAAGAAGAAACCAAGCTCACAATTATGCAACACTTGTGTTGGGTAAATAAAAGAAATCAATAAGATATTGCAACACCAAACCCACTAATGCACTTTCTTTCATATGTTTGAAATCCTATGCAATCATTTTTTTTTCCATTTTCTATTGAGATGCACGAAAAAAAGAAATCTTAGGGTTTTTTTTGTTCTTTTAAACTACTCAATAAAATAGATCTGCACTAAAAAAAAGAAAACAAGTGAGTGTTGTAGGATATCGACAACGATGCACCAAAGAACACTCCAATGTATCTATGGGAATTAAATCCACAACTTGAAAAGTAATATGGTGTTGTACACCATATGTACAAAGGCACTCACAAGCCATATGTGAAAAGCAAAGGAAAAACCTAAAAAGAGTTGTTGGGGATGCTTCCTAGATAGAAAATTCACTAGACAACCATCTAATCCAAACCAACAAATACAACAAAGACATTTGGAATCTCTCAAAATCACTTTGAATGCAAATGAAAAGAAGAAGGATCAAACAGAGAGAGGTTCTATGCTGTCATATTACTAACAAGTTTGCAAAACTAGGAATGTCCAGATCTGATCAAGAGAATAAAAACAATATTTAAAAAACAAACACCTACAAGGGTTGTCATGACCCAACAAGTATGGAAACAATGATCATATGCAATAGTTCATGGATCAGAAAGTGTGTAGCTTGTGATTAGTCACTTTGGTATGATCTACTCAGTCACAACCATCTTCCAAAATTTTGAAAAAAATGGATTTGTCCTAGATAAAACAGATATGGAATATCTTCTCTTTGAGAGGGTGATGGGGAAATGGATAAGCTGGCAGGAAATTTCAGGATACTACAAGCAAAAGGAAAAAATAAACTAAAGAATAAATGGGTTCTATCCCTAGTGGAGTCGTCATTTTTGTTAATAGAGATTTCTCTCCTATGAATAGGTGAGTTCTCCCTTGGGTCTACCCTTGACCCAAGATAGACATAAAACATACCATGATATAATATTTCTTATATCTATGAAATTCAAGTACTCTTTGCGCTATGAGAGAGAGGTAAATACCTGGGTTTTCAATGGTTTTCCTTGCATAGTCTCGACTAGCGTAGCTCTGTAGATATGGCTCCTACTCCTACACTTTCTTCTTGCACACACACAACAAGCAATACCTAACTCAGATCCTTCAAGAATTAAATAAACTTAAAAAACTTCAAATCTACCTTATCTTACTCAAGAAAATAACAAGTATGCCAACATGAAATCAAATAAACAAAGCATAGAAGGGGAAAGTAGCATTGATATTTACTAATAAAAAATAATAACCTTACATAGATGATGTGTTCACATTGAGTCCAAAGTTGTGGTTCTCCTTGGATCTTGCTTCATCTCTTCCTTGTGCTCTCACACTTTTGAAATTTCAGTAGCATAGACTTACTCTCAATTGTTCCCCCTTCTTCCCTTAGACAAGCCTCTCTCTGTATAAAGTAGTGAAAGAGGTTTTAGGGTGATTCTTATAGGTTTTTCAACTCATGCTCATGTCATGAATAACTTGAGCTATGAATTATTTTACGAGGTCATTTGGCGATATCACAACTCATCCCATCACCAATTTCCTTGAGTGTGTCAAAAAATGAGGTTTAAAGGGATATCATGGGCTAGAAGTAGTGTGGTTAGAGACCAATTGTGGGTTGCCAATGAACTTAGTAGTGAATGGTCTCTCTTTTTCAGGAATTTTAGGCACGATCTCCCTCAAAATTGATCAAATATAAGGGAAACATATGTGGTTCATCTTGACATTTTGGATGGGTTCTCTATGCTCCCCTAGGGTCGAAAATATAGCTATAACATTGATAGTTGTGCAAAGGCAACGAAAATGATTAAAATGTTGGGTGTTGAGTATATATCATACCACATATTTTTAAATGATTTTATTTTATACAAAGACGAATACATGGACAAAGAGATATGCCCATGTATTGGTCTTTGTATAAAATACCCACAAGGTATCCACTTAATGAGCCTATGACATAGTGCAATATTTCATGGGATATTAAAGAATACCCCTAATTTCACTACATATTGATAAACACCTTCCCAAATCCTTTTGTTTAGCCCCCCTCCCAATACATTTTCCCAACAAAAAAACCCTATTTTTACTATATATCCATTATTTTTACCAAAAACCCCTTTTTATACCTTCCAATTCCTATAAACCCCCTTGTTGGTGTGTAGTGGGTACACCCATGGTTAAACATTAATTCACAAACAAATCCCAATATATCATCCCTTTCGGCATCACCCACAAGTAGGTGAAGTCTCACCCAAGGTACCTTTGGGGATTGCAAGAACCAGGCTTCCACAGTCATGGGGGAATATGAGGAATTCATCACAACCATTTACTTAACATGTATTCATATATTCTATGTGTAAAACCATAACAACATAAAAACCTATGAAAAATCCATCGAACTTAAAAATTCTACATATGCATAGAATCATCAGATACATATTCGTATTAACTATTAATCATCTATCACCAGTGTGCAACAAATAGAATAAACCAACATATCATGAGATCAAACACATTAGGACACAAAGATTTAACCTAGTTCACCCCAAAATGGGGTACGTCCACAACGAATGGCTTATTATATTATTCATTCATCTTTCGTTCATCCAATAGATGCACACTATGCTCATATGATAGTTTTCAATTAAAACCCAAACCTACCCAAGTCATTCGATGTTGCAGTGCACACACAACTCTTGATTAATATTCAACTCAGCTCATACTCAACAATTCCACACAACAACCAAAGGTAATGAACTTATGAGATATTCCCCAATTCTCAATTCTTGACTCACCAAAATCTCTTAAAAAATCACTCTCCTCTATCCAAAAACCCATTACATATTTATACAATGATATTAGGGGTTAGCCCGTTACAATGTGGAAAAAATGTCCCAAAACTCCTAACTAACTTCCCCCTTCCGCGTGTTGGGTCTTGAATATGCATTAGCTATCTTTCACGCACGTTGATCCTTTTCTAACTTGTCGCGCAATCCACTCCCACATGATTCCCAAAATTTACCCAAAATAGCCTACTCCAACACCCCTTGTACCCTACACCCACCCCCTACCAATACCTACAATATATTGACTCTATTTTTAATAATTAAAAAAAAAACCTTTACGAATGAATGTGATAAGATATTGGTCAATAAGGTGAATCCTCCATTTGTCTACCTCGAACCATTGATTGATGAATTTAAGAAATTAATGGAAGGGATACATGTATATGATGTATCAAGATCCATCCCAATGGAGAAGTTTTTATGTTGTATGGCATATGTGTGTACACCAAGCACGATTATCCAGAACTAGGAGTTTTCTCTAGTAAGCATGTTGATTGATTTGTGTATATCTTTTATATTATTTGGCATACTTAATTTGGTGCAACTATATTTTTTACACTAACATTCTTTGTATAAAATAACATCACATTCCTTGTAACAAAAGGGTATCATGGATGTAAATGTTGTGAACCTTCTATAAAGGTTAGGTGGTCCAACCACCTACAAAATTTGGTGTACGATTACTCAAGGATATTCCTCCTAGAAGACCACCCTTATAGAAGAGTTTCATTTTCTTTCAATAGTAAACCAAAGAGAACATAGAGACTTAAAATAATCTCACCGGCATATTAGATTAGGAAATATGACACAAATAAGGAGAAGGAAATGACATAATTGTTTATTCAAATGTGAAACCTATGTTCGATGATCCTGAATTTTTTGACACCTATGTTGAGAAAATTCCCATTGGGATGAAAAGGAAACCTATATTTTATGAGCTTCCATATTGGGGGCATATTAATATTTACCACTTACTATATCACATGCATATATAAAAAAAATGTTTCATATTATTTATGGAGGCACATATCATCAAATAAAAGTGACACTTTGGTTGTTAGGAGAGATATTAT
This sequence comes from Picea glauca, assembly GCA_000966675.3. Lineage (NCBI taxonomy): Eukaryota > Viridiplantae > Streptophyta > Pinopsida > Pinales > Pinaceae > Picea > Picea glauca. The sequence goes on from JZKD02S2223866.1 coordinate 671,162, forward strand.
TTCTTAAAATACTAAAAAGAGACATTGGCCAAGAAAACAAAGTAGAGGAGAGGTCAATCCCTCTTGGTATTTTAAATAAGGTGATGTCCCATGGGTTTTAAATAAATATTATCTTTCTATGGTGAAGGATGTTATATTGCATGTGAAGGCACCTTCTTTATATGGGTCAAATCTACGACGTTGCTTCACTGTAGAAGGGAATTTTTTGGAGTTGAAATCACATGACCATTTAAACCTTATAAGGGTATGTATGTCGAATACATGATTCCTTTTCTATTGTGTAGGCTAGCATATACAATGCACTCATAGTTTTATGGAAATTAATGATGTATGTGTCTATTTTGTGGTGTCATTATCCTTTGTTCATGTGTGTTTGTGTGAACCATGACTCCCCCTAGGACTTGTGTTGTGTCATATTGAAATTATCTACATTTGTATGTTGTATCACATCAAAGGATATTTATATGGCTAGCATTCCATGGTGGTGTTGATAAATAGATGAGATTATTTGTATGCTTGAGAAGGAACTACCCATGAATTTTATGGACATGCAATTCCATTTTCTAATTCACCTACATGATGGGGTTGAATTATTTGGGGTTCTCTCATGTCATTTGATGCTCTTATTAGAGAGGTAAATGAAAAAATAGAATGGGTTTGTTCAACAAAGGGAAAACTAGAGGGCTCTATGGCACATGAGTACATAGTATACGATTCATTCTATTATGATAGTGAGTACATTAAGCAAATTGATAACATACCAGGGGAAATGGTTTGGGATGACCAACATGATGAGGAGAAAATGGAATGGGAGCTACTCCAAATGAATGAAAAAAAGGTGCATGATAAAGAGTAAGTCACTTATCTTTTGTCAAATTTATACAAAGAAACTATTTACATTGAAGTTGATAATATGTATTTGATCTCATACTATTCATTTTTAATTCTTGTATACATCAAAAAGTTTAGAACTCAATGCCATAAATAATTCATTATTTACAATGTGGATGAAACACAACCATGGATCGTGTTGTATGAAGAGAAAATAAGGAAATGAGATAGTGACAAGAAAACATTCATGCAGTCGAATGGTAGAAGCATGCGTTATCATGATCATTTAAAAGAAAATATATCAAAAATATGTCCCAATGATTGGGTATCTGACCAGATCATAGAGAAACATGGTGTGTTCATTTGTTACCCACATGGAGAAGAGATATATGCACTAAACATAGAGATAAGGTGAAACAAATCTGTAATAAACTCTCTAAGTACCATGTTCAATTTATAATGCACACTTGAATTGTAACATGTATTTTGTTTTTATTAATGCTCGGGTTATTATACATATGACACCATCCTTTGTTTGCATTTTTACAAGTACATTTGTTCCCATATATGTGGGCATATGTACATCATTTTCACATTGAGGATTCCAATGATGGACACATCACACAATATTGTGGAGTGGAGGTTAAGTTCAATCAATCTAGTCATGCTAGCCATCTTGATCAAAATGTAATAGAAGAGAAGTTAGGTTACATTGGAAAGATACAAGAGAACATGCAAGTGGACTTCTCATCTTTTCAATGTGTTATTTTTAGTTGAAAGTGGTGGGATACCTTCGACCAGAGAAATGTAAAGGAAAATTGTGATAGTGGTCTAGTATGTATTAACTCTCAAAAAAATTGGTTTGAAACTAAGGATCCTTATGTTTTCCCAAAACACTACAACTGAGTTCTTTTTACCCACATGTGTTGGATGGGGATTGGTGGTTTCCAATTAAACATGATCCAAGATCAAAACATCTTTTTTCAGAACAAAAATATTATAATTTCGAGCAAGGAAGATAATCAGGGTGATGGAAACGAAGAGTGTTATGTAAATGTTTTGTTTCAACATTTTTATCGTGGATGTGTCATTTTATTATGGGTCTCTATAGTTGGACAATTATTCTTTTTATTCATTTTATAATGTTGGATATGGAAAGATAACAACCATCATATTGAATAAACATTAAATAGTACAAGCATAAAATGTGGTTTTATATATTTTAATTGTCAAATTTATTGTTTATTATAACAAATTTATGTTGTATTATATTAACATATGTTTATGTTAAATTTTGAATTACTAAACATTAATTGAGATATCACAAATTTTATGATGGATTCATATAATACAATGGTAAATATTTATTTTAAAGTATATTTGATTTTAAAAAATGATGATATTAAAAAATCAAACCTTGAATTTTTTATTCTTTGAAAAACTCAAAATTAAAATAAATATATACTTACTTTGATGGAACTTCTAAGGGAAATTCCAACAAAACAACTTCTTACAACATCTATGAGTTGCGGAATCACACTTGTGACGTTGTCATTCTCAACCTTTACTAGTGCAACTATCATGACCTTCACTTATTCCATCCATCCTTTAGTTTTCTAAACATATAAACTTATATTAACAATTATTTTTACATTCTCCTTGAAATAAGTGTCAATATAGGAAGGAAATGGAAATAATAAAAGAGTATTTTCTAGATATTTTTTTTGAAGAAATTTTCCTCAAATAAAACCCTCTGGTACTTCCCTTCATTTTGAGTATGGTTAGGGGGCACAAGGCCAATAAAAAACGAGGCTTGAAGTCATTACAACATATCACTTGAGGGGATAAAACCTAGGTGGGGAGGATCATAATCATTCCTCCCAACCACCTAAGCTAAACCCAATTGACTTTAAGGATCCATACTTATCTAAAAGTATAGAAACCTTTGTCATTTTTACTAATTCTTAAAATACTAATTATAAAATGTTTGGTGACATTCTTGTAAAAGTATTCCAATTTCTGAGTATTTATATAACTTTTAGAAAATATTGAAAAAATATTGACAACTTTTAGAGTAAATAATTGTATCGCATTGAATTTGGGTGAATATATATTTTTTTAAATAGAAATTAACAAATTTGTTTAAGGAAAAAATAAAGCTTGGATATAAATAATTTATGATTGGGATTTTTTTTGTTTGTTTTCATTGATAAAGTAACAATTCAACTTTTACTATCCAAGTTTTTACCATGGAAAAAAAAGATCGATATCCTGAGAAAACAAGGAAACCATCATATAACTCATGGATAGTTAATACACTTACAAAAAAACAAGTGATAAAAAATCACTAAAATATTACATTGCATGCTAATGAAATAATAAAATCCTTTTGTTTATTGTAAATATATTGATGCATATAAGTCCATTATAGATACAATCATTACATCAAATATAGGAACTAAGTCCTACACATCTACATAGACACATTTGTTTATTTAATTTAATTTTTTTTATATTTTTAAATATTAATATAAAATTAATTTAATTTAATATTTTTTAAACCTTAACAAATTAATTAATTTCTTCACCAACCAAATCTAATAGTTATATTTTCTAATGAGGAGATTCATAAAGTTGGTGGTAGAGAAAAAAATCATAAAGTCATTTAAGGTGAATGGAGTAAAATAAAATTCATTATTATTAATGATTTAGTTTTCATATTTAATAGTTTAAATTTAATGAAACAAATTTAATTATTTATAATTTTTAAATAACAAAAATTATTAAATATAACCATTATAAATTTAATGAAAAAATATTATTAATTTATCATAAAAATTAATGAAAAAATAACATTTCATAAGAGTCATTATTCAAATTAGTTTTTTCATTCATTAACCAAATCCAATATTTGCATAAATTTTAATACAAAATCAATGAAATACAATACTTAGGATACTCTTTTAATACAAGACTTACATACTTTTCCATACTTTTTTAATAGAAGATCCAAAGTTGGTAATAGAGTTAAAAATTGTAAAACCATTTCATGAAAAGTGTATAGATCAAATTTTTTTATTATTTTTTATATTTAATAATTTAAAATTAATTTAGACTTAGCGTTGTGAGCTCAAGAAAGGGAAGATGATCGGCTTTGAAACTTAGGTTTAGGGTTTCGACGCACGGTTACAACCTTCGCCCCGCAGGGGCTCATGACTCTGAAGGAGGGAGGGCCAACAGACACCTCCTACAGCCAGGTAACGGTGAATGGCAACCTGGGAGAGGGATCAAAGCAGCCTACGTTCGATCCCCCCCCAGATCTACGCTCACAGCTCGTGATGGAAGGACATTTCAAGGACAAAGAGATGTATGTTGACTCAGTTAATCCGCCAATACCAGCAACAGCGTCGATGCCATGGCTACCAGGCAAATGCATCCCACAAGCACCGCAAGCCCCAAAGTACATCATCAGTTCACCGCGCATTGAGGAACACAAGCAATATATGAGGGACTACGCGTTAGTAGGTAAATTATTATGGCTTTGGCCCTTAGAACGAGACCTGATTAAATGGATACAGCAATGGTGGAAGCCAAAAGGGCATTATGAACTACAGCTAGGCTCCAAGGGCTTCCTCACCATCATCCTACACAACCTGGAGGACCGCAACCGTATTTTTTATGGAGGGCCTTACTTCTTCAACTCAGCAAGACTTTTCCTAAGGTTCTGGACAGAGAAGTTCAACCCTGAAAAGGAAGATTTTGCACATGCACCAGTATGGATCAGACTATACTCCTTACCCCAGGAATTCTGGCTAGAGGAGGTTCTGGTAGGTATAGGTAACACCATTGGGGTTTATGTGAAATCATCGGAGGCCATAGAGAAAAGAAGATATACCTCATATGCACGCATCTGTGTATACCTGAACATAGCCAAGCCGCTCCCGGGATCTATAATCCTAGAGTACCGTGATGAAGATTGGGTGCAAACCATCAACTACGAACATATTCCATTCAGATGTCGAAAATTTCATGAGCACGAACACCTCTTCAGAGATTGCCCCCTCAATGTTGCACACAAAGAAGGGAACACAGAGGTTGGAAAAAACAGGGATGGCTTCATTCCAACATCAGGGAAGAAGAGACAAGCAGGAAGAGAACAGGCAACTCAGACAAACAATAATCCATCCACTAGCGATAAATATGAAATACTACAAGATCAATCGGATAATCCCTCAGACCCTAAAAACCCCAAACATTTCCAGAAGGAAAGTGTACCACAGCAAACAGGCATAGGGGGTAAAGAACTAGTACAGGAAAAGGATCCAAGCAACTTGACAATAGATCCAAATACTAGAATGGAGGGCCACATGGAGCAAGAGGACGAAGATGCTGAGATGGATCTTGATGAGCAGGAACTAGCAGGAGTGGACCTGGAGCATCTAGAGCATGCTTATCGACACCAGAAACTGTACACCATACCCCCGAACCAATTGCAGAAAGTACACAAAGTTTTCCTCAACTCCTTAGCTGGATCCTTAGCTATATCCAATAAGGGTTTGGGAATATAGGGTAATCAGTCAAAGGGTCAGATAAAACCATAGAAAGATGAAAAGAAAAGGGCAAGGAAATCAAAAAACAAGCTTATACAAGAGATCGGTCACTTCATGGTGAACTCTGGTCAAATCCACATTATCTTGGATAGCTTTCCCCCTCTCCCTCCCCCCTCTTCCTCATGAAGATCATCTCCTGGAATATAAGAGGTATCAATGGACGTAGCAAGAAGAAGCTTCTACAAGATCTGGTTTTAGTAGAAAAACTAGACATCATTCTACTCAAAGAAACAAAATGCACCATTGAGGACATAGACAAGCTCCTCCTCTACTATTGGAAGTAAGGAGAGGCAGTTTCCATAGTGGCCACCGGCACGGCAGGAGGCCTAGCTATAATATGGAACCCCAACACAACCATCTTTGAAAACTTCACCACTACCAATTGGTCCATTACAACAAACTACAGGCTCATTGGCTCCAACAAACCTGGTTGCCTTACTAATGTCTATGGGCCAGCCAACCCTGGGGATAAACAGGCCTTTCTCGGCAACCTGGAGTACCTGTCCACCTTAGTCAATAGAAACAAATGGATTGTTGGGGGAGACTTCAAGCTCATTCGCAACTTGAAGGAAAAAAAAGGAGCCACTCGGCACCTGGATCGGGAAGCCAGTGACTTTGGTAGCTTTATTGACAACAGCAACCTCATAGACCTAGAAACACCCAATGGCACTCACACCTGGACAAACAGAAGAACTGGAACTCATCAAATTGCCTACAGACTGGATCATTTCCTAATTTATGAATCCCTCATACTGGAGGACATAGCTCTGAGTCAAGGATTTTAGATTGGCACGGTTCGGATCACTGGCCCATCCAGATTTGGCTAGAAGTGTTGGCCACCCCAAGTCAAAAACCCTTCAGATTCGAACAGTTTTGGCTCAGCCACCCAGATTTTCACAACAAGATCTAGGATTGGTGGAAAGAGGCAGAGATACCCCATGGCTCCAAAATGTATCGTTTCCAGCAAAGGCTCAAGAACCTCAAGAAACAACTTAGACTCTAGAACAGGAAAACCTTTGGCAACATCTTTGACTCCCAAAGGCAGCTGACGAAACAAATGAGAGTGACGCAGAGATAGATCCAGGAGAAAGGTCTTATGGAAGATCTTAAAATCACGAAGGCAGATATTAATCAATGGTTGGAGGCAAGGAAAGCCCAAGAAGAGACTCTCTAGAAGAAAAAATCTCGCATTCAATGGCTCAAGGAAGGGGATCGAAACACTAAATTCTTTCATAGAGCCACCCTTCAACGATGACATACCAATAGAATCACTCAGTTAACCTCAACCAATGGACAACTTATCCATTCCTATGAAGAACTGGAAAAGGAACCGGTCTCTTTTGACAAGGATCTCCTCACGGAACCCCTAGCGGATAGATCACAAGCCATTGCCAAGATCACACAACATATAACCACCCTAATAACTCCAAAATAGAACTCTGCCCTGATCAGGCCCATTGCTATTGAGGAGGTATATCAAGCACTTCATAACACCCCCAGAGGCAAGGCTTCAGGTCTAGATGGATTCACTAGTGATTTCTCCCACCATTGCTGGCAGATGATCAGGGAAGAGGTCTGGGAAATCATTGAAGACTCTCGATCTTCAGGACAATTCCTCCCATCTCTTAATGCAACTTTCCTTGCACTCATACTCAAGGAGGGACAAATCTCTCATCCCATGCAGTTCTGGCCCATTGCACTGTGCAACGTCATCTACAAACTCCTAACCAAAGTGATTGCTAGAAGACTCAAGCCCATCCTACCTAGGATCATCTCTTTGGAACAATCGGGTTATGTCGAAGGTAGGCAGATCATGGACAATGTCATCTTAACTCATGAAGTTATCCACTCCTTGTAGAAGACCCGAATTCCAGGTATGATACTTAAACTTGATCTTTCTAAAGCCTTTGACAAGTTAAGTTGGGACTACATGCGTGCAATGCTCCTAGCCTTTGGATTCGACCATCTTTGGGTCGAGTGGATTCTAAATCTCACCTCCTCAGCTTTTTTCTCTATCTTGGTCAATGGGGTTTCCTCCCATCCTTTTTCTCCCTCCAGGGGAATCAGACAAGGAGACCCATTATCCCCTTTCCTTTTCATTATCATGGTTGAGGGCCTCAATTGTTCCATTCATGTAGCCATAGAAAGAAACTCATTGATGGGTCTACCTTTGCATGGTATCTCCCCCCCAATATCTCATATCCAATTTGTTGATGATACCCTGATGATGGGCTCCCCCACAGTTAAATAAGCCCACTCTTTCCTCTCGATCCTTCAATCTTTCTCTGAGGCCTCAGGACTGGACTTCAATAAAGACAAATCCCATATACTCTTCTTCAACACGCTTGCTCCAATCCAAGACAATATCTCTATCATCCTAGGTTTCACAAGAAGCTCCCTTTCGTCCAAATACCTTAGCATTCCCCTGCTAGACAATGCCCTCAGAAACTCCTCTTGGGAGCAACTCCTCTTCTCCTTTGCTAAAAGGCTTTCTTCCTGGACCTACAGAGCCCTAAACTTTCCTAGCCACCTCATTCTTCTCAAAGTCATGCTTCAAGCCCTTCCAATCTACACCTTCTCGGTGCTGGTCACCCCGAATTTTGTCCTTACAACCATAAGGAATTTGCAGAGGAACTTCCTATGGCAGGGACTCAATACAGGTAAAAACATTGCACTGATCAGCTGGGAAAAAATTTGCAAGCCCAAAAATCAGGGAGGACTTGGAATAAGGGACCCCTCAATCGTGAACAAAGTCCTTAGTGCCAAGATCTGGTGGCGATGGCTAAAAATACCCAATGACTTATGGGCTAAGCTATGGAGAGGAAAATATGTGCCCAATATGGTGAAAAGAAACTTGATCAGGTGGAATGAAGACAACCCTGGATCTTTAATCTGGGCTGCAGCTAAGCAAAACCGGCATTTGGTAATGAATCATGCTTTCTGGGAAATTTGGAATGGTAAAATAGCCCTCTTCTGGAGGGATTCATGGCAATAGTGGCCAACTCTAGACCAGGAAGAATGGGCTGACAGTATTAACATACCAGCTACTCAGGCAGGACTGACAAAGGTAGCAGACTACTGGCAAGATGACCCAACAAATGCCACCTGGAGATGTTGGAATTTAAATAAGGAGCACTTGAATATAGAGGCACATGTGGACCTAAAACCTTGGTATGAGGAATTGAGAAAATGAAAAATTCCCACTCTTATCGGAGAAGACATTCTAATATGGGGATACTTGCCAAGGGGTACCTTCAGCACAAAAGAGGCCTATGCCATCAAGATTCACTCTAACCCTAAACACACAGGAAGAGTGTCAAACAAAATTTGGGCCCTAAAACACTGGCCAAAAATTACCCTCTTCCTCTGGCTTGTCACTCATTCAAGCATCCTTACCTGGGATAACCTTTTAAAATGGGGGTTTGTTGGGCCATCTATCTGCATGCTCTGTGGAGAAGAAGATAAAATCATGAACCATCTCCTCAATACCTGCTCCTACATAGCTCAAGTTTGGGACCAAAGCACACAAATCATGCGTACCTCAGACCGCAAACGAGACAACATCATCAACACTATTGCAGACTGGAGAGACTAGGCTTTTCAATCACCCCTTCTTAACCGTATCTGGCAACTACTTCCAGGCTTCATACTCTAGAAAATCTGGAAGGAAAGAAATAGGAGGATATTCAGAAATACCCAGCTCCCTTGGCAACATTTTTGGAGCCAATGCCGCGTCAATATCCTAGAAACTATTAGCCTCCATCATTGGTCTGCCAAGGATCTAATGGGAACATCTTCTGAACTTACTATACTTCAGTATTGAAAAATCCCTCTTGC
>JZKD02S2223866.1:684711-705524 GCA_000966675.3 Picea glauca
CTTCGTAAAATCCACAAAAACAAGGCTTGGGATTCTTTCTTGCATAGATAATTAGCTAAACTAGGCACTTAAAGGGGTAAAAAGAATCATAAGATCTTTCCTTTTTGTTCCCATGTGGATGGCCTATTATAGCATTTGAACTCTTGAGTTAATATTTTCTTTTACAAAAACATCACGTCAATTCAGGACTAGAAGGATATTTAGACAATCTTGGAGTATGATATTTCCTTGCACCCTTGTGTGACCTTGGAAATCAGAAAAAGAGATTTCTTGAAGAAACCTTCATCTCCCTTTAAAATCAATCATTTTAGGAGAGGCCAATACCTCTTAGTTTTCTCATTTTTTTCAACTAAAATAAATCATTTTAGGAGATGCCAATACCTCTTTAGTTTTCTCTGTTGAAACATAACCTACAATATTTGTAAGGGCCCACACATGCCCACATGTGCACAATCTTAGGATAGTTTCAAATTTCTAGAGTAAATCACTTAGGAAATGTAAATCATTGTAAGGGCCCATACATGCCCACATGTTCACAATCTAGGAACAGTTTCAAAGCTTTATTAGATTAGAAAACATCCTAGGGAGATTAAAGTTCATAAGTAAGGACCCATATTTCCACCATGCTAGTTACTTAGGGATTTTCAATTTCAGCAAGGATTGTCTGTGAAACATAGTAAGTTAGAAGTAAGCAACAATTGTAAAAGACCAAGCGATGTCCACATGCCAAAAAAATTCTCACTTAACTTATTAAAAGTCATCACTCACCATCACTTCTTGCAAATATCACATCTTTTGAAGGTTTTTTATTAGATACTTGAAACCATAGTTTTCTCTTCTCCCCATGCTCATAAGCAATCTGGGAGGATCAGAAGGGATTCATTTGTTTAGTAAAAATATTTTTGTGCACACCACTTTTAATCAATGAGGTTGGACCATGACTCCAACCTCACAACCCACTTTCACATCCTAAAAGAAACCATAATCAATGCATTTTCTAACTTCCACGGGAGGAACACCAAAATAAAATTGTAGTCTAAGTTACGATTTTGGGGATAGGCATCCAAATAAGTCCCCATCATCATTTCTCACTTGAAACTTAGAAAGTTGCGAATTAGAATACTAAAATCCTCTCAATCAAGCATTCCTATACCATAAGGTATGGAGACACCCGTGAAGGGTCGAAGGCCAAGGTCTAGTTGTTCTATGCGTGCCTCCTTGGGTCACCCAACCCTTAGAAAGAATAAAGCCTATGACTGATTTTTGAGGCCAAAAATCTAAATGGCGTGCTTGATCGAGGTGACTTAGTGGCCAAAATCTAGGTTGTATCTACCCATGTGGCGGTTGTGGGCTGCAATCGCACCTTAATCATATTTTGAACAGATGTTGGGAAATATCGCCAGTCCTCTAGGGATATGTACCCTTCACCCCTCATTATAATTGATTATCCATACCTTTAATATCTCCTCTTTCGATGGATTCATACCCCACTATTGAGTGTTTTTGGAAGGCATGATGCTTTTTGAGAGGAAGGATGATACATCTATTAGGACACATGCATTTTATTTTATTCCCCCACGCAAATAAAACCTCAAACCATATTACATTGTTACTTGTTTATGTATGATTACCACTAATTGATTACATATAGCTTTCAAAACATTGTTGAGATAGTCCAAATTTACCAAAACACTTGTTCATTTATTTTTCTCACTACCACTTACACACATACACATATAGTCCATAATCATAGCGGAACCAAAAAATCCCCACCATTCTAGATGTCTTACAAACCTCCCCCAAATCTTGGGAGGTGTTCCCAATTTTGCTAACACATCAACAAAACCAACACACACACACCAATGAGTGCCACTATTTTAGGATTAACTTTTATTGGGTCCACCTCGCTAGGCACCACTATCCAGAACAATCCACCCATCTAGTAACCCTTACTGTTCAGGAATTTTCTCTCCAACCATCAATCACCATGGAAGGACCACAAAACCTACCATATATAATCCCATCCTCTTCTTCCCAATTAGTACAAACTTGGGCCCCCTCTCCTAGTTCTATTGACCATCTACCACAAACAAGGAGTAAGAAGATAAACACCTACTAACAATGCCCATGGCATGGGGGCGATGCTTGTATAGATGGGGTCACTCATAGTTCCCACCAAAACTACACTCAAACCAATCACAGATGTACCACCCATGCATGGAATAATCACCCTTTCCGATTTTGTGAGATCTATGGTCACCCAACCCATCAATGCCCTGAACTCACTCCATAGCTAGTCCACATAGTTCATTTGGAGCACATGCAACACAATAATATTAGTATTTCTCCTTAAACTACTTTCACATTCTCCCTCCCCCAAAATGGAACCATTAATCCATCAGGTGAGATTCCATACAACTCGACATAATTTGTTACCCCTCACATGGGTAACTTCCCCTGAAACCCAATATACCTCACGACTGGGGTGAAATCATATATATTTGGGGGCACCCATTCCACCTCTTGTACCACAATGTCTACTATATATTATCCTTATAATGAAAATGGAAGTGCATACCAACTCCCATCACGGGCCATCACCCTTGATTGGGATCAACTTATCCAAGCATGACTTCCATCTTCTACCCTATTTCAAACACGGGTCATCGTTAACGCCTTTACAATTTATCGATGTATTATAGATGATGGGGCATACTCATGCATTATGTACTCATCAACTTGGAAACAACTAGGCTCCCCCACTCTTATCCCATCGATGACTGAGTTAAGAGCCTTTGATGGTAGACTTTGTTCCCCTTTAGGGATCTTACCTAATCTCCCCATTGAGTTAGGTGGTAAGACAATTTTGATCACTGTTATTGTCATGGATGGTCCAATGGATTACAATATTATCCTAGGCCATTATTTCATCTATTCCATGAGTGTTGTGGTGTCTTCACTCTTTCGAGTCATGATATTCCCACAAGAGGGACGCATCATCAGCATCAATTAGCTATCCTACATTGATCCCCTCCTTCATGATTCTCATAATAGAATCTCCCATCGTGTTGCTCACATTGAGTCCATGCACTATGTATCCACTACCACTAGTCATGCAACATCCACTCCACCCAAAAATGAACCCATGCCTATAGAACCACCTCCTCACCACTTAGTCTTGGAGGTTGGTCAAATTCATTCATCCTTGGGGGCATCCATGCATGTTTCTTCCCCAAAACCCAAAAGAAACCATGAAATCTCAACTACATTCTTCCTAGAAGATGAAGAATTATTTGAGACCACTACTTCTTCTGGTGATTATAGTGATAAAATCCATCTAGGTTCTCCTATCCACTGCTGGAAGTGTCCTAAAAATTTAATTGGTGCACCCTCTAATATTATCTCCCTCAATAAGGTCATTATTCCCTCTCAAATAAGATCATCTATTGTCATTGATAAGGATATCGGAGACTTTAGTTCCATGATGACCAATCATGCCCATATATGATATTTTTACACACAGTTTAAAGTCCCAAACCATCTAATAGATATTACACAAAATAATGGGTCTGATACATTGTTTCAGATCCTCTTTTGTGGATGTTCAAATTTAAATCGCCTACTATTTTACCTTTGGTCCATAATATTGGGTATTTGGAAACATCCCTTCCTCCAGTCCTCATATCATAATACAAATGGTAGTACCACTTCCCACCTTGGTCCTATAAGACCTATCTCTCAACAACACCAACTCATAGTTTACCCTTCATGGGAACCATTATAGCACCACCTTGTGTCGAGTTCCCCCAGACATCATGTGATTACAAGCCACATGGCCTAATCATAATGATCCACCAAGATAGTTTTATTACTTCTTGTGGCAAGGCCCCCTTCACCTTGGTCATTTTTAGTTACCCACATAAGGGAAACGTAGCCTCCTTTGAGGAGTTCATTTTCCAAGAACTCATTTTTCTATGGCCTCACTTCGAGAGTGCCTTGATCAGGAACCCATGGTTCCCCGACCTCCTTTAGGGAGTACCTTTCTTAGGAACCCATTATTCTGTGGACTCCCTTAGGGAGTGCCTTGTTAAGGAACACATGGTTCCCCAACCTCTTTCAAGGAGTGCCTTTCTGAGGAACCCGTCATTTCATGGCATCCCTTGGGGAGTTCCTTTTGCAGGAACCCATTGTTCCCTAGACTCCTTTAGGGAGTTCCTTTCTTAGGAACCCATTTTTTTGTGGTCTCCCTTAGGGAGTTCCTTTTTAATTAACCCATCATTCCTTAGCCTCCATTAGGGAGGGCCTTGTTCGGGAACCCATGGTTCCCTGGCCTCCTTCAGGGAATTCCTTTTCTTTGAACTCATTGTTCCATGACCTCCTTCAAGGAGTGCCTTTTTCATGAACTCATGGTTCCCTGGTCTCCCTTAGGGATTGTCTTTTTCTAAGAACTAATCATTCCATACCCTCAATTAGGGATTGCCTCTTCTAGGAACTCATTTTTCATTGGCCTCCTTCGACGGGCAACCAAAATTTTCATCAACAGACCATTTTCCCCACCCATGTCAAAAGATCAGGTACACTTACTCACTATCATTTCTGTCAAATAATTGTCATATGTTCTTTATCATCAGATATTTTTCACTTCGAGTATTTGATGTTTGTGTGTGCAGGTACTTGGTCCAACAATATAAAACCCATTCAGTATTGGCCCCTTCAGGTATATGTTCAAAACTAGCATGCACTCACACCCTTTGAAAATAGTTTCATATCCTAGTTACACCCGTTGAAATTTATCCTTGGGATCCCCACACACAACTCTATAATACCATCACCTCCATTTCATTTTGGTACTCTCAATCGGTATAATTCTCACCTCCATGAGTTTTCCCACATATATTTATCCCTTGACATGTTGACACTCATGTTGTTCTATCCATTATGCTTCGGAGTCCTAGTAGTGCTACACCCCACAATTAGAACCTCATACTTCTTCCTCATCACCATGCTAACCACCCGATTATGGATTCCCACATCATGTTCTTGGTTACATTAAATGCACCCCTGCATTATCATTAACCATCCATATCATCCAACATCAATTTCCCATCTGCAATTTCATCCTCCATCCATATACTTAGTACAAAAACCCACCCATGGGGCCCCCACCCTTCATCAATTACATTCCCATACTTTCACCCCAAGCAGGCCCAACCATACTTCATTGGGGCACCCATTTTTGTACATGTTCTTTCAACTCCATCATTATTTATTCATTTGGTAATTGTATAAATCCCATTTCAAGTTTCAGCAGGTAGAATAGATTTTTTCCATCGCAACCGATGGTGTCTTTTTCCTTGGAACACAACAACCCATGTTTCCCTTGGTTGGGGAATTTCATTTTTATCACCATCTCTGCAAATATATCCCTATCATGGACAAATATTGACTACCACTGACACCCTTGTCACAAATATCTATATTTTGACATATCATCCACTCTTTTGTAGTCTCATCCCTTCAACACATTTCACCTACTATCTGGTCATCCCCCTGGCACCATATCATATTCTAAGGTTGTTTCCTCATCCCATTTTCCCCCAACCAAGGGCATTTCTTACATCCCATACATTTTGAGCTTTGTTGATGTCACCAATTCATCCATCTTTCCCCCATACAGTCCCAGATACCATTTTCATCAAATCGATGTCAAGAAGCCCTTTGCTTCTTATAATCAAGCCCCCTTCCCTATCAACATCAGCACAAGTTTACATGAAGGTGGAAGTATCTTGGCTCTGATTCCACTATCAATGAGCAATCTCATATGGCACATAAAGAGTCCTTATTTTTTTCTCATTTCATTGAACCCCATAACATTCGAATCCAACAAAGTTTCATGTTATGGTGGGTCTTACTATGCAACTGTTGAAATTTTTAGTAGTAGTCGAATACCTATGAATTTGATAGGCCATTAATGCCTCCAATTCATTCACCACTCGATTCAAAGCTAGTTTGTTCCCCAGAATGGTCATCTGTCATTATTGGTGCCCCAAGTGCGATGCAAATATCCATTTCATCACAAGTTTTTAGTTACACGCATATTGTTTTGGTTTCATGACATGAGCATGGGGTATTCCCACCTCAATTTCACAAAGATACAACTTTATATTTCAGTTTTCAAAGAATTTTTTACACTACTATGAATCCCATGTTCCTCCGATGGGACGTTTATACCATCCCTCTTCAACAACAACTACAACTTTCCTATTGTTACAACAATTTCAACAAAAAGAAACATTGGTTTTTTTCAACTATATGTATGCTCCTAACCTCACACATCAGGGGGAATTTGTTATCACCAAAAAATTGCATAGAAAAATACATACAATGGATGAAAAACCCAACACAACATACTACCAATAATTATGGAAGGATCACATTAAATTTGGCAAGATACCCACAAAACTATGCAAAAAAGATCCTGAATTTTCATGCACATTCAACAAAAGTAGCGCGCGCACATCCGTGTGGGATAACATAGTGCACAACATGCACAGTGCGCGGTCCACGCGACTGAAAATTAGGAAACCCACCCGGATGCAGAAACAAAGCATTGATGGTTTTGGTTGGGCCTCAACCACTTTTGGGATGAAGTAGATATCAACCATACCCAAAAATATCCCTAAACTTCCACCTTGGGATCTTTGAAAGGGTTGGGAGGTACATCCAAAGGCCTCCTATTCACACTTGTAACTAGTTGAAAAATATATTTCTATCCTCCTATAAATAAAGGATCATTGTATGAAAAAAAGAAGAAGAATCCATAGTAGTGCTATGTTGTTCAGAATTCTCTTGAATAAATCCATCTTTCCCTTGAGACATTAGTTTTGAGCTAGTGTAGAATTAATAAATATTCACACCTCTTGTGAAGCTAAGCTTTGGGTATTTTTCACCATAGTAGACTCATCATTGGAGAGTGATAGATATAGTTTTTGAGGGATCAAAGGACCCTCTCTTAGAAGGAATAAGGGATTCATTGTCCCATATTTCTCCTCTTAGTGCACTGAATTCGAAGATTCAGTTCTATTGGGTAACCATTTCATATGGTCAATTTCATGCATCACTTATTTATGTTAGTTTATTTTGTTTCTCATTTTTAGTTCTTATTTTCTTTCTTTGTATTTTATTTTCTGACTTGCAGGTCCACTAACTTGCTAACTATCTTTCTATTATTCCTTGTTATCTTACTAGGGTAGTGTTGCAGAAGACAACAATCTCCCAAATTTTGTATTATAAATAAAGATTTGGAACCCTTATTTATTCATTTTCGAAAAATGAAATTTTATTTTACTTAAATAATGTTTCCTTTTTTGACAATTTTGGACATTCTCGTAGTCTCTTTGAGTTTCATTCAATCACTAATGAAATTTTTTTTTTTGAATGATAAAGGTTTTTATTAAAATGTTGGTTTTCAAATGTTTTTATCTCACATATTCCTTATGATTTCTTCCTCATTTCAAAGAGCTACAATATTTGACAAGCTACTTTTTTTTTTTTAATCGATTTTAAAAAACAATGCTCTAAACCATAATCGATTTTAATCTATTGAAATCTTACTTGGCCTGTCATAACTTTGATTTTCATGATCTACAATCAGTTGTTTAATATTTTCTTTTGGTACATTAGGATTGATCCGAACATCATAAATTTAAATGAAGTAATGGGGCATTAATTCAAGTTCTTTTCAACCTACATATGAACAACACTCATTTTCCCAAAGTGCATTTTTCATGTCCATGTATAGTTTTCAGTTGTATCTCTGTATTCATGAGTTATTACTTATGTTGTGTCTTCCTCGAAATAAGGTTTTTCTTCAAGAATTGAAACTATGTCTTCATTCATTTGCAAGTGAGGGTCTGTTAATGAGGGATTTTCTGAACTGTAGTGTGGTAAACTGTTGTTAAGATGGGAATGATTTCCAAGGTAGAACCCGTTGTCGAGATTATTGAATCCCAGGAAGATTATTTTCCAACTTTGGAGAAGGTTGGATGGTTAATTTTTCTTCCCATGTTTAATGGTCATAATGTGCAGGTCACCAAAGATTTTGCATGAACTTTTAATGGTGAACGTGCCAAAATTGGGGATATAGAGTTACAACTTGATGGAGAAATAATAGCCAGAGCTACTAAATTGTCGTTGAAATGAAAATGTTGGTCTAAAACCAAAAGGGATAAGGAGATTCCTTGGTCAGAAATTATGGTTTCTCTTGAATGAAAATACGATTATAAAGGTATGCCCATATCCTAAATAAAATAAAAATGGCATTTTCTGTTAGCAGTTATTAAGGAGCTTATCACCTGTGAGGTAAGATATATCATTTTCTTTATTTATGACTTTTGGATTTTAATGGTCTTCATGGATTATGATTTGAACATGCTTGTGTTCTCGCTTAAAATCCTATCTAAAATGGCACATTTCTATCAAAGAAAGAGTCTCAGTTCAGAAAGAAATGTTTTTCATCACAGTTTAGTAAAAATTCTAATCGAATTTCAGTTACAACATAATGGTGATTCTTGGGATAAATTCATGAAAAGAAATCACTTTCAGGTTAATTCTGAAGCATATTCACAACTTTATCTTACCCAGGAAGAAACCCCAGACCCTGTAAAATATTTTTTTTTCTGTCTTGCCCTCATGCTTCTTCTCCTCTGCAAAACACCACAAGGGTTACTTGCAGTCAAAATGTTGAATTTAACATTAGCCCAGAATCATGTGTTTTCAATGAATCACCTCATACTTCTTCCGAAGATTCCAAGAAAACCGTAATTTCCTCACTTGCATATGATGCGACCCACTTGTTACCAAAAAAAAAATGATGATTCCATTAATCTTGTTGATTTTATTAACAAGAGGCAAGGAAGAAAAATGTCAAGAATTCTCATAAATAAATCTAGGAAAACTTTGAAAGCTAGTTCTACTATACAGGTTGATGATGAAGAGTTGGTTATGAATCAGGAAGTATATTCCCCACAACACATTTCTTCATAGGAACCAATTGAAAATATTTCTAAAGAAAAGGAAAAGGAAAGAACTAAAACCGATCCCAATATGGAGGTTTCTTTCTAGAAAGATAAACATTATTCAGTGGTTCAAATGTTACAAGATACTATAATTTATTTGGAATTATAAAATCAACTCCTTAGATAAGAGAATAGAGAGTTGATTGATAGCCAAAGAAGACAAGTTTCAGGGATCAAATAAGATAAAAAGAAATATGTAGTTAACATTTACTCTCTAGTAGTTAATATTTCCGTTAATTATGATTTCGTGACAGTTACAAGTAATACTCAATGTTAAAATATTTTGGTTATTGGTACGAGTTTAGAATTTTTTAGTCTAGTTTGCATTTTCATTCATTTTAGTTAATAAAAGAGTAGCTACAAAATTTGAAATTCTGTAGCAACTCTAATTTTCGTTTTTACATTTTATTAATTTATGTTTTTTTTTAGGTGTAAAAAAAACGTCATAGAAAATGTGGGAAATAAGAAAATTAGTTTCCAGATATTGAATAGTTAGTTGTTTTTATTTTTATATACTTAGTTAATTTAGTTTGGGGAATTAAGAAATTTTGTTATTTTCCCATTCTAAATGGATAACTGTTTATGGTTATGGAAGTTAATTTTCATTTTTGAATTCCTTCAATATAAAATCAGTGAAGGAAAAACAATTAGTGGAGGGTGTTCAGTTTTTTTAAAAGAAAAAAGAGCTTATACAATGTTGTACAAGTTTTGTTTTTAATACATTACTCTGAATCTCATTATGACTTTGAATATTAATACAAGCAATTGGTATTTCATGCTATTATTGGTATTCGAGTTGTTTATTTTTTAAATCAAAGTTGTATCTATATTATCTATTGATGATACTATAGGTTGATTTAGTTAATTACTGTTGATAAATTAAATCAATTTCATTTTTTATTTGACACATTATTTCAGTGATTAATATGAATGTGAATTGATGTTGGAATTCTAAGTCTATGTTAATTATTTAATCAAGTTATATAATTCATTTTCAGTTGATTTAATTAAATATTCGTTTTGAAGATCTATATTTTTAGAACATTGTTTATTTTACTTAGATGCATATACTATTTATAATTGGTCTCACTATTACATTTTTCTTTTTTAGTTTTATTTTGTTTTAGTTAATTTCTTTTACTTTCATTATACATACTTTTCAAAAGAAAACAATTCCTCTTTCATAGAGGTAACTTTTATGTCAGTTAGAATTAATTTCTCTGTTGTATATAGTTTAAGATATGTATATATTGATATGTTATCTTCAATTTATTAAAAGGTGTATATATTTTGAATTTAATATATTAGATAGTTTTAGGTAACTGGACCTAAACCAGTTAGAATCATCATTTACAATGGATAAAGATCCAATTGGGATCTTGACCGGGTGATTTCCCACACATTGAACATGGTCATATTTGGTCATAAAAATTTTGGAGCTAGAAGGAGAGCCATCTTATAATGAAGGGCCAAATTAGTCAAGAAAACCAAATACTATTCTAGTATATCAATTTCTCCCACAATATATTTTGTTACTACACAATCCAAATCCCAATTCGTAGAACTATAAGTGATATTTCTTCCAGTTTGCTTAGTTCTCTAGAGTTTCAACAAATAAATAAAATAATAGAAGAACTTATAAATCAAGGAGAAACTTCTGAAGGATCTTATAATTCTATAGATTTTGTCATTCAAGAATTAGGTGTTCTTACTAGAGCACAGAGACAAAGGTTAACTATTGAACCTATTCATTTTCAAGCTCCTGTCTAGATAAAAAAAAACATAATAAAAATTGTTGGTAATAATCATCCTTCAAATCCTCCTTTACATACATGTCCTATTCCATCTCCTTCTTAATCACCTCCTCATAAACCAAATACTATGGATGGAATACTGAGAATGCCTTCGAGAACTCTCAGAGCAATTAATGTTCTTGGAAATCAACATGATTTACCTAAAAATCCAGATAAATGGTTACCAAAATTTAATCCTGAATCAAGAGAAGCTCTTGATGATCATATCAACAAATTTATGTTAGTTGTTAACCTAAGAAACGTTGAGGATGAATATGTTGTATGTATAATTCTCCCATACACTTTCAAAGGAGAATCTTCTACTTGGTATTTTTCTCTACAAGCAAAGTTCATTACTAATTGGGATACTTTTGAGGATTTGTTCATAAATAAATTTGAAGATGATAAATATTCATCTATTTTATTAGTGGAATGATCCAAAATTAGAATGAGTCCCAAATAAAGAATCAAAGATTCCTTAAACTTCTCAATAAAATGCCTGAAACATCAAAGTCTGGTTTAGATATTCATGTTGACTTTTATTCCTCTTCTTTACTAGTTTCCATTGTTGTGTTTGTTAAAAGAGAAAGTAAAAACACTTTGACTAAAGCAATGCATGAAGCTTTAGATGTAGAAAAAGATATATCTAGTATTGCAAGTAAATCTCCAGGTGAAGATTCAATATCTTCTATGACAACAAAAAAAGCAATTTTCAAATATGAAAGGAAAGATAAAAATGTTTTTGAAATGGAAGATTTACATAAAGTCATGAAAACATTAGCAAATGAGATAATTGATGTTAAAGGAAAACTAGTTGAAGTTTTGAATAAACCTTTCAAGCCATTTTCAAAAGGAATGCATAGATTCCACCTAGTGGACAAACTCTGGAAGGAGTTAATGTTGATGAGGAAGAAGGGCAGGACAATGAAGAAGTTAAAGATACTAATGATTTTTGGGATATTAATGGATTTTTTTATGAAGATGATACAAAAGAATCTCTCACTTCTCAGACCTGAAGTAAAAGTACATCTTCAAATTCTGAAACTGATACAACGTCAAATACACAACCTATAGAAAACAAGTCAATGTAAACAAATTTGGTTATTCCCGAAAAAATTGATTATGATATTATAAAAGACATGAAAAGGATCAAAGTAAATGTTTCCCTTTATGAATTAAGAAAACTAAAATCTCAGAAAAATAGTTTATTAAAGGATTTAGGAGTCTCTGAGAAAACAAGGTCATCATATACTATAGTAGTAAATAAAGAAAAGTTTCAACAACTCAAAATTTATCTTCTGAAGTAGATATTGGTTCAATTCTTATAGGTGATAGATCAAGGTCACATATTCCTTCTTTTTTTCTCACTTTCAAAATTTTTAATAAAAATGTTCATAATTTTTTGGTTTATTCAAGTGCATCTTCAAATATAATGCCTTATTCTATTTGTATTTAGATTAATGCAAAACCATAGAAATCATCTATTCAAATTGTTCAATTAGATAGAACAAAGTTAAAAAAATTGGGAGAATTGAAAGATGTATTAATCATATTATCATCTAATTCTAAAGCTTTTCAAATAATAGATATCATTGTTGTTGATATTCCAGATGCCTATGGATTAGTTTTAAGTTGATATTGGTCTGAAAAACTTCATGGATATTTCTCAACCGATTGGTCTCATCTTTGGCTTCCATATAATTTGAAACCTAATCAAATCTATGTCAACAAAGAAAAACATACAAAACATAATGTAATAAATTTAGATGGAGAAAATGAACTTGTAGCTTTTGCTAATAGCATTGTTGGATTTTATTCCATTGATTCTTATTTTGGAAATTTTAATGCGTAGGTTTCACCTTTCAAACCTACGGATCAAAGTTCAGAAATCAAAAATTTCTCTCAAACTAATTTTTCTCCTTGTATTAATTTTGTATATAATTTTGTAAATTACCCATTTTGGAAACTTTATTTTGATGGATCTAAATCTAATGATGGTGTTGGTGTAGGTTGCATTTTAATCAATCCTAATGGCACAAAAACTATGTAAACATGCATATTGGAATTCCAGTGTACTATTAATACCGCAGAGTATGAGGAATTAATTCAGGGTCTAAAGAAATCAATCAACATGAATGTGCAAGACATCATGGTTTTCGATGATTCAGAAATCATTGTTAAACATGTAAAAAAACAAATTCATTGTATTTCTAGTCATTTGAAACATTATCATAAATTAGCTCAAGGTCTCAGTAGAAACTTTTCTACATTTAATATTGTTTCTATATCTAGAATGCAAAATGCTAGTGCATATCAATTAGCAAATGTAGCTTCTAGACTTATTCCCCCTGAAGATTTTTCTCCAGATAGGTTTTTTGTTGAGTTAATTTTTTGACCTTTTGTTCTCGATAACATAAAACATTGGTGAGTCTTTAATGACGATGCTGATATAATTAATTTTGTTTCTTAAGAAGGAACATATGAAGGTGATATCATTGATGAAAAATCGCATGATCTTGAGTTAAACAAATCTTCTCCAAAAGATAAAATTAAATCTAAAAATATTGTTCCTAAATTTGTTGTAAAGTTAGAAGATTTGTATTATTTAAAGGAGATATTTAAAAATCCACAAATTTTAAAACACATAGTTCTACTATGAGAATAGAACTTATTAATCTAGGAATAGATCAAATTCCTCAAAATGTCAATCTTAGATTAGGTTGTTCTTCGTTTGAAAGAACATCTTTCATAAATCTTATTAAGAAATATAAGGATGTTTTTGCATGGTCATATGATGACCTGAAAAATTTTGATATATATGTAATTCAACACACCATTCCTATGCTTTCAGAAGAAAAAACAGTGCAAAAAAAGCTAAGGAAAATTAATCCTAACCTTGAAACCCATATTAAAAATGAACTTAACAAATTTATTAAAGCAAAGATCATTTTTCCAGTAAGACATTCCAAGTGGGTATCAAATATTGTGCATATATAGAAAAATAACGGAGACATCCAAATATGTATAGATTTCAGAAACTTAAATAGAGCTTCTAAAAAAGATAATTTTTCATTACCTCCTATGGAGAAAATTCCTTAATTAGTTTCATAAACTGAAATGATATCATTTTTAGACGGATTTTTCGGCCATAATAAAGTATTAGTTCACCCCAATGATAGAATTAAAACTACTTTTAGAACTAAATGGGGAACTTATTCCTATCAAAAAATGACTTTTGGTTTAATTAATGCAGGCACAACTTTCCAACGAGCTATGGATATTTTTTTTCGTGGTTTAATCAATAAATCCTTTGTTGTTTATCTAGATGATATTACAATTTATTCTAAGAAAATTTTAGATCATATTTATCATCTTAAACAAGTTTTTGAATGATGTCAAAAGCATGGAATTTCTTTAAATCCTAAGAAATCATTTTTTTCTCTTTAAGAAGGTAAAATTTTGGGATTTATAGTTTCCAAAAAGGGAATTTCAATTGATCCTTCTAGATTTAAAAGTATTTATGAAATTCCTTTGCCTCATAGTAAAATATATATGCAATATTTCCTGGGACAAATCAATTTTGTGAAGCGTTTTATCCTAGATTTCACAAAAACAGTCTTATCTTTACAACGTATGATAAGAAAAACCACATTATTCAAATGGAATACAATTGAAAAAGATGTTTTTAATTCTATAAAGAAAGCCATCATTGAAGCACCTTCTTTACTCTCTCCTAACTATGATAAGGAATTCTTTCTTTATATTTTTGCATCTGAAAAATCTTACACATCTATGTTATCCCCAAAAAATGATCAAACCATAGAAGTACCTATTGCTTTTGAAAGTTTAGCATTGCAGAGAGAAGAATTAAATTATTCTGATGTTGAAAAGAAAGATTATGCAGTTTTCAAATCCATTAAAAATTTTAGACCTTTACTTATCAAATATCATACCAAGGTAATAGTTCCACATCCTTTAGTCAAAATTTTGCTCATTCAGAAATATTTAGGGGATAAGAGAGAAAATGGGGTAACAATGTTACAAGAATATGATTTAGAGACAAAACCTGCAAAGATCATTCGAGGTCAAGGTTTATGCAAGTTATTAACTAAAACCATTGATACTACATCTGAAAATGTGGATAAGGTAAATATTACTGAAGATATACAACATGTATGCATTACTTCAGATATTCCTAGTTCACAGTATTCAAATTTAGTTTATTATCTTAACCATGGAACTGCACCTTCTCATTTGGACTTTAAAGAAAAATGTTCTTTAAGAATAAAATACACACTATAACATCTTATTAATAACATTCTTTTCAAAATTAATTATGATTCAATATTGTTTCGATGTTTCGAAAAACAAGAAATTGATAAATTTTTATTTGACTTGCATGATAGACCTACAGGGGGTCATTTTGGAGGTGATACAACTGCAAAATAAAATTTACGTGCAAGTTATTATTGGTCAATGTTTTTTAAGGATTCTCATGCATATGTTTGAAAGTGTAAAAACTGTCAAATTTCATCTAGACGAGTAAATAAATCAACACTACCTCTACAACCTGTCATTATTGAACACCCATTTTAACAATGGGGACTCGATATTATTGGTGAAATTTTTCCTAATTCCTCCAAGAAACATAGGTATATTCTTATAGCCACCGATATTTTACAAAGTGGGTGGAAACCATTCCTTTGAAATCAATTACAACTGATCAGGTAATATCATTTTTAGATCCCTCGGATGGGGTGTCACGTTGTCAGCTGGAACACATGCAAATGCAGCCAAGGCACGTGGTGGAGCCAACAGGGAAAGCCATTTATAGTGCCCTCCCTCTCGGCTACGAGCAGTTATGCCGAGCTTCGACCTCCATAGAGCACTAAATCCTGATGGAGCCATTCGCGCGTGGATGGGGCACGGAAGGCCAGTGCATTCAACACTTAACGTTAATGCTAATTGCCGACTTATGCATTGTTCATTGTTACCGTCGGGGCAGCAGAACACCCACACTGCTCTCGACTGTGCTTCAGCTAATTCAGAACCATCGAGCCGATAGTTCGGTCCTCCTGTTCATCATGCCTCGCATCCGGGGTCGGCCTCATCGAGTATCCGACTGGCGTGCACCAAAATCCCGACGACAGCGCCATAAGCAATTTGTTCGGGCCCTCAAAGCAGCCAAGAAAAATCACAGAGGAGGAGCCACCTCTGCATCCTTCACGCCTGGAACTATGCCGGAGGAGGAGGTCCTGACCATGATACCTATCGCCCCTACGACAACTATCCCCCCTCCAGATATTCTTCTACCGTAGGACACCACTCCTCGTGAGTACTATGCGTTCTGCATTGTGGAAGAGGAGATACCAGACCCCGGCACTATGGAGCACAACCAGGGACCGCCACTGGACTGCGCGACAAGAGAGCAGGTGCTGAATGATGCAGACGTGAACCCAGAAAGAAATTTGCCACCCCCACCGACGGTGATGCATCACGACCACCTTCAATTGATCTTTGACCTACGCAGCATGGCGGAGGATCAGGCCTTCAGAACGGTGAGCATCAGTCAGCGTTTGGACATGCTCTTTGCTGCATACTCTGAAGATTCTCCACCGAATCGATGTCACACTTGTGCGCAACCATTCACTTTTCCAGGCAAGGGCGACACTCAGGCAAACTAGGTTCTGGTCTCTCTTGCTTTCTCATGTTTTTAATGTTGCTATGTACTCGAGCTATGGCTCCCTGGGATAGTTACAGTTTAGACTTCTTAGTTACAGTGAACAAAACCCCTGGTTTCCCACGGGTAGGGTGGCGTAATTATACGTCTAATTTTGTTATTACTGAAGATAGGCCAGCTGCCCTGGTTTCCTCTATTGGCAGGACAGCTGGACCGAGCTTGACAATTGTATTCCTTTTTTGCTAAGCTTAATACAAAGGTTCCACTTTTACTTAAAAAAAAAAAATATCATTTTTAGATCAATTTATTATTACAATATTTAGTCTTCTGAGAACATTTGTTTTTGATAATGCATCTTATTTTTATGCTCCATCACTTACATATTTTGGACTTCAGAAGGGAATTAAAATAAAACATTCATCTAATTATTATCCTCACAGTAACAGTTTAGCTTAATCAACAAATAAAAATATTTTCATAATTATTAAGAAAACCATCAGTGATAACCATAAAAATTAGCACAATTCTTTGAGCTATGCATTGTGGGAAGATCGAATTAATTATAAGGAATCACTAGGTACTTCCCCTTAATTTTTAGTTTATGGGAAAGAGACTATTCTTCCACCAAATATTTCTATACCATCCTTAGCTTTAATATAGTCTATTGATGAACAACCTTGCTCTAGTATTCAATATCATACAAATCATATTTTCAAACTAGAGGAAGTGAGGGATAAAGACAAGAATACTTTTTATAACCATCATATGATCATTAAAAAATGGTTTGATAATAGAGCTGTAGGTAACAAATATTTTGAAGTTGGTGACCTAGTTTTGAAATGGGATAAAGCACATGAAAAAAAAGGTAAACATTCGAAGTTCCAAAAGTTGTGGTTAGGTCCTTTCAGGTTGCCCAGAAAATTGGTCCATATTATTTCATTTTGAAAAATCTTGAAGGAATATAAGAGTCTTTTCCTATAAATGGGTTAATCCTCAAAAAATATTTTTCCTAAGAATATGTTTCAATCCTTGTAAAATAGCTGTAAAATTTTTGTATTAATATTTTTGAATCTTTCCATTTTTCTTTCTTTCATTTTGTTTTTGATTATTTTTTGTTGTTGATATGATATAATAACTGGATACATATGTTAATAAATGGTCTTTGAAATTATTTTTTGTACAGAGATAAGATAATTTAGATTGTTTGAAATAAGAAAAGTACTTTAAAGAAAAATAATAGGATAAATTTTATGACTAGTTTATCTTTATAAAGAATTGAAAAACAAGGAAAATGCTCTTCAACAAAGTCTCTTTGCAGTAGTATTATGTCCCTTAAAATAAAGTAATTGATTGGGAAATAGCACATCATAAGACAAACAATTTAGTTCTCAATTCATGATTCATAAATAAATAAATAACTCTCTATATCACCCCTCCTCTATTCTCAACATTGCTCAAATTCATTCAATAAATCATAAATTAAAGACGAAAGTTGAAATTTAAAAAAAAATAAAAATGAGGATGTGGGAAATATATGGTAACCCGTCGAGGTACTGAACAGGGTTGTTGGAAATGGGTAAAGGATTATATGATATTAAGGTAACCTCGTCGGGGTACTGAACAGGTCTGCTGGCAACGAAGAAATACCGGGTATAGTGAGTTAAACTTTTCAATCCCGACATAGTGATGAGGCTTTACTGATTATTAAAATCAAAATATTCCTTTCCAAGTCATAATATTAATAAATGTTCTTTATCCCCTCCAATGAGATAGAGTTAAAGACTACTAGTACTATTTTATTTTCTTATCTTTTACAAACTAGTCATAAATATAATTTATCTACAGTTCGTAAATTCTCTTATTTCTTGTGATCTGATATATGTTTCTTTGTCTTATAGAAAGAGACAACTGCTTTCAATAGTGTGTCTCCATTTGTTGTATAAGACAACAACCTCCCAAATTATGTATTATAAATAAATATTTGTGACCCTTCTTTTTTCATTTTCGAAAAATGAAATTTTATTTTACTTTAATAATTTTATTTTCAGTTTTGACAATTTTGGACATTCTCCTAGTCTCTTTGAGTTTCATTCAAATATTAGTGAAATTTTGTTTTTTGGATGATAAAGTTTTTGATTAAAATGTTTGTTTTCAAATGTTTTTATTTCACATATTTCTTATGATTTCTTCCTCATTTCAAAGAGATACAATATTTGACAAGCTACAACTTTTTTTTTTTTTTTAGTCAATTTTAAAAAGAAATGCTCTAAACCATAATTGATTTTAATCTATTGAAATCCTACTTAGCCTGTCATAACTTTGATTTTCATGATCTAAAATCAGATGTTTAAGATTTTGTTGTGGTATGTTAGGCTTGATCCGAGCATCATAAATTTAAATGAAGCAATGGGGCATTAATTTAGGGTCCTTTCAACCTGGATATGAACAATAATCCTTTTTCCGAAGTGCATTGTTTGCTTCCACATATAGTGTTTAGCTGTATCTCCATATTCACGAGTTATTACCTATGTTCTGTCTTCCTCTAAATAATGTTTTGCTTCAAGAATTGAAACTATGTCTTCATTCATTTGCAAGTGAGGGTCTTCTAATGAGGGTTTTTCCGAACTGTAGTGTGGTAAAATGTTGTTAAGATGGGAATGATTTCCAGGGTAGAACTTGGTGTCGAGCTTATTGAAGCCCAGGAAGATTATTTTCCAACTTTTGAGAAGGTTGGATGGTTAAATTTTATGCGCATGTTTAATGGTCATAACACCAGGTCACTAAATCTTTTGCACAAAATTTTAATGGCGAACGCATCAAAATTAGGGATATAGAATTACAACTTGATGAAGAAATAATAGCTAGAGCTATTAAATTATCGTTGAAAGGAGAATGTTGGTCTAAAACCAAAAGGGTGAAGGATATTCCTTGGTCAGAAATTCCGGTTTCTCCTAAATTAAAATATGATTATAAAGGTATGCCCATATCCTCAATAAAAGAAAAATGGCATTTCTTGTTAGTATTTATTAAGGGGTTTATCACCTGTGAGGGAAGATATAGCCTTATCTTTATTTATCACTTTCAAATTTTAATGGTATTCATGGATTATGAGTTGAACATGCCTGCATTCTTGCATAAAATATTGTCTAAAATGGAACATGTCTATCAGAGAAAGAGTCCCAGTTCAGAAATAATTAAAAAAATCATCTCGGTTTAGTAAAAATTCTAATCGAATTTCAATTACAACAGAATGGTGATTCTTGGGATAAATTCATAAAAATAAATCACTTTCAAGTTAATTCTGAAGTAGATTCACAATTTCATCTTTCTCAGGAAGAAACCCCAGAACCTGTAGAATATTTCGTTTTCCTTACCCTCATGCTTCTTCTCCTTTGTAAAATGTCGCGAGGGTTACTCGTAGTCAAATTGTAAAATTTAACCTTATCCCTGAATTGTGTGTTTTCAATGAAGCACCTTAGGTTTCTTCCGAGGCTTCCAATAAAATCGTAATTTCCTCGCTTGCATCTAAATTTGAACCACTTCTTCCCACAAAAAACGATGATTCCATTAATCTTGTTGATTTTATTAACAAGAGGCAAGGAAGAAAAATGTCAAGAATGATCATAAATAAATATAGGAAAAAATTAAAATCTAGTTCTCCTGTACAGCTTGATGATGAAGAGTTGGTTATGAATCAAGAAATCTCTTCACCACAACATGTTTCCCCACAATACATTTCTTCACAGGAACCAATCGAAAATCTTGTTAAAGAAAAGGAAAAGGAAAGAACTAAAACTAGTCCCAATCTAGAGGTTTCTTTCTGGAAAGATAAATATTATTTAGTGGTTCCAGTATTACAGGCTAATATAATTGATTTCAAATTATAAAAACAACTCCTTGGATCAGAAAATAGAGCTTTGAACGATAGCCAAAGAAGACAAGTTTCAGGGATCAAAGAAGATCAAACGAAATATGAAGTTAACATTAACTCTCCAGGAGTTAATATTTTCGTTAATTATGATTTCAAGACAATTCCCAGTAATACTCAGTGTCAAAATATTTTTGTTATTGGTATGAGTTTAGCATTTTTTATTTTAGTTTGCATTTTCATTAATTTTAGTTCATAAAAGAGTAGCTATAGAATTTCAAATTTTGTAGCAACTCTAATTTTTATTTTTATATTTATTAATTTATTCTTTTTTTCTTTTTTTAGAGGTGTAAAAAGAACATCCTGGAAAATGCGGGAAATAAGAAAATTATTTT
>JZKD02S2223866.1:705585-722129 GCA_000966675.3 Picea glauca
GAATTAAACAAATTTTTGTTTTCCCATTCTAAATGGATAATTGTTTATGGTTATGGAAGTTAATTTCCATTTTCGAATTCCTTCAATATAAAAACAGTGAAGGAAAAACAATTAGCGGAGGGGGTTCAATTGTTTGGAAAGAAAACAAAGCTTATACATTGTTTTACAACTTTTCGTTTTAATACATTATTCTAAATATCTTTATGACTTTGAATATTAATACAAGCAATCGATATTTGGTACTAGTACTGGTATTCGATTTTTGAAATCAATGTTTTATCTGCATTATGTGTTGATGATACTATAAGTCCATTTAGTTAATTACTGTTGATAAATTAAATCAATTTAATTTTTTATTTGGACATTATTTCAGTGATTAATATGTATGTGAATTACTATTGGAATTCTAACTCTGTGTTAATTATTTAATCAGGTTTTATAATTCATTTTCAGTTGATTTAATTAAATATTTGTTTTGAAGATCTATATTTTTAGAACATTGTTTATTTTACTTAGATTCATATACTATTTATAATTGGGCCCACTATTAGATTTTTAGTTTTTAATTTTATTATGTTTTAATTAATTTCTTTTACTTTCATTATACATACTTTTCAAAAGAAAACAAATCCTCTTTCATAGAGGTAACTTTTATGTCAATTAGAATTAATCTCTCTGTTGCATATAGTTTAAGATCTAGATATATTGATATGTTAGCTTCAATTGATTAAACTGTGTATATATTTTGAATTTAATAGATTAGATAGTTTTAGGTAACTAGACCTAAACCAGTCGAAATCACCATTTACAATGGATAAAGATCTAATTGGGATCTTGACTAGGCGATTTCCCACATGTTGAACATGGTCATATTTGGCCATCAATAGGTAGTTAAGGGACTTTATTTTTCTCACCCTTGTGATCAAAATCCCCAAACACTTAGGATAATCTACCCAATATTTAACTTTGTGATCTATGTTTGCATCAAAAGTTGAGCGACGATGTCGCCTCACCGTTTCCTAAATTTCTCCAAAAACCTGTTTTTCCTCATCCATTCTCAGGTATTTGAATCATGTACCATCCATACACACCGCTCAAGCCGCCCTAGTGTGGTTTTTCATTCCTTTTGAAGAAGAGGGATATGTTTGCTTGCCTTTCTGATTTGTTCCCTTTCTGAACATTCTGCTAAAAACCCACCAGATTTTTTAGGCTGCTCCAATTGTCCCTACCTCAGTTATCATGAATCTTGGAGCTTGGTTCCTACTTCTCTTAGAAAACCCACGAGTCCATCTCCCTCGTATTACTCAATCTCCTCCCAGGTTTGGTATTGAAATAGGCCATGAAGGAGTCGTTATGTGCTTCCACCACCACTGCCACTTCCACCTCTGTGTGCCACTCTTCTTCCTATTCTTAGGGGAATGATCCTTTACAATTTTATTTATCCATAAGAAGAACCTGCAAAGGGAAAAATTTCCAATGTGATGTTGTCCTTCCATATTTTCCAAGAATCGTTTCATGATTTATATCATATGATTCACCCAGGGGGATGTTGTACTTGTAGTACTTCCACATTGATTCTCATAACCACCTTTAAGACCATGGATATTTTTTCCACCCTCAATATGTACTTTTTTCATGTTATAGTTATTGTTTCTCTCCCTCCTATGATGATGGTTCTCACCCTCGAGATGCATTGAGAAGCCTTGTTCCATACAGTACTCCATTATAGTACTCATCGAATCAATAGATGAGGTTGGCATCGTTGATATGATCATCGACCCATTCTATGGAATGATCCCTCTCATCTTGACAAGTACCCTTATGTCATTGCAATCTTACTCCCATTGCTTCATCCTCACCATCTATTTACATTGTCTTATTAGTTATCCAAGTGTATTTATCTATTTCTCCAACTAGGCCCATGTCTTTTTCCCTATCCATTGTTGTAACATTGAGTTGCTCCAGCTTGACTGTTGTTACCTCATTCTTACCATTTATCATAGTGTGACGACCCATTTCAAATTTACTTAGTATCATGGTCTCCTGCTAGGTGGTTTGGTGAGTGGGGTCCCCCAATTTCCACCTCGATGATGGATTCCTCTATTGGACTTGTAGGTTGGCCAAGTAGTCTGCCACTGAGTTTGCACTCCTTCACACTTGGTATGGTATAATCACCTAGAAGTTTTGAATTAGGTCACCATTCTAAAACCATATGTGAGATATCCTCCAAGTTGTGGTGATTTTTTCTAGGTTGGATCCATCCATCAGAAGTTTCAGAGCCAATATGATAAGGAGAGAGTCACCTTCCACTATCATACTTTTTATTCCCTAGTTTTTGGCCATGTTGAGACCTATGATGAGTCCTTCTAGCTATGCACCATTATTGGAATTGTAACCCAATTCACTTATGAACATGTCCAAAATTATACCTTCAGAATATCTGAGTAGGCCCCCCACTCCATATTTTTCAGGGTTATCCTTTGACCCGCCATCAAAATTTAGCTTTATAATTCCTTTTTCTAGTGTTTACCAAGCTTGATGGGAATTTTCCCTTCCGCAAGGGCGATCTTTGTTCTCTTTCTAGAAAGACAATTCTAGTTTCCATTGTCTAAGTATATCTTCTTTCTCCACCAACAAAATATGGTCTTTTGTCGACCAAGTACTTGATGATATAGTTTCTTTCACATTTTATTTAATTTGGTTCCTTGAAAACTGGGTTGATAAAGAGTTTTGTTTGAAAATTCTACAGTTTCTTTCTGTCCAAAGGTTCCACATCTCTATACATGGAAATATATCCCACATTTTTCTTAGGATGGGGTTTTTAAAAGGTTCTACTAGCAAATCTATGATCAGGTTGGTTGTGTCCTCTCTGCCACCCCTGGCTCTACGAAACAACATTGCCCCATTATCCCATATATTTCTCACTTCGCTGCAGGTACAAACGAGGTGATTGATAGTTTCCTCCTTCTCTCTACATAACATGCATATGGAGGGGCCTTTGTATCCCATATTTCTTATCTTATCCCATGTCAGAACGTTGTTTGTTAGGATCAACCACAGAAAAGTCACAATTTTAGGCCAAATCCCAAGTCTCCATATATGCAGCTAGTCCTTTCTCTTGTCCATATATGACAGGTCTACTTCTCTTATATAGGCATGTTTTACTTTGAAAGTTCCTTCACCTATTTTTCCCCAGTGAATAATATCCGGACCATTTTTAATTCTGATTTTTCTAAGAGAAAGCTCCTCTTTGATGTAGTTCCTGACCTCTATGTCCAAAGGAACTTGCCAATTTGCTAGGTATTTTCAAGCCTTGTCATAGTTCATTTCTTGGGTTCATGATTTTTTCCAATAATGATGGACAAGGGTCCATCCCTTTTATATAAGATAATTTCTATATTGTTTGATCCCTTCTTGGTTCACTAGGATGGGGAGTTTTTCCCAGGCGTCATCCCAGAAAAGCGTTGACCTTCCATTGTGGACCTCCTAGAAGCTATCCTTTTGAAATAGCTCTTTGTTCTTCTAGGAATTGTTCCATATGAGGGATATTGGATGATTCCCATCCATAAGGATGAGATCCTATATCTCCACCTGAGGGGCATATTTACTTTTCCATAGTTTGGCCCAAAAGACCTATGGAATTTTGATCCACCTCCACCATAGTTTGATTGTTAAGGATTTTACTACATGTAAGGGATCCCTGATATCGACCCACTATGGAACTTTGGCTGACATATCTTTTCCCAAGAAATTAAGGCTTGTTTCTTTTATTTTGTAGAACCCCCCCAAAGAAAGGTTCTCTAGAGGATTCTAATTATTTTCAGGATTCCTTTAGGAGCAACCAATATTGAAAATAGATACAGGGGCATTGATTTGAGGATGAATTTGATGAGAAGGATTCTCCTTGGAAGGGTTAGGAAACTATGGCTCCAATTGTTTAACTTTGCTTCATTTTTTTCCAACATCTCTTTCTAAGATGAGTTCCTGATAGATTTATCAATTAGCAAGGCTCCCAAATATTTGGAGGGAAGGCATGCTCTTCAGAACCCAAGAATCAAACCTATGTTTCTTTGGATAGAAACCAAAGTGTTAAAGAAAAAAATTTGAGATTTGGAGAGGTTTATAATTGTACATGAAGCCTATTTGTATATGTCCAACTTGATCATGATAGATTTGGTTTCCTTAATATTAGGTGAAACCATGAGAAGGTTTTCGTTGAAAAACTGGAGGTGGGTCACTAGGTTAACCTCCTATTGTAATTTTATTCCTTGGATTTTAATTTTAGTCACCACGTTTTGAAGCAATCTTCCCAACCCTTCCACTAGGATGATATAGAGATAAGGGGAGAGAGGGTCCCCTTGTCTAATTACTCTCATAGGGTTAAAATTTTTTGAAGGATATCCATTAACTAGGATTGAAAAGAAGACTGGGGATATTATCCCATAAATACATCATACCCATTCCTCTGCAAAGTCAAAATCCTCTAGCATTTTTCTCAAGAATTGTCAACTTATGTGATCATATTCCTTTGACATATATAATTTTATGAGAATACCTTATTTTTTTTATTTATGCATGGAATGTACCATTTAGTGCATAAATATTATCCCGTCGAGGATTTTTCTTCCTTATACAAAACACCCATGTTCCTTGGATATAATGTTTTTCAATAAGATTTTGATTATGTTGGCAATGAGTTTGGAAACTATCTTATAGATGGAATTGCACAATGCTATTGGTATAAACTTATCTATTTTATTTGATTCTTTTCCTTTGGGATTAAAGAGATGAAGGTGGCTTTGAAGGATTTGAGAATAGACCCGAACGATCTTGATTCTTCTACCACTTCCCAAATTTATTTCCCGATTATTTTCTAACATTTTTGGAAGAATTCAATAGTGAATTCATCTGGTCTAGGGGCCTTACCCATTTTCATTTCCATCACTGACCTTTCCACTTCCTCTATTTAGGATTTTCCCATTAAAAATTTGTTTTTCTCTATGGTAACTAGCTTTGGGATACCTCTTGTGATATTTTGGATATCTTCCTCCCTATTCCCCTCCATTTCTATCATTAAGAGTTTAAAATTATTTACCAATTCCATTTCTATGTCTTTTGTGGAATCTACTCGCTCTCCAGAAGGTTTGGTAATATTTTTGATCCGGTTCTGATTTCTTCTTTATAGCAAGGCATTATGGAAGAACATTTTATTCCTATCTCCTTCTTCCAACCACCTTACTCTAGAATTTTTATGACAAAACAAATCCACATGGTGTTCTCACTTATTTAATTCTAGTATTATTTTTTCCTCTCTTTCTTTGGTCTCCTCTGTTCAGTCCCCTGTTGTTTCTACCAGTTGGATTGTCACCATCTTTGTCTCAAACCTCTTTTTTTCCTCAAATATGTTCCCAAACACTTCCTTGTTCCATTTCTTGATTTTGAATTTGATGTGTTTCATCTTTTGTTGAAATTGGTACATTTTGGTGCCATACAAATTTGGGTTCTCATCCTACCAGGTTTCAATATTCTGCAAAACATCACGATGGTCCTGTTATCACATGAGGTTGTCAAGGGTCGCCTAAAATTGTTGTTAATACCTAAGTATTCACCATTTCCTCATATCTCTCTTTTCCATATGTTAGTCCTAGAATTTTTCCCTTCTGACTAGTAAAGTCAATTTCCTTTTTGTTTAAGGACCTGGTTTCCCTTGGTGTCTTGCTTGACTGAGTCTCGCCCCAATTTTTTTTTTGTTTCTCTCAAAGGATAAACACTTAACAACATTTGGGTTCAAGGTAATGTTCATCTGGTTTGGCTGAGCTCATAGGAATTCGTCCAAGCCCTTTGTTGATACATGTGACATCCATGAGCACGAAGCGCAGTGGCCAAAGGCAGTCCATTTGGGTTGAAATACAAGCAGCAGGAAATTTCATGTTTCAATGGAGGAGATCCCAGGCCATTCATATCAATGACCATGCTTTATTTTGGCATTGGAACATGCTCAGGCATTAAAATCCTTGAGCAGGCCAAAATATAAACCATGGTATTGTGGGAGAGCTACGTGGTGACAGGTGGTGAGTTTCAGGCCCAAAAGCGGTGTGGGTCCAAACCTCTTTCGATGGCCTAAAAATCATGTGCTCATTCAGTGTCGAATCCAATGGTAGCATGTGGTTGCCCCTTAGTCTTCAAGCCTCATCCTGATCTTGAGGAGAAATCAGTTAATGAGCAAGGACCGGTAGTTGAAACCTCGGCTCACTCCATAAATATAAGACATGGAGGGTCTGGCCATGGAGACAGAACTGTCAGCCCAAGGTACGACAATAGATGGTTTTTCTTGCAGGCCCATGTTGATATGAGATTGCATCTGACAGAAGGATAAATGCACAGTCTGACAAAAATATGAACAAATGAAGAGCCTTGGACGAGATGGCCAGATGGCTCTCCTAGCAGTTTTCCATTGTTTTGGGTATAAATACATTAGTTGAAGAATATGTTATGGTTGATGGTTGAGCATAGCTCCCTATATGTAATAGTTTGATAGCAGAGTTTTTATCTAGTTATGTATGATACCTGAGACTTTCTCATTAACAGAAGTCAGTTTCTTTCATAATCTTGTTTCCTCTTATGTTGAAACACTCATGCATGGATGATCCAGATGATATGTTGAAGTTGTATTGAAATGGAGGTTTGAGTATAATGTTTCTATGATATGTTTATGTTGGCACAGGGGTAGACCCAGGGTTCAATGCTATAACAATGCACCATCAAAACCCTAACTACTAGCCCTTTCGGCAACACTTTCGAAGCAGATGAAGCCTCACCTGAGGTAGAGGTAGGGGTGGTTGTAGGACTCAAGTGTCTGCAACCTTAGTTGCGACACAGATCTGTGATTACTTAGTTAATATATCACTTAGCACCACTAGTTCTTTAATATGCAATAAATAACTACTTCATTGATACCACAGAGCTTCGCAGCATTCACAATGAACTAGAGTATTCAAGCACTTAGCATTAACAAGTTATTCAGATCTACCAGATCAAGCACTCAACACATATAAATATATCAGATCTAAAATTCTACCCATCATTAGCACTGAGCATAAGAATCTATATCAGATCTATCTAATCATCTCCAAGCACTCAGAAAACAATCACATCAAGTCGAAGCACAAAGCATAACACACAGTATTTACATGGTTCACCCCCACCCTGGGGCTACGTCCACCAACTCTTCTTCTTTATTGCCTTCAGTCAAATAGGTTACAATAACAAAGCCACCAAAACCCTACTCCGCATAAGACAGGAGATCTGTGCACCTTGCTAGATGCTCCTTCCTTTCCTTATAGCACAGAGCCTTCTATATCTTCACATAAGGACTTGCACTAAGCTCTGTAGGTCTATACAAAATGCACAAAGCCTTTGATCACACAGATCTCACACTTGGTGCTTATCCTACATCTCATAGATATAATATTTGACTATTCCACTACTTCTTACATTGCATATCCTTCTATTTATACATACAAAAGAGGGCCTAAGCATGGGTAAACCCATGGGTCGACATCCCTTCCCCATTACATATTCCCAAAACCCAAAAGGGACCCAAAAGTGGGCTAAGATTCTACAATCTTTTCTTCATCTAGTGCTCCATATTCGACAGGATGTCGAAGTCCCAAAAATGGTCAAACATGACCAAGAAACTCCCAAAAACTTAGTCAAGGGCAAAAAGGCCCCCAACACTCACCTATAACTCGTCCCAAGTCACTTTGGTCTGATCAATTCTGCCTTGAATGTCTAGATCTTGACTCAAGCTTCTTCGACCTGTCGCTTTGTTGTAGCCTCTTGCTCGGTGAACTCTTGGATCATTGTGTCATTCACCAGTCCTTCCAGACGTTGCTCTACTATGAGGATGATCTGTTCAAGATCAGCTCCTTGGCTCTCGACCTCTGTAAATAGAAAACATGCCTTGTCTTGCACAGGTTGAAGTTGTTGAGTGACTTCCATCACCTTAATTTGAAGCATATGAACCTGTTGTTGCGCTGTGCATTGTTCATGTGATCTCTTCATCCTATCTACAGCTGATAGGGCCTTTAGATGTACTTTTAGCATATCCACATGTTGTTTTGCTTCTTGGAGCTATGACTCCAACATCTGCAATTATGGATTTTTTGTAAGATTTTCATATGTTTGGGTGCTCTGGTTGCTTAGCTTCTTGCACTCCAAGGAAAGAGATTTCAGTTTTCCAACTGTGTTGTGGGTAGTTATTTCTCTTTGGTCTTTGATCTCCGGTGGGGTCTCAGGTACTGTGCGAAGCTCGAGATCTATGACCCGTTGCTGGAGCTTCTGAATTACTCCTTCTGGTTGGGCCACCTGCTGTGGAACTTGTTCTTCTGTCTAGACTTCAACAATTTTCACAGAACGAAGTGCTATTTTGACCTTTTCCTTAATGTCAAGTTGCTCAACGAACAATTCTTCCTTTTCTTTATGCAATTGGGATTTTTCTTCATCAAAATTCTCTTGCATGGCACTCTTTTCTCATTCTGCTTTGTTGCATTGTTCTAGAAGATATTCCTGTGCTTGTGCCAAATCCTGGGTGGCTTGAGTTGTTTCCTCTTATGCTTGTTGAAGGTGAGCTTCGACCATGTCAGTAATCTGGTGGAGTTAAGCTGGCTCATCTCCCTTTTCTGGTGTTCCTGCTATCAAGGGTGCAGTGGATACTGTGTGGCTGGTCTGTAATGCCTTTTGTACTTCTTGAAGTTCAGCCTTGATCCGATTGAAAACCTCCTCTTGCTTCACTTCCTGCTTCTCTTCTATCTCCAATGAAGCGTCGTTCAGTGAGACGACGATAAATTCAAAGGTGTCGGACATTAGGGTGATCTCAAACTTGGTTCTGGTTGCTTTCATCTTCTTCCTTGAAGAAGGTTTCGGGGGAGAAACCTTCCTTTTCTTCTCGAGATCCTCCTCGTCTCTTGGCAGGGTAACCTTGCCTTTCCTTTGTTCGACTGCAATACCATAAATTTCTCCTCCATCATCTCCTCTCTCATGTGAGATAGAAGGAGTCTCTGCTGAAGTATTTTCAATGTATTGAGGCTCATCATTCTTCTTGGTCTTTCTTGGTCCAGGTGTATCATACACTGCTTTTGGACTATCAGCATCAGAGAGCTCCATGGGGTCAGCTAGGATAAGGAGGTCCGTCGACCACTCCTTAGTAATTTCTTCTAAGTCATCCTCTATTAACTTGTAATAGGACTTTAGTTGTTGGTGATGCTCATCTGTGTGCAGTGTGATGTAGATTAAGTGGCGGTCTGTGCTAAATTTCATCAATGGTCGAAATCTGTGAAGTGTGTTCGGGGTTATGCGAGGTGTAGACTAGATTGCGACCTTCAGTTGGTTATAGTAAGTGTGAAAAATGTCGTTGGATTTCCACTACTTGTTCATGTCACTGGAGTACCATAGCATACTAAACTTTGCGGCCAGTGGTTCAAATGGCACACTGTCCGGGAAATTTGCACCTTCCGGCAGCTCCCATGCGATGAATGTGAGCAGTATGAGAAGACAACTAAAGTAGACAAATTAGATATGTCAATGCTTTCGACATATGCTCTCAGGGTAGACAATTCATGGGATTGGGGGACAAATTAGATATGGTAATGATATAGAGAACGATAGCACAATGACCACTATATAAATAGGTTCAGGCTATGGGCTCAAATTCTCAATTTGGAAAAAGTGTTCTTTGTACATGGCGCGACGAGCTAAATAGGTAAGTCGACAACAGTGGGCTTACAATGGTCATGACCTTCCATTAACTTCTGTTTGATCTGTTACAGTGTGTTCCAATGGTTGGTTGATGACCCTTTATTTCTTTTCTTCCTGTTCGAAGTGGAATTCAAACAGATATATTGCCCCCAACAACTATATTGCTTCGTCATGGCGAAGTACTCTATGTCATTGTTCTGATATCTTGGCAAAGCTCCAATTCTGCAATTTTTTCTTTCTATGAAGTATCCTCTAGAACCTCCTGTAACCTTCCAGTATTAACCCTTTTCTTTTGTAGATTTCTAGCCTTATTTCTACTAATCTTCATCTCAATGATGCTTTTATCATTCTGATTCTTATCTTCTTTGGTTTTAGTTTCTTCGCACTGTTGAAATTCTTTCCTAGGGTTCCTATGTAATACTTCTTCCTTGTCTATGACAGGTAATTCAGTCCTCTAGGGATTCTCTAGTGTTCTCTTAGCTTTTACATCTGGGTTGTTATCATTGAATATCTTCGCTCTTCTCTCCTATTCTGCAATCAACCGTGTGATCTTTCTAGTCATAAAGTCTTTTAGGTCTTGCTTCTTCTGTTCCAAAATTTATTCTTCTGTCTTTCATCGAGCTTGATCTCTATCAATCCAAGGTTTTCCTATTAGCATAGTGAATGGGGCGATGTCTTCAAAAAATTTAATAATCTCAAAGTCCTCCTCTGTCGAAGTTCCATTGACATTCATGGGTATCCAAGCGAGCCTTCCACATAGGTTTACTAGCTTTCCTATGAATAAACTTATTCCTCCTAGGTAATAGATCATAGCAGGCCTTCCTATATCTTCCCAGGTTCTTTCTGGCATAATATTCATCTGTGTTTCTTCATCAAGAATACAATCAATGTCTAAGTCCCCTATTCTTGCTTCAATGCATTCTTTCTCTTTGAAAATCTCTAATAATCTGACATGTCGGTGGTCATTCAGGGTCTCTTTCATTTGTATCAATAATTTCTATGATTCTTGTTGGGCTTCTGCCTTTTATGGATCTATCTTAGGGTTCTCTTAACTCAAATTCATTCCTTCAAGTTTAGCGATCATTCTAGAGAAATCCAACACTTCATGGTCCTATTGAAATTACTAAGACAACTGAGAGGGGGGGTGAATCAGTTGTCTCTGTGCTTAAACAATTTTAAAAATTAATTAAAACATTTTTAATCTTTCTCCAAGTGACCATCAATATTATACTACATATGGACAACATAGATAATGAGCATCACTCACACATAAGATATATACAGAGACATATTTTCATGAGGAAACCCATAAAGGGAGAAAAACTCTTCTTCTTTGAAATGATAAGCAGAATTTTAAGTTCTGTACATCATCTATAATTGAGCACCAACTCAATGTGAGGCTACTACCTCTGTTTTACAAGATCCAACTTGTTTGAGAGCACCAACTCTCTGGTTTCTCTAGAACCCACTAGAAGGAAGCAACAACTACCTAAGTGTTCTAGCACCAACTGGATGGAAGCACCAACTTCCAGTCACACAGGCACCAACCTGTATAACAGAGAACAACTGTTCTCCCTTGCAACACCCTACCACCCTAGTTTTTCTGGCTGCAACCAAATGGAAGCTACAAATCCCTATGTCCAAGAACCCACTTGAACCTATGAGGACAACAGTCCTCCATAGTACCACCCTACCTCCCTGATTATAAATAAATTATTGAATAACCAACAACACAGATAAATCGATTCTTACCACTTCTTCTTTGTTCTGTAAATCTGGTCTACTTCTAACTATTCTGCAATTCTTCTCTTCCTCTGTCTGTTCTACAATTCTACTCTGCTTCAAGTTGTTCTGCAATTCTGCTCTTGCTTCTGTCTATTCCTCATCTGTTACTCATCTCTTATTTTTATCTCACACTGCGCATACTGTCGGTCTCACACTACGCATACTATAATTTTCCCTTTCTTACAGTTCAACTCATTTTTCATTCAGGACGAACAACCTTGCACAGTCGTCTCATATCTTATTTTATTCACACGTGCCTTAGTAATTGAATTGCCAACTGATCAAGAATCATGAATCAGTTTTGCTAACTAAATCGTAACTGATCAATTAATTGTGAGGTGAAACAGTAGCCCTCCGATCATATTCGAATTCACCTGCACTGTTGGATTACAAGAAAAAAAATGTCTTTCGCATTTCGTATTTTGGCAATTTGTGATTTCGCATGTCGCAAATTCCTGTTGTGAAGCATATCAACTCTCCATGTTGTGATCCCCGAAATGGATCTAGATCAACGGTCTACAAAACTTCATAATCTGATCCCTTCTTTTCCTAATCGAATGACTGACTGGATTTTGGCATTTTTCCCTTCGAGTCTTCAAGACTCACAATAGTCCCTTTCGGCATTTCATGATTTCGGCAATACTTGTGATGAGATATCTTGACGCTCCATGTCACAATCCCTGAAACTCTGAAACTCCATGTCGCGATCCCCGAAATTCCATGTCGCAATTTCTCATTTCGGTATTTCACAATTTCTATGGTGAAGTGTTTCGACACTCCAACTCTCGGTAACCGAAACCTACACCAAAAGGTGTTTTTTGCATTTCGGCATTTCAACATTCCTATGGTGAAGTGTTTCGACACTCCAACTCCTGGTAACCAAAACCTACACCAAAAGGTTTTTTTCGCATTTCGCCATTTTGGCATTTCAATATTCCTGTGGTGAAGTGTTTCGACACTCCAACTCCCGGTATCTGGAACTCCAAAATGGAGTTATTTCCCGATCTGCGAAACTCTTTGTTGATGTGTCTGTTTCAGGATTTTGTAGTTTCACATTTCGTGACTTCAGGACTCCTGTGATGAAGAGTCTCGACTCTTGACTCCTCCAACTCCCAGTATCTGGAACTCCGAAATGGATTTATTTCTCAGTCTGCGAAACTCTTTGTTGATGTGCCTGCTTTGGGATTTCGGCGTTTCGCATTTTGCGACTTCGGGACTCCTGTGATGAAGAGTCTCAACTCTTGACTCCTCCAACTCTCGGTATCTGAAACTCTGATTTCCTGGTCTCCAAAACTCTGAAATGGAGTCTTTGACATGCTTTGATCTATCGCATTTCGGGATTTTCTGCCATGAGTTGCTTCCTTGACTCCTGGAGTTTACGGTTCTGATCTTGCCATGCGATCATCATTGCACTACTGGTCTTGCCACTTTCTCTTGCTCATCATCATTGGGCTGAGCTTTCCATCAATGACAAACAAATACTCTGCCTTCTGTTTGCCCGTAATAAATATGCCAACAATCTCCCCCTTTGGCATTGATGGCAACCTTGAAGAACATCCAACTATACTACTGTAGCATCCTTGAAATTACCACACTTTCTCCCCCTTTGACATCAATGTCAAAGAAGAAATATGATCCCCCTGAGTTGTTGCAGTACATACTCCCCCTATCAACTATGAGCAGCATAGAAATACAACAGATATTCAATAAGAACTCCCCCTGACCAGGTGAACAGATTAGACGAAAGAAGTTATAACCCCCATGTTGTGCCTCTTTCGTCACCTAAATGAGCAAAACAGAGGTGCTTACAAGCTTAGTTGGGTTAGCTAAGAAAACAACTGTAAAGGAAAGGGTTAGAAAAATAAATATAAAATAACAAGCTAAGAATTAAACTAAGAAAAAAAGAACAACTAAACTATTGAGCATAAGGACATAAGAACAAAAAACCAATAAGACTCATGTCACCAATGGCAAGGATTATATTAGTGAAAGAAAACACCAAGAAGAAAGAGGACTTTGGGTCCCTTCTTCCTCCAAG
Organism: Picea glauca; assembly: GCA_000966675.3. Lineage (NCBI taxonomy): Eukaryota > Viridiplantae > Streptophyta > Pinopsida > Pinales > Pinaceae > Picea > Picea glauca. The sequence goes on from JZKD02S2223866.1 coordinate 719,165, forward strand.
GGAGGGCTCTTGGACCCCCACAACTAAGCTCTTCTTACAACTTTGAAAGAAATAGTCAAAGAATCCCAAGCTAATCCACTCAAGAGGTGAGATGGATTGCCCAATGTAATGATTCTAGTATACTTTTGATGAGAAAAGAGGATTCCCCAAGAGAATAGCAGCAGCATAACCTTGCAAATGAATTCCTTGAAAATGAAGTGCACCCATGGCTTTGTTTTATAGCACCATTTTGAGGTATTGTGCAACCAGCTTATAGTGTGAAAAGAGGATATTTAGGGCATTTTTAGGTCTTTGACCAGCCACCCAGTTGGATTCAGCTGAGATATGGGTGTCAAATCAACTTGGAAGCTAAACCAGAAGTGGGTGAGAGGCTGACCAATCTCATAAATGCATCGTTCTCATATGTGCGTGGATTTTAGCGACCACAATCGTGCATCATGCACAAGTGCACTTTTTGTGCATTTCTAGATGGCGCATGTGCGCGCGCGCCCTCTGTAGTCATAGCACACCTTAATTTTATCACTGGTTGTATAGTTTTTAACCTTTTGGAAATGATTTTGTGGTAATTTTGGTCCATGGGTGACCTCATAACTATGTGAAGATGTTGGCATGTTTTCAAGAAGACGTGCTTGTCATTGATGGCAAGATTAGAGTATGCAGCGATGGAAAAATAGGGACAACGTAAGATCAGAAGTGATAGTGCAGAGGTGCACAAAGAGTGAAAGAGTTTGTTGGTTTATTTGATGGAAAACGGGTAGGCAAGGAAGATTAGCAGTGCACGGATAATTGCATGGAAAGATCAGAAGCGTAAACTCCACTTCAGAGTTTTGGATACCGGGCATTGGAAGAGTCAAGGAAGCAACTCACGACAAGAATGTTGAAACGACGAAATGCGAATCGCCAGAATACACTGATCCAACTCCATTTTAGAGTTTCGGATACTGGGAGATTGAGAAGTCAAGAGTTAAGACTCTTCAACATAGGAGTTTTGGAGTTGCGAAATCTGGAATCCCGAAATCCTGAAAGAGGAACAAGAATAAGAGTTTTACGAACTGGGAAATAACTCTATTTCAGAATCCTAGATACCGGGAGTTGAAGTGTCAAAACACTTCACTACAGGAGTCCCGGTATTGCAAAATGTGAAATGCCGAAATCCCGAAAGCAGGAGACAGTTCTGGATACCAGGAGTTGAAGTGTCAAAACGCTTCACCATAAGAGTCCCAGAATCGCGAAATGCAAAACATTGAAATCCCGAAAGCAGGAGATAGTTTCGGATACTGGGAGTTGAAGTGTCAAAACACTTCACCACAGGAGTCCTGGAATCATGAAATGCGAAATGCCGAAATCCCGAAAGCAGGAGACAGTTTTGGATACCGGGAGATGGATGAGTCAAGTGTCGAGACTCCTCATCACAGGAGTCTCGAAGTTGCAAAGTGAGAAAAGTCGAAAAATCTAATCTGACTTTATTTCAGAGTTTCACAGACCAAGACTTGGAAGTGTTGAGAACATTCACATCAAGAATGTCGAAATCGTGATATAAGAAATCGCGAAGTGATCTAGGACAATAGATCCAGGAGGAGAATGTGGCAAACCATGTCAGAAAGGACAGGTGGAAGACTATGACATGTGGCATGATCATAAAATGACAAAAGTCGAGTTGATTAGGCATTTCAGGCCACTGGAAATCACAATTCTGAGTGACATGTGACAGCCACTCCGGTCACGACACGTCATCGAGTGATGCAAGACTGACCTCACTCTGGGAGTTTTTTCTTCTAGAGTTTTAACTCCATTACTCCCCCAAAGTCCCGAAGGCTGAAGTCCCAGGGTAGAGGATAGTTGTCCGATCACCACGGATCGAGGACCGTTGATTTGGAGATCGAAGTGCTTGTGTGAATGGAGAGGGGTCATATTTTGGTGGTCACATCGTCGAAGAACTGTAGAAGAGAATTCGAAGCAGCAAGCTCCATTTCAGAGTTTTGGGGATTGAGACTTGGAGAGTAATGAAATATTCACCACAGAGATCCCGAAATGGTGAAATGAATGCAAGATTCAATGAAGTCAATTCAATGGTGCATATGAATTTGGAAAAGATCAGAGGGATACTGTTGCACCTCACAGTGTAACTGCTAGAAACAAATGATGGTTTCTGCCAGAGGATGAGCTCATCTATGACAAAGAAGATGAAGAGTCTCAACTGCCAGAGAAGATGAGGATTCTTGAGATAACACCCAGTGATGATGGATGCATGGGGAAACCGGAAGAGAAGCTAAAGAGTTACCATGATGATCAGGCAGAGCACTTTGAATGAGAAGGAGATGCAGAATAGAGTGAGAGAAGGTGGCACATAGGAGATGGGATAGTTGTGGAAGAGTAAAGTAGAGAAAACACCCCAATGTGGAGGAGATTGGTGGTGGTAGATAATGCAAGAGAAATAAGGAGATCAGATGCAGAAGGTGCACAGAGAGTATAAGAATGCTGAAAAAAAGAAGAAAGGGGTGCGACTGTTGAGTGTGTTTGAGGTGTGAAGAAGGAGGCAGAGCGCAGCAATAGAAATGCACAGAAAGAGAATGGTGTATTGAAGGGACATGGCATAGAGAGCATAAAAGGCAAAAGAACAGAAAGCACAAGGAGTGTGCAGAAGACACTAATGAAGACAGAGCAGCGCAGTGTAGCAGAATAGCGATGAGACCGGTAAGCCATTGAAGAACTTTATATCATTGTAATAAGTCTTAATAGAAAATATTTAGATTTCAAGGTGGTAGGGAGGTGCCAGGGAGGGTTTTTGTCCTCAGAGGTTCAAGTGGGTGCTTGAACAAAGGGAGGTGTAGCTTCCATCTGGTTGCAGCTAGAGAAACTAGGGTGGCAGGGTGGTGCAAGGGAGAACTGTTGTTCTCTGTTATACAGGTTGGTGCCTGTGTGACTGGAAGTTGGTGCTTCCATCCAGTTGGTGCTGGAACACTTA
>JZKD02S2223866.1:738405-786134 GCA_000966675.3 Picea glauca
TAAGAATTAAACTAAGAAATAAAAGAACAACTAAACTATTGAGCATAAGGACATAAGAACAAAAAACCAATAAGACTCATGTCACCAATGGCAAGGATTATATTAGTGAAAGAAAGCACCAAGAAGAAAGAGGACTTTGGGTCCCTTCTTCCTCCAAGAGAGGGCTCTTGGACCCCCACAACTAAGCTCTTCTTACAACTTTGAAAGAAATGGTCAAAGAATCCCAAGCTAATCCACTCAAGAGGTGAGATGGATTGCCCAATGTAATGATGCTAGTATACTCTTGATGAGAAAAGAGGATTCCCCAAGAGAATAACAACAGCATAACCTTGCAAATGAATTCCTTGAAAATGAAGTGCACCCATGGCTTTGTTTTATAGCACCACTTTGAGGTATTGTGCAACCAACTTATAGTGTGAAAAGAGGCTATATAGGGCATTTTTAGGTCTTTGACCAGACACCCAGTCTGATTCAACCGAGATTTGGGTGTCAAATCAACTTGAAAGCTGAACCAGAAGTGGGTGGGAGGCTGACCAATCTCATAAATGCATCTTTCTTAGATGTGTGTGGATTTTAGCGACCACATTCGTGCATCATGCGCATGTGCGCTTTTCGTGTGTTTCTGGATGGCGCATGTGCGCGCATGCCCTGTGTAGTCATAGAGCACCTTAATTTTATCACTGGTTGTATAGTTTTGAACGTTTTGGAAATGATTTTGTGGTAATTTTGGTCCATGGGTGACCTCATAACTGTTTGAAGCTGTTGGATTCTTGTAACCATTTGCGGACAAAATTTTAGTGATAACACCCCAACTTTTGACTAAGATATCCAAAAGGGGTCGCTGCTAATGGTTTAGTAAAGATATCAGCTATCTATTCTATGGAAGGAATATAATTCATCTGAACAATTATGTTTGTAACTTGTTCTCTGAGAAAATGGTATTTTATTGGTATGTTCTTATATTTTGAATGAAGTACGGGATTCTTAGAGATACTGATGGAACTGGTGTTATCACAGTGAATTGGAATGGGATCGGTGTAAGTTACCTTCAAATCTGCAAGAGTTTGTATCATCCATAAAATCTAAGTGCAGCAAGTAGCAGCAGCAATGTACTTTGCTTATGTAGTTGATAAGGAAATAGATCCTTGTTTTTTACTAATCCATGCTACTAATGAGTCACCCAGGAAGAATGCTCCTCCACTGGTTCTTTTTCTCTCATGAACACAGTTTGCCCAATCTACATCTGAATAAGCAGTTAACTGAAAATTCTGATTTATGGGATACCACAGACCATAAGTCATTGTTCCCTTCAAGTATTTGAATATCCTTGTGACAGCTACCAAATGACTTTGTTTAGGAGCAGACTGATAATGACCTACCATTCCAACAGCTTGCATTATATCAGGACGGGATGTTGTGATGTACATAAGACTACCTATCATAGAGCGATATGTCCTTTGATCAACATCTGGTGAAACATCATCTTTAGTGAGCTTGAAACCAACCACCATAGGTGTGCTAATAGGAGAGGAATCCTCCATCTGAAATTTCTTCAACATCTCTTTCAAATATTTTTCTTGAGAGATAAATATTCCTGCAGAACTCTGATTTACTTGTAAACCAAGAAAATATGACAGTTCTCCTATCATGGACATATCAAATTATGTTTGCATAGATTTAGCAAACCACTGGATAGATGATTCATTAGTAGAGCCAAAAATAATATCATCTACATAAACCAAAACAACTAGTAAATTATCACCTTCAGACTTAATGTAGTGGTTGTTGTCAACAGTACCTTTCTTGAACCCTTTGTCTTGTAAAAATTTGGCCAGTCTATAATACCAAGCTCGTGGTGCTTGTTTCAGTCCATATAAATCCTTCTTCATCTTGCAAACATAATTAGGATTATCTGTCAATGAGAATCCTTTAGTTTGCTCCATATATACTTCTTCCTCTAGATCTTCATTAAGAAATGTTGACTTAACATCCATATGATAAACTTTAAAGTTCTTATGACATGAATAAGCAAGAAACATTTTGATGACTTCCAATCTTGCCACTGGTGCAAACATTTCATCAAAGTCCTGACCTTCAACTTGTGCATACCCTTTACAGACCAATCTGGCTTTATTTCTAACAACTTGTCCTTTTTCATTCATTTTATTCTTGAACACCCATTTGGAACCTATTACATTTGTATATTCAGGTCTAGGGACTATATCCCAAGTATTGTTCTTCTCAATCTGATCAAGCTCTTCATTCATTGCTCTAACCCAATCATCATGTTGGATGGCTTCATAAAAAAAATTAGGTTCAGTCATAGATAAAAAAGCAACATGAGATTGTGCTGAGTCTTTAATCAATTTCCTTCTTGTCTGAACTCCTTTATTTATATCTCCAATTATCTTATTTTCAGGATGATTCTTTCTAACAATTCTGAGAGGTGATTTTGCTTCTTTCTGTTGATTTCTGTCAGCCTGAGTATTCGTATCTTCATATGATTCATATTTCTCCCTTTCTGATCCTTGGACCTATTCATCTTCATCTTCAACTATATCTTATGTGCTTGGTTCAACATTGCTTACATTTCTGACCGGGATTTCTTCATCAAATTTTATGTCTATACAATCAACCAGTTTATGCAGTCTCTTATTGTAACATCTGCACCCTTTACTATTCGTAGCATAACCCAAGAAGATACCTTCATCATCCCTGTCATCATATTTGCCAATATTTTCATCATTGTTCTTGATATAACATTTACTCCCAAAGACTTTAAAATGCTTGATTGAAGCAGGCCTTCCAAACCATAGTTCATAAGGAGTCTTGTCACTGTGTGGCCTGAGATGAGCTTTGTTAAGGATATGAATAGCTATATGAATTTCTTCTACCCAATATGTCTGAGGTATGTTCCTTTCATTCATCATTGATCTTTCCATTTGTTGTACTGATCTATTATGCCTCTCAACAAATCCATTTTGTTGTGGAGTCCTTGGAATTGTCTGCTCTCTTTTGATCCCATGTTTATCATAGAACTCTTTGAAGTTCCATGAAACAAAATCTCCTCCTCTATTAGACCTTACTACCTTTAATATTTTTCCTGTTTGATTCTCAATCAGAGCCTTAAACACTTTGAATTTTTCAAATGCTTCAGATTTTTCCTTCAAAAAGGTAACCCATGTTAGTCTAGAATAATCATCAATAATCAACATAAAATAATTTTCTTTTCCTATACCTTCTTTCCTTGATGGTCCACATAAATCCATATGTACTAATTGGAGAGGTTTTTCTATTGAAGGAAAGTTTTTAGATTTGAACTAAGTGCGAGTAAGCTTTCCTATCTAACAGGGTTTACAAACAGATTCATATGGCTTTGATATCTTCAGAGTATCTTTTATTTCCCCATTGTTTCTGAGCTTGATTATATGATCAAAATTTAGGTGTACAAGTCTCCTATGCCACAGCCAACTTTCATCATACTTGCTTAAGTGGAATTCTTCTTTTTCTTCTTTTAACACATAGACATTGTTTTTTGTTCTTATCCCTTTTGCAACTAACTGTCCTGAATTCACAGATTTTATTCCACAGTCTTTAGAGGTAAAAACGACTTCACATCCTCGGTCACAGACTTGACTGACACTAAGCATATTATGTTTTAGACCTTATACAAGCATCACATCTTGAGCTTTCCCTTTTCTATTACTCAAACTTACCATTCCTTTACCTTTTATTTTTCCTGGTGCATCATTTCCAAAAGTTACATTCCCTGATTTGCTTTCACTTAGAGTTAGAAACTTACTTTTGTCTCCAGTCATATGTTTGGAACATCCACTGTCAATATACCAGGGATGATTTTGTATTTGGGATGATAACACTAGTCCACACTTTTCATCTGCTTTCTTCTTCCAAACCTTGACATTTTCAGTAGTGGGGATCAAATCTGGCTTGTAATTCCTTAAGCGACAGTATGCATCTTTATGTCCATAATTATGGCAATTGTAACATTTTGGTTCACTGAATAATAGGTCATAACGATTGTTATGCTCATAATTGTTGTTGTGTTTCACCTATGTCCTTCTCCCAGTCATCACATGATTTATAGTCTGTGATTGTTTGTTGCTTGGTTGTCTCAATCTTTGTAGTGGAAGATAATTATTCCTTGAAAAACTTGATTGCTCATATCTAAATCTTAAAGAACAGTTTATAGCTTTGTGACCAAAATTAGAGCAGAAAAAACAATAACCATAGAAAAAACCTTTGTACCTTGAAAAAGTTTTTCTTCTTTGAGGAAGTCGATTTCTTTCATGCCGATAATCTCTCTGATCTAGAGATTTGGTTCTGGTACTTTTTCTTTCATTCCTTCTTGGTGGATGATTTTCTTTCTTTGTTTCTATAGAACAATTGTTGTCAATGTTTGAGGATTTGACAAACTTGATAGGTTCTATATTACTTGGATGATCACTACTTGATCCTTCTTCATACCCCAATCCATCTTTCAACTTTGGGTTTCTTTATTGATTTAGAATGGAGGTTAATCCTTCTGAGGCTTTAATACTTGGCAGATTTTGGTGATAGAATCCCTTAAACTTCTCCATTTATTTTCTGGTGTTTACTATCTCTTCTTCTAAGGCTTCACACCTCACTTTCTTCTCTGACAACTATTGTTTCAATATGTCTTCTATTTTCTTTGCCTCTTCTAATTCCACTTTCAGCAGGGCAAAGTCTTCATCAGGTTGTTTACTGTCTTTCTCAAACTGTATCAGCAATTGTTTTTGCTTTCTGTTCTTAATTCTGAGTCTGTCAATCTCTTCCAGTGCACTGATCAGTTCTCCTTCCATATCAACCACAACTTATTCATCATTATCATCACTTCTTGTGCTTTTATTATCATAATCCTCTTTGGCCATAAGCATGAATTCATTTACCTTATCTTCACAAGAAGAGTCACTATCGGTGTCTTCTAAGGAATTGTCATTATTTGCACACAAACTTTTCTTCTTACTATATTTCTTGAATTTGTACTTCTTTTCATCATCAGAGTTCTGGTCCTTTTTCTGGTGGGGACACTTAGATGCAAAATGACCTATCTTACAACAGTTAAAGCATTTGAAGGGAAACTTGCCTTGATATATTCCTAATCCTTTCTTTAATCTTCTCACAAATTTTTCCTCAATGTCATCTAATTCTGAATCAATATTCTTGTCTGCTTTAAACGATGCTTCTCTAGTAATGGATTTATCTTTGATAATTCTCATTTCATATGCAGTTAAAGTTTCTAGAAGTTGATCAATGGACAGAATTTTAAGATCATTTAATTCTTCTATTGCAGAGACTTTTGGATTAAATTTATCAAGCAGAGATCTTAAAATCCTCTGAACTAAGAGTGATTCTTCAAACTTCTCACCAAGACCCTTCATGGCATTCAGAAGTTCTTCAACTCTTAAAAAATACTTGCTAACTGTTTCATCTTCATTCATCTTTAGTTGTTCAAACTTCAACCTAAATGTTTGAAGTTTGGAATCTTTTACTTTCTCATTTCCTTCATAGCTACTAATAAGTTTATCCCACATTTCTTTCGTAGTTTGAAGATGCATCACCTTTACAAACTCGGCTTCTGCAAGTCCATTCAAGATAGCATTCATTCCCTTAGCATTAAAGATAAATTCTAACTTATCATCCTTGGAAGCTAGCACAACAAGCTTTATGTATCCAGTCTCTACTACATCCCAAACATCAACACCTAAGGCCATTAGGTATGTTCTCATTCTAACCTTCCAATAGGAAAAATTTGTTCCATCAAACAGAGGAGGCTTATTGGCTGAAGTCCCTTCATGAATTTCCATGTTTAAGCTTACATATCTACCTTTAAATAAAAGGAACCCGCTCTGATACCAATTTTTGAAATTACTAAGACAACTGAGAGGGGGGGTGAATCAATTGTCTCTGTGCTTAAACAATTTTAACAATTAATTAAACCATTTTTAATCTTTCTCCAAGTGACCATCAATATTATACTACATATGGACAACATAAATAATGAGCATCACTCACACATAAGATATACACAGAGACAGATTTTCACGAGGAAACCCAAAAAGGGAGAAAACCTCTTCTTCTTCGAAATGATAGGTAGTCTTTTAAGTTATGTACATAGTCTATAATTGAGCACCAAATCAATGTGAGGCTACTACCTTTGTTTTAAAAGCTCCAACTTGTTTGAGAGCACCAACTCTTTGGTTTCTCTCGCACCCACTAGAAGGAAGCAAAAACTCCCTAAGTGTTCCAGCACCAACTTCCAATCACACAGGCACCAACCTGTATAACAGAGAACAACTATTCTCCCTTGCACCACCCTGCCACCCTGGTTTTTCTGGCTACAACCAGATGGAAGCTACAACTCCCTGTGTCCAAGAACCCACTTGAAACTCTAAGGAAAATAGTCCTCCCTAGCACCACCCTACCTCCCTGATTATAAATAAATGATTGAATAACCAACAACACATATAAATCGATTCTTACCACTTCTTCTATGTTCTGTAAATCTGGTCTGCTTCCAACTGTTCTCCAATTCTTCTCTTCCTCTGTATGTTCTGCAATTCTACTCTGCATCAATTTGTTCTACAATTCTTCTCTTGCTTTTGTCTATTCCTCATCTGTTACTCATCTCTGAGTTTTATCTCACACTACGCATACTGTCGGTCTCACACTGCGCATACTGTAATTTTCCCCTTCTTATAGTTCAACTCATTTTTCATTCAGGACGACCAACATTTCACAGTCGTCTCATGTATTCTTTTATTCACACACGCCTCAGCAACTGAATCGCCAACTGATCAAGAATCATGAATCAGTTTTGGTGACTGAATTGTAACTGATAAATTAACTGTGAGGTGAAATAGTATCCCTCCAATCATATTCGAATTCACCTGCACCGTTGGATTACAAGAAACAAAATGTCTTTCACATTTCGTATTTCGAAAATTTGCGATTTCTCATGTCACGAATTCCTGTTGTGAAGCATATCGACTCTCCAGGTCACGATCCTCGAAATGGACCCAGATCAACGGTCCACAAAACTTCATAATCTGATTCCCTCTTTTCCTAATCGAATAGCTGACGGGATTTCGACATTTTTCCCTTCGAGTCTTCGAGACTCACAATAGTCCCTTTCGGCATTTTGCGATTTCAGCAATTCTTGTGATGAGATATATTGATGCTCCACGTCACAATTCCTGAAACTCTAAAACTCCATGTCGCGATCCCCTAAATTCCATGTCACAATTTCTCATTTTGGCATTCCGTGATTTTTGTGGTGAAGTGTTTCGACACTCCAACTCCCGGTAACCGAAACCTACACCAAAAGGTGTTTTTCTCATTTTGGCATTTCAACATTTCAGCATTCCTATGGTGAAGTGTTTCGACACTCCAACTCCTGGTAACCGAAACCTACACCAAAAGGTGTTTTTCGCATTTTGTCATTTCAGCATTTCGGCATTCCTGTGGTGAAGTGTTTCAACACTCCAACTCCTGGTATCCGGAACTCCGAAATGGAGTTATTTCCCAGTCTACGAAACTCTTTATTGATGTGCCTATTTCAGGATTTTAGCATTTTGCATTTCACAACTTCAGGACACCTGTGATGAAGAGTCTCGACTCTTGACTCCTCCAACTCCCGGTATCCGAAACTCGGAAATGGAGTTATTTCTCGGTCTGCAAAAATCTTTGTTGATGTTCTTGTTTTAGGATTTCGGCATTTCACATTTCATGACTTCGGGACTCCTGTGATGACGACTCTCGAATCTTGACTCCTCCAACTCTCGGTATCCAAAACTCTGATTTCCTGGTCTACGAAACTCCGAAATGGAGTCTTTGACATGCTCTGATCTATCGCATTTTGGGATTTTCTGTCGTGAGTTGCTTCCTTGACTCCTGGAGTTTACGGTTCTAATCTTTCCATGTGTTCATCATTGCATTGTTGGTCTTGCCACTTTCTCTTGTTCATCATCGTCGGGCTGAGCTTGCCATCAATGAAAAACAAATAATCTGCCTTATGTCTGCCCATAATAAATATGCCAACAGGTCCGTAGCCTTACAACAAAGACAACTAGGTCTTCTTCCAGGGAATTCCTTAGCAAGATGTCCTGGTCTTTTGAAACTGTAACAGAGGGTTAATCCTCTCTTTCTTTTAAACGATCCACAACGTCTTTTGTGTTGTGCACTAGGATCATGGTAGCTAACCTAAAACAAATTCTTTCTAGGATCCTGCATCCATTTGTTAGTCCAAACATTCTTTCTATCCATAGGTATAACATATCTTTCATTATTCTTATCAGATCTATTCATATAAAATATTCTTTCATCTATTAATACCCTAGCTTTCAAACTAGGACAAAATCTATCACATATACCTAGATCCATACTCTAGAAACAAAAATTCTCACTTATCTTACTTTTTCAGAGCACAAATCTTTCAGATCTAGACTCTTTTTATTATTCTTACCTTTATCACAGCACATAGCTTACAGATCTTACCTCTTTTAATCAGAACTTTTATTTTTTACCTTTCTTGGAGCGCAAAGCTTTCAGGTCCTACTTCTTTTCTACAGATCTGACCTCTTTTCTTCAGATCGGGGTTCTTTCTTTCAGATCTGACCTTCTTTCTTTCATATCCAGCCTTATTTTCTTAGCACAAAGCTTATAAACCAAGTAGGGTATTGCACACTAGGGTATAGATCCATGCACAGAGCTTTCACAATTTTAAGATAGATCTTTGCACAGAGCTTCCTCTTTCTCAGTTCCCAGCAATCATAGTTTTAGGTCCCCGCAACGAAACCATTTGTTGGCACAGGGGCGGACCCAGGGTTCAATGCTACAACAGTGCACCAACAAAACCCTAACTACTGGCCCTTTCAGCAACACCTGCGAAGCAGATGAAGTCTCATGTGAGGTAGAGGTAGGGGTGGTTGCAGGACTCAAGTGTCTACAACCTTAGCTGGGACACATATCTATGATTACTTAGTTAATATAGCACTTAGCACCATTGGTTCTTTAAATGCAATCAATAACTACTTTGTTGATACCACAGAGCTTCGCAGCATTCAAAATGAAATAGAGTATTCAACCACTTAGAATTAACAAGTTATTCAGATCTACCAGATCAAGCATTCAACACATATAAATATATGAGATCTAACATTCTACCCATCATTAGCACTGAGCATAAGCATCTATATCAGATCTATCTAATCATCTCCAAACACTTGGAAAACAATCACATCAAGTCGAAGCACAAAGCATAACACACACTATTTACGTGGTTCACCCCCACCCCGAGGCTATGTCCACCAACTCTTCTTCTTTATCGCCTTCATTCAAATAGGTTACAAGCACAAAGCCACCAAAACCCTACTCCACATAGGATAGGAGATCTGCGCACCTCTCTAGATCCTCCTTCCTTTCCTTATAGAACAGAGCCTTCTATATCTTCACACAGGGACTTGCACTAAGCTCTGCAGGTCTATACAGAATGCACAAAGCCTTTATCACAAAGATATCACACTTGGCACTTAGCCTACATCACATAGATATAATATTTGACTATTCCACTACTTCTTACATTGACTATCCTTTTATTTATACATACAAAAGCGGGCCTAAGTGTGGGTAAACCCACGGGCCGACATTCCTTTCCCATTACATATTCCCAAAACCCAAAAGTGGGCCGAGATTCTCCAATATCCACTTCATCTGGCGTTCCATCTTCAAAAGGCTGTCGAAGTCCCAAAAAATGGTCAAACATGACCATGAAACTCCCCAAAACTTGGTCAAGGGCCAACAGTTTCAGTATTTTCTTTCACTGTCATGTTTCCTCTTATGTTGAAATGCTCATGCATAGATGATCTAGACGATATGTTGTAGTTGTATTGTAATGGATGTTTTATTATAATGTTGTTGTGATATATTTCAACATCTTAAACTTAAGTTCAAGAGTTCTTGTGTGCCTGAGTTTATCTGCACCAAGTTGCTTGAAGGCTGAATGCTCATGGAAGAATTGTCCACTTTCCTCACTAATGCTTCCTCCTTATCACCTTTATCCTTAAACCAGTGACTAAATTTAATGAGAACCTCATTTTCTTATGCATTTCTAGCCCATTTTTATGTGTTTAAACATTCCTATGTTGATCTTTGTCCATTTGACCTCCACTCATAAACCTACCTCCAAAAACATTTTGATGGGTGTTGGGCTTATCCTCCTGCAATCTATGGTTGACTCTCAAGGCTAACATTCTTGGCACCATTTTCGAGGAAAAAATTGAAGATATTTCCCTGGGATTGAATAACAAATAAATTTTGATTCTGAAGGTGCATCAGAAATCAGTACCTTGAAGATTGCATCTTGCACCTAGCAACTCCACTGTTTCAGTTGTGGCTCCTAAAGGAAGACACATGAGGTCTACTCCACATCTACCTATGGAAACACTTGAATCTGACCAAGAGAAGATTATCAAGAAAGGAAATCTCTCTTAGAAGGATTTTTAGTTGTTGTTCCATATTGAAAATCTCCCTGGGAAGAATGACACTGCACAATTCCAGCTTTAGATGGTGACTGAAGTTGGACACCTTTAAGACTGCACATTCACCATGGTGAATGTACAAGAGTGAGACAAGTTAATTGGATATGGAGGATATCCTGGCTGGGAGGTTTTATCCACTCAATTTATCATCCAGAGTTGGTTATCCACATCCTGTTCCTCAAATTGATGAATGGCAAGATATGCTACCAAGATTTTATGAAGGTGAGAATGACAACCCTATTGAGCATGTTCTAGAATTTCTTGATTTGATGCAGCATCTTGAAATCCAACATGAATACATATGTATGAAGTTGTTTATGTACTCTCTTCAAGAAGATGCTCGTATTTGGTATCACTCTCTTGAGCTTTCTAGCATCTCTTCACTCAAAGAGTTTCATGTAGTTTTCAATATTCATTGTCAAAATTTTTATTCCTCTAAGTTAATTTGTCATAGTTGTTGTGAGGAGTATAAAGACTATGTTTAGGATATAATTTTGTATTATGAAGGTTCTGAGGATGAAGAATATTCCTTGGATGAGGAATCAACTCTTTCTCTTCCTTGTTCATCTACATCATATGAAAACTTTGGTTGTTGTCTCAATAAGGAAAGTGCATACATTGAGTCAGTTCTAGAAGCTGATACTCTTTGTAACCTCATCTCTAAAAAAACTAGATAGGAGAAGCCTATTTTTGACTCATATGGTGATGATAAGATATTGCTTCTTGGATTGAATTTTGAAAGGTAGGCTGTGTTTAATAATGAAGAACAATTTTCTCATGTTGGGCAGAAGATACCTCTTGGTATGTCATTCAAGACTCCTCCTTTATTTGATCATTATGGAGACAATGATGAATATGTTGAGGTGTTTTTTGTCTTAAAAGAAAAAAGCATTAGTGGCCAACCTTCTAACGAAAATGAAATATTTTACCAAGAGAAGCATGATAAAGAGAAAGATCCATTCATTGATATACATGAGGAGATTTTTTTCCATCAGCTAGAAGATGTTATCAGAGAAGATAAAAGAGAAGTGGATTAGGAGCCTGCATTAACCATTCACTCACCTATTCTTTCCACATACATTCAACCATATGTGAGCATTTTTAAAGCATAGAAGGATTTTTGTTACCAACCCAGTAAGTTTTATCACCTATTTTATGACCATGTAGGGGAGTACATGGAGTTGCATTTCCTCAATGTATTGAAGCCTTCAAGATTTATCTTACCTTCATCATTGGGAGGTAATCTAAAGAATGTTATTAATTTTTTGTCACAGTTTTATTGTCCCTTGTTGATCAGTGACAGAATAAATAAGTTTTCAGTTAGAAAGTGACTTGAATGGCTCTGGTGGAAGTTTGTTTTCACCTAGCGCATTGTAAAAATCAGTTAGTTTAGGATTGTACATAAATAAGCTCCTTCTAGAGGATGTGTGTTTGTTTTCCTTTTAAGTTGAGTAGTGTACATGTCAGCCTGCTATCTTCAACAAAATGTATTTGAACTCGACCCCACAACCCAATAACTAAGGAACTGAAACTGCTTTTTATTGGAATCTCATAGGGAGCATGCCATCCCTTGTGGAGCCAATTTTATCACATGAAGTTTTCAAGGGTCACCTGTAATTGTTGTTAATACCTAATTATGCACCATTGCCTCATCTCTCTCTTTTCCGTATGCTAGTCCTAGAATTTTTCCCTTCTGACAGGTAAAGTCAATTTCTTTTTTGTTTAAGGACCTGGTTTCCCTTAGTGTCTCACTTGACTGAGTCTTGGCCCCAAGTTTTTCTATTTCTCTCGAAGGATAAACATTTATCATCATTCGGGTTCAAGGTATTGTTCATCTAGTTTTCCTGAGCTCACAGCAAGTCATACAAGCCCTTTGCAAATACAAGTGACAGCCATGAGCACAAAGCACAATGGCCAAAGGCAGTCCATTTGGGATGAAATACAAGTAGCGAGCAAGTTCATGTTTCAACAATGGAGATCCAAAGGCGATTCAAATCAATGACCATGCTTCATTTCGATGCCACAACATGCTCGAGCATTAAAATACTTAAGCAGGATGAAATCTAAACCATGGTATTGTGGGAGAGATACGTGGCGGAAGGTGGTGAGTTTTGAACCCAAAAGCGGTGTGGGTCCAAACCTCGTGTGACAGCCCCGAAATCACGTGCTCATTCAACGTCAAATCCAATGGCAGCACGTGGTCTCCCATTAGTCGTTAAGCTTAGTCCCGATCCTGAGGAGAAATCAGTTAATGAGAAAGGACCAATAGTTGAAACCTTGGCTCGCTCCATAAATATAAGGCATGGAGGGTCTAGCCGTGGAGAAAAAACTGTCAGCCCAAGGTACCATGATAGATGGTTTTTCCTTCAAGCCCATGTTGATATGAGCTTACATATGATAGAAGGATACACACACAGTCTGACAGAAAGATGCAAAGATGAAGAGCCTTGAACGAGATGGTCATATGACTCTCCTAGCGGTTGTCCATTGTTTTGGGTATAAATACATCAGTTGAAGAATAGGTTATGGTCGATGGTTGAGAAGAGATCCCTATTTGTAATATTTTGATAGCAGAGTTGTTCTTTGGTTATGTATGAGACCTAAGACTTTCTCATTAATAGAAGTCAATTTCTTTCATCATCTTGTTTCCCCTTGTGCTAAAACACTCGTGCATGGATGATCTAGATGAAATGTTGTAGTTGTATTGTGATGGAGGTTTGATTATAATGTTGCTATGATCTTTTTAAATATTTTCTTTCACTCTCATGTTTCCTCTTATGCTGAAATGCTCATGCATGGATGATCTATAAGAGATGTTGTAGTTGTATTGTAATGGAGGTTTGATTATAATACTGATGTGATATATTTCAGTATCTTAAACTTAAGTTCAAGAGTGCTCTTGTGCCTGAGTTTCTCTTCACCAAGATACTTGAAGGCCGAATGATCATGGAAGACTCGTCTAATTTCCTCACTAAGTATTCATCCTTCTCAACTTTATCCTTAAACCACTGACTGAAGTTAATGAGAACCTCATTTTCTTATGCATTGCTAGCCTAGTTTTTTGTGTTTAAACATTCTTATGATGAGCTTTGTCCATTTGACCTACACTCATAAACCTACCTCCACAAGCATTTTGATGGGTGTTGGGCTTATCCTCCTGCAATCTGAGGGTGACTCTCATTGCTAATAGGTCCATCCAAAAAATTTTGAAGCAGAAGGTTTCTAGACAAGGAGCTAAATTTTCCTCCCAAGGAAAATCGGCCAATGATCCGAGCCATAGAAGGGGAGGAATTTTGTTGATATTGCTTGTTTACTTGAAATAAGGATTTTTATGTCAAAAATATGTTTAGACAAACATAGATGTTTTTTGTAGCCCTTCTCCTATTTCTCCAGGTGAATAGGCCATTAAGGGTATGAATATTAATTAGTCTATTGCTCTTGATAAAATTGTGGAAGGATTCACTCTCACCCTCTAGATGCCCGAATCCACTTTTTTTCTCCTGGAGTGTAGTGTTCATATTGAAATCTCCCCTAATAACCCAGGCATGGCCATGAAGCATGGCACTGAGATGGTTAAGGGAATCACGAAAATATTTCTTAAGATACAAAGTCGGTGGACCATAGGCATTTGATATGAGGCCATGGGTTGAGATCCTATCCCCGCATAGATCGTCGGGAGGATCACCAAGCTGCTAGATGAAAATTCAGAATCTATCATTTCTACCTCTCACTCTTTCCATACTTTCTTTTCTATCTTTACCATGGTTTCTTTATCACACTTTGTTTCCTAGATCATTACTATCTCTTCCTTTTTCTGATTTATCATTTTTTTTTAGCATTTTGTGTTTGGATGGAGAATTAAAACCATGGACATTCCATGATATTAGCTTCATGATATCACTTATGTTTGGTTTTAAAGTACCTTTTTGGGATTCCTACCATTTGGCCCAAATCAACCATGTGTGCTCTCATTTCTTCAATCACCTGACTATATGGTTTTTTTCCCCTCCTTTTTTCCTCATTGAGTGTTTTATTTGGAATCTTAAGGGGATTGGTTTTGACCTCGAATCCACCCAGTTTACTTGATAATATCCCCAGGCCTATTTCATTCCCACTGTTGTTTTGTAGTTCCTCCTAGATATTTGATGCCTGCTTGTTATTTCTGACCATTGCTTCTTGTTATCCATGGTCTTGCTTTCAAGTGTTTGTCTGTCTTTCATCCTTTTCCATATCTATCTCATACTCTCCTTCTTCTATATTTTATGTGATTTGTTACTCTTGATACTGTATTTCAATTTCTCTTTCTTTTGGCTCTAGTGATTTTCCTAGAGGATCTAGTGTTTATTTTGTTTCTCATGATTTTTCTTTTGGATCTGGATCCATTGGAGAATCCAATCTATTAACCTCATGTTTCTTTGGTTATTCCTGAATTTGATCTTCGTTATCTGAGATTATTTCCTCCAGGGATTCGAATTTATTTCTATCAGTACTCACTTCCTTGGTTATCTAGATTCCCTATCTTCATGACCCCCTTCGTTTTCCTTGGATTTTAGTGAAACCTTCCGCATATATTTCTTATTTCTTCTTAGCATCATTTTGTTTTATGTTCATTGAATAATACTGAAATAAGTGACCATGTACATGGAATTTACTTCATATCAAGGGGATGTGTTCATATTCCACCGGCTAGCTCCATTCATTGACATGGTAGGATATTGTTACTTAGTTTGGGAGGGCTCCTACTACATTCATGTAAATGCAGATCCAGGCATATGAAGTGTATTTGGTAGCCTTTGTGATCTTAGAAATTTTAATGAATGATCCCAGGCTGTTACCTATTCCTTCCAATGTATCCATTTCCCATCATTCTTGAGGTAATGAGTATATCCTTATCCAAATTGGGGTTACGGTGAGGTCTTCCTTCTGAGGGGAAAATATTTTCATCCAGCAGCGAATATGAAGACCAACATAATTGAAAAAATAATTCCCTTCATAAAACACCTTGTTTCTGTCTATAGGATTAGCAAATATGGTTGTAAAGAAACCTTTGGATCCTATATTTAGATCTACTTTCCCTTTTATCTTCTATCTGGATCTCACCCACCCATTGAGGGATTTTTATGATTACTAGATACCCATGAATTTTCCTATTAAAGTGTGATCCTTCATGTGTTGTATGTTTTTACCAATACTGGACGAAGTCACATCATACCTTGGATTTTCCATTGTGCATGCATGACAACCATTCACCTTTGTTTTGTTGGATCCAGGAATTTGTTTTCCCCATAGTACTTTCCTTTTCCTCCTTGCCTACACCCCCTATTTTTGTATCCTCTGATAGCTTTTCCGCTTTACCTAGCACCACGTCCTTGGATGTCAGTTGTTCCCTCCATCCTCTATCACTAGCATGATTGTACGACTCTATATTTCCTGGTGATCCCACCCCTATCACCGCAATTTTTCATTTGTTTGAGAAAAATAAGACCCTATCTCTAAAACCCTTACTCATGACCTAGCAACTCTAAATTTCTTCACTCTCCATCACTCCCCCCTATAATAACATTATTATTACAATATATGAAAATGACATAATTATTCAAATCACAATCATTTCATTCATCACGTTTATGTATATTTTTTTATAAACATGTTTAATCAACATATTGTATCTTGTTGGACAACAAAAAATTTACCTTGAAGAATATTTAAACATTATATCACATATTTTTTTACAAAAAATAGGAGATATTATATTAATAAAAAATGGGTGGCCGAAGCTCACAATGAAGTACAAAATAAACAACAAGTTTCAGCTTCAAATCCATTGTCCTTGATAGTTCTTATACTAGCCTATCATTTCCTATGTTTACATGGTCTTTGCAAAAATTGATTACAATCCAAAATTGTTGTGGATAACTATGATAAAATATGCCTATAATACACATAATCTTGTAATACATTAACTACCCGACTGGTTTTATTCATTGGGTTCTTCATCTTCCATTTACTCCTCCTATGTTGGCTAATTCAAGTCAAGTTGGGAGTATTATGCTACTGGAGAAGACCCACTGCTAGATGGAGAATCCATAAGAGTTGTAGGAGAATGCACCCACTAGAGCTGAAATTGTTCCACTTGACATCAAATGGTGTACAAGTCGTCACGATGATGACACACGGCTTCATATTATTGAATGAGAATGTCAATAATTTGATTACATTTGGATAAAATAGAATGGTGTTATAACTAAATTTATTGCACTTGATGTTCCAGAGTGTCCACTAAGGAGACCAGGTCCTAAATTGTAGAATGAAAATGAGACATTGAAAAAAACATGAATCCCCAATTCAATTGGTCTAGATGATGCATCTTTCCTCCCCTATTCGACCAACTTCCTTGTTTTACCAAAGAGCTAATAGGTCTCAAAAGCCTATTTTTTTTTAATTTGAGACTGTTGACCTGTCTGTTCCCATGCTCCAATTTCCTGATGTCTACAAACCCTCCAGTACCCTATCAAAAACTTACCTCGACAATAATATAAAAGAGAGAGTATAAAGTCTCTGTCTCCTATCAAAGCATTGACAATCCAAGGAGAAGAAGAAATTTTAAGCCACCTCCCCTGTGGTGAAATTGATGCAATACCCTTGGAGTTTCCCAAAAGAAGAATTTTTAAAATGGCCTTACACCTTGAGGGACAGTCGATGCATGCATGAAATCCTATTACATACTTGATGCCAAAGTGTACCTGTACTACCATATCCATGAATCAAATGTATGAAGTCATGTCTTTCCAAAATAGCATTACTCTTGCCACATGCGAACTGAGATGCCAACTCTTTAGCATGATTTCTTGCGAGCGTGGAGACTGTTTGGAAACTACAGTTAGTTTTGAATCCATTACATCAATTTTTCCTTCCATCTAAACTGGAATGTACCATATCTGATATATCCCAACTTGCATGATAAGGTATTTCACGAGGTTGATATAAGAAGTGGAGCCATGCATTTGGATGTATAGTTAGAGAGTTACACACTCTTCTATGATGTCAAGGGGACTATGTGGATAGGAAACTTGTACTACATGCATCACTTGGATTATGGGATTAATTAATTATGGGATTTGATGGTTGGATAATCTCCCATTGACATATATAACCCCTTTTGCTAAAAAAAAAATCTATGTTAACTTGGAAGTCTTCCTAGTGGTTATTATCCCTTTTAACATGATTAAATGAAACTTGAGGGATACTTGTGATTTCAATTTTTTTTTTTGATAATATTACTAAGGAGAGAATTAGGAGGAGAGTTTTTAATCAAGCTTCGGATGGTGATTTTTGAGTCCCATACAATGATTAATTGTTGTAAATGTAATTCCTTAGCTAACTGCACTCCCTTGAGCATGGCATACTCTTTTGCTTGATTATTAGTCGTTTGTCCCAAACTCCATGCATACTTTATTTCTTGATTCCCCCTTCAGTCAAGGTTGACCCCTCCTGCACCTACCACCTTGAACATTATGTGACATTAATGGTTATATGTTTTTTAAATCAAAATCCAAATTAACAATTTCATAAAACTAAAGTTAAACATTATATAGAAACTCTAAATTTAAATCAATGATACATCTCAAATTTAATTTAAAAATAGAGAAAACATAAATAATGTTAACCATTAGTGTACTCATAATACATTTTATAAATAAAACAACAAAAGAATCAACATGGTATGAAAAAACATAATATACATGCTTGACAACACATGTATTCCAATAAAGGACGAACACCTTCAGTAACCACTCACACAACCAGATCAAAGATCAATACACCAATGTTTTTATGTGGTAAAATCCATGTAGGGAAACATCCACAACCCCAACCAATGAGGCCTATTGAGGAAATTTATTAATGTTAACCATTAATGTGATAAGGGGTTGGTTTAGAATCATCCATGTGAAATTGGTGAAGAAGGTCACAAGCATACTTAGACTAGTCAATAAATATTCCTTCCTTGGTTTGCAATACTTGGAGGCCAAGGAAATAATGCAAATAGCCTAAGTATGTCATTTCAAATTTATTTTTAAGGATAGATTTCACATGAGTTAAAAGTTTAGGGTCACTACCATTGAGGATAAGGTCATCAATATAAAGAATAATTACTATGATATGGATTCCTACTTTATTGGTATAGACATTAAATTAGAATGAAATCTAGAAAAAACAATGTCAAGAAGAAATCTATCCATTTTGGCATACCAAGATTTAGGAGCTTTCTTAAGACCATAAAGATATTTCTTAAGTCGAAAGACAATGTTGGAGTCATTATGGACATAGTGAGGATTTTGTTCCATGTATATTTATTTATGGAAATCCTGATGAAAGAAGGTGGATTTGGCATGCATCTAAAGGACCTACCATTTATGTGAGGATACAAGGGATAGAACAAGGTGGATGGAATTCATTTTGGTTACGAGGGAAAATGTTTCAATATAGTCAATTCCTTCAACTTGAGAGAACCCTTTGGAAACTAACTGACCCTTATGTCTTTCAACGCTTCAATATGATGCATATTTAGTTTTGTACACCCATTTAAATCTCATAAGTTTTATTCCTTTAGGAAGAGGTACAATATCTCAAGTATTTTTTTCCATTAAAGAGTGATACTCTTCATTCATTGATGTGTCCCAATCTAGATGACTAGAAGCTTTTGAAAATGTTTTTGGATCATGAGTATCTAAAACTTTATCCAAAAGAGAAGAGGCTCTCTACAAATGTGAATGTGTCCAACATTGATCTGAAGGATCACCGACAAGTTCACCAGCTACTTCTTGCTTTGATTGGACCTATCTGGGAAGTGATGGTACTAGTGAAGGTTCATGTTCAATGGAATCATCCGGAGGAAGGTGAGTAGGCGAAGGTGTATTTTCATCCTCACTATCATCATATGAAGAAGAATAAATTGTAATAGGAACAAAATATGGAACAAACACTAAATATGGATTGCAATATAAAGATGGCACAAATGCAAATTACGATTGTAGGCCAAAATATTTTCATCAAATTTAACATCTCTTGTAATAATAATTTCATTAGAATGAGTTTGGAGAAGTTTGTAACCTTTGACATCTTTAGAATGTCCAAAAAAAATACACTTCTCACTTTTAGGCTGTAAATATTTCCTTTTCTCATTGGGAATGCGAGCCCATGCTACACTACCAAATACACAGAAGTAGCTTACATATGGATTAATTTTATTCCATGCTTCTTCTGGTGTTATCTTTTTTAGAGATTTTGTGGGAGTGTGATTTACTATGTAATTTTCACAATTCATGGCTTCCACCCAATAATGAAGACTTAATCCTTAATATTGGATCATACAATTATCCATTTCTTTTAATGTGTGATTATTTCTATGAGCAAAACCATTTTTTTGTGGTGTATATGGAACAATATGTTTCATCTAAATGCCCCGTGTAGTGTAGTAACTTATAAATGTATTGTTCGCATATTAGTCTCCATTATCTGTTCTTAATATTTGAATTTGTTGTCCATATTGTTTTTCTACAAGGGCCTTGTAGGTCAAAAACTTGTCAAACACTTCACTCTTAAGTTTTAGGAAGTAAAACCAAGTGCATCTAGAGAATTCATCAATGAAATGTAGGAAATACATGCACCCAAAGAAATAAGGAGAATAAAGAGAACCACACAAATCATTGTGAACAAGTTGCAAAGGCCCCGAGGCATTCCAAGAGGCATGTTTATCAAAACCATCATGATGATGTTTGTCAAGAACACAACTGACACAAACACCATATCTACAAGAAACAAGAGGAATACCAACCACCATGTGTTAATTACATAGTTTCTACAATGAGTGATAGTTTAGATGACCAGGCCGCTCATACCAAAGTTTTCTCAAGTCACTACTATGAGAAACAAAAACTTATGAAAAATATGATGACCTGAAGTTGTCAATATTGTACAACCTGGTAATATCATCAACAATTTTAGTTGCAAGGAAATTCTTAAGATATTTTAAATCCTTGATTACAACTTGGTGAGGTGAAAACTCTACGGTTTTACCTTCACCTGAATGAGTGATCTGATACACTAATATAAGGTTGGAGGAAACACTTGGAACACACAATACATCATTGAAATGATCATTATCTACCTTAACTATTCCATAACCTACAAAACTAAGAGATATATCATCACCAACAAATATTTTATTGGTGTTACATTAATTAAGAGCATAAAAGATAGATTTAACCTTATTCATATGATAGGATGCTCCAGAATCAATAATCCACCCATCGAAAGAAGAAGTAGAAGTTGCATTGAAGGAGAAACCAGAAGAAGAAAATGCATGTCCATGAGAAGAAGAAGAAGATGAATCAATATTGATGGTGTGCTTATTCATTGATACTTATAAGGATTCCATATTTTTAAAACATTTAGACTCCACATGACCATATTTCCTACAAAAGTTGCATTTTTTTTTCAGTCTTCTTACTATTGTATTTTAATCCTTTGTCACCATAATTAGGAGTAGAAGTTGGTGGAGAGGATTTGGGACCTTTTTTTGTCTTGTTGTTGTGGTGAGGATGTTTCTTCTTTGTATTCTTGGATTTATCTTTCTGTTGGACCACTAAGCCTTTGTTGGGTATACATGCAGTGCTAATCAATCCAAGTTGCACTTATATTTCTCTCAAATCATAGCATCAAAAAAAGACTCAATAAAGGTTTTTTTATCAACACTCCCTAGATCTTCTCGAGTGGCATAAAAGGTAGATACAAAAATATAATATGCACTACCAATCTTATAAAGAATAGAATATATGCATCAATATTCCTTCATATCTAGGTTGCAGTCTATACATAAAATTATAAGTGTTTCGAACTTAGATAAGAAATATTCAATGCAATGAAAAGCATTTGGCCTTAAATTCATTAATTGTTTTTCCAACTAGTGTGCTCAAATAATATCATGTTTACAAAACACAACTTCAAGCTTTTCCCAAGCTTCATCAGGGGCATTAATTCCTTGAAGTTGAAACCTTAAATCAGGAGAGATGGACATTTCTATTAGTCCACATGCATAATCATTCCTATTATCCCATTTAACTTTATTTTCATCATTAGTGTGTTCTTATTATTTTCCTAAGGTAATTTGGTACAATCATTTACTTCTTAGTAAATCTTCCATATGGAATTTCTATGAGAAGTATTTTGTTCTGGTGAGAAAAAGATCACTAGGAGAAGCCATATTAAAATATGTAGAGTGTTATCACATATAGTTGTCAAGGGAAGAAGGAAGTCCAAGTATGTGGTCTACACAGGAAGAATCCAAGCGCAACATTCAAAAGCAGTCCATTTCAAGTTTGAAATACTGGCAGGCGAACAGATTCAATTTTTAGCCACTAGGTCTGAGTGAGAGAAAGATCAGTCGTCAGATCAACTAGATTAATTCACAACCATCAGATCTCATCGAAGAGAAATCGAAGGTGGGGAGGCATTATGGGGATCGGGATGCAAATTAAAGTTTCTTCAAGTTGTGAGCCTGCAATCACTCAAGATCGTTGATCTTGCTATATCAATAGATAATCGGTGCATATTGATCCCACTATGTATGAGAATCTTCGTGTTGCGGGGATCAGAAAGGAAATTAAATTATCTGCTAGTTGTGATCTCGTAATCACTTGTGGCCATCGATATTTCAATAGAGGCCACATGTCAGGCGATCTCGTACTCCGGGAGAAAGCAAGAAGAAGTTGAGTGAGTAAGGACTCTCGAAGGCCTAAAGTCCCGAAGTTAATGTGAGGTGGCCATGTCAACTGGAAGAAAGTTTCTTCGGAATATTTCCATCCAAATGTCCTGAAGTCCCGAATTAAATATGATCCATTGAAGTCTGAGGACACGTGTTGACAGATCTCACACTTCAAAAATTCGATACTTCGAAGGATTGCATGAAAAAGCATAAGAAAAAGGCCTGAAGCCTGAACTCCTGAAGTGAATCTCAGTTGTCCAAATCAAGAGGCTACACGTCACCAGATCTCTCACTTTGAGAATTTGGCACTTTGGAGGATTTCGCAAGAAAGCGGAAGAAAAAACTCCTAAAGTAATTGAGAGTCATTGATCTTTGCAACAGGAAGTAGGGTCCATCCAAGAGCAGCACGTGAAAGCAAAAGCGAGGCTTTCCCAGATTGCGTATCACGACCAGATCGACGACCATGATTCATTGTGCAAATGAAACATGCTTGAATGATAAAATTCTTGAGCATTCCTACAATTGAAACCATGGCATAGTGAAAGAGCTATGTGGCGCAAGGTGGTGAATTGCGAGCTCAAAAGCGGTGTGGATCCAAACCACCTTTGACAGCCCCGCAATCATGTGCTTATATAACATCAAATATGACAGCAACATGTGGTTTCCCCCTAGGCATTAAGCCTCACCCCAATCCCGAGGAGGATTCATTTAATGAAAAAGGATTTGTAGTTGAAGCCTCATCTCACTCCATAAATAGGAAACTTGGAAGATATGGTTGAGGAGACAGAGTTGTCATCCCGAGGTACCACGAGGGAATATTTCTTCTTGCAGGCCCATATTGATCTGGGCTTGCGTCTGATAGGAGAACACACACGCAGTCTTACAAAAAGGTGCACAGACGAAATCATTGAATGAGATGGCCATGTTACACTCCTGGTAATTGTGGACTGACTTGATTATAAATAGATCAATTTAATATTTTGAAAAAGGGGTCATGTTTTTTAGAGGCTGGAGATCCGAAAGAGTTTTTGGAGAAGGGATATGTATTTTTCAGTTGTAAGCCTGAGGGGAATGGATTGTAAATATTATGTTATTGAATATTCCTTTACGTTGTTTTTATCAAACTATTTTATTAGTTTACATGTTGTTATGTTTTTCTTTTCTGGATGTAGCATATTTGATCTATGGATTCCCGAGGCGGTAGAGGATCTACTGCCATATTGCCCATGTTTCATCGTTTATCACTCATATGCTTGTTGTTTTTCTTCATGTCTGGATGTATCATCTTTGATCTATGGATTCCTGAGGTAGTAGAGGATCTGTTGTCATATTGCTCATGTTTCATCGTTTATCACTCATATTCTTGTTGTTTTTCTTCATGTTTGGATGTAACATCTTTGATCTATGGATTCTTGAGGCAGTAGAGGATATGTTGTCATATTTTCCATTGTTCATGGTTCATTAGAAATGTTATGTTTTTCTCGTCTGGATGTAATCTCTCTGATCTATGGATTCCTGAGGCGGTAGAGGATCTCCTATCATCTTGCCCATTTTTCATGGTTTATCACACAGACGTTATTTTTTTTCTTGTCTGAAGGTAGTATCTCTCTGATCTATGAATTCTTGAGGAGGTAGAGGATCTATTGTCATATTTCTCATCTTTCATGGTTCATCACTTAGACACTTTCTATCTTCTTTTGCTTCATCACCACATAAATTCTTTTGTCTGATAGGTAGTTTAAATGCCTTCATTATTCATGATACTTATGACTCCATAACCCAATGGTCATGAACTAATCTGCAATTACTTCTGTTATCTTTTCCTCTCCATGCAGTCTTATCGATCCACTTATTCAAACCATTTCAATACATTTACATTTTTATCGGTATTGGGCTTATCTTCTTGCAGTCTGAGGGTGACCCTCAGTGCTAACATTCATGGTGTCATTGTCGGGGGCAAAAGTGAATATATCTTCCCTGGGAGAATGACAATGAATACATATAGTTTTAGATGGTGAACTGAAGTTGGACACATTGTTATAAATGCTCATCTTTCACCATGGTGACTCCATTGTTTTAAAATCTATTGGCGAATCCACTGGTTTGAAATGGAAAATATTTTAGCTCATAGGTATTCATTCTGCGATTTTTCAAATATAGTTGGTTTCCCTATTCCAATGACTAGTAGAGATGAATGGGAAAGTATCCTTCCTAAATTTCAAGGAGAAGAATGGGAGGAACCAGCTGAACACTTTCTTTATTTTCATGATTTTATTCATCAACTTTGTATCATGCAGGAAGATGTTCAGATAAATATTTTTAGGTATTCATTAGAGAGGATTGCTCGTGATTGATGTAGATCTCTTCCAGTTGTAAGTATCATCTCTTTGACAGGCTTTCATGCAGCTTTCAATTCCTTTTGTAAAGAATATTTTCCAGTTGAATGTCTTTTTGAGGGATGTTGTAATGAGTTTTATTTTCTCCATAAATATTCTTCTAGTCGTGAAATCCCTATTTGTGATGAAGTATTTATTGTAGAAGAAAAAATTTACCATGAAGATCTGGAGGTGTTGAAGGATATTCATTATGATAGCAATAACACAGAAACATCTGGCATCATATCATATGTATCTGTTGTTTTAAATATTCATGAATAACAACGTCTCTCTTTTGAATATCCTGATGATGAAGAGAAAGTGTATTCTTCAGTAGATATTTCTCCTGACTGTGAAACTGATATAAATGATAAGCTAGTTTTAAAAACTACAGAAGATTCCTCTTTGTTTTTTCCTAGTTTTTCGTAGTTGAAGGAAGATTTTGTTTGTTGCTCTTATGAATAAAATGCATAGGATATTTCTGTTCTTGAAACATATGCTTTTGGAAGCCCTTCTTATGATGAAGAAGTTGTTTCAAATGCTGACCAAAAACAACCATTTTTTTATGAATATCCCAGTGAAGATGATGAAGAGCAGATCTTTTTCATGGATCCTTTGGAAACTTGTAGCATGGTTCTTGTGTATGATAATTATGAACCTGATCATTGGGAGGGCCATGAAGGAGAAAAGGAAGAGATAAATGTGCAACTCATCTCATGTTCAGCACTGGTAAATGAGCAAATATCGCCTGAGATTAGCCGACCTGCATCAATCCTTTACCCACCTATACATGTTGAGAACATCAAACAACAGGTAAGAAATGATGAAATGAAGGAGATAATTTCTCACCAGTTTAGCATGCCTTATTATAAATTTTATGACCCTGTGGGGTTATGTTGACGGGCGTAAGTGACACACCGACAAATGGAAGGTCAAATCTAAACTGGGGTTGTCTAAATAACTGAAGTCGTTTGGAATGAAATGACCTGACAGATTTAATTGGCTCTGTTGGCCAACTAAAGTCCTAAAAATAATAAAAGAAAAGAAATTAATCTAAAATCTATGATTCTAACAAATGATATATTACTTAATAATGTTTATTAAAAATAAACATGAATATACAAATGATTATAAACAATCCATATACATTTTACAAGGTTTACTTGAAATCTTACGAAAAAATGAATGTTCATAATAATGTTTCAAAATAAGATAAAGTAAGAACATAAATCTTTTTGTTTTTTTTTAGTGTTTAAAGATTTAAAACTAATAAATACAATTGAAACAATGACACAGAAACAATAAAAGCCAATTAATGCAATCATTGTCTCATTCATATATACACAAATCTGAATAAAAGAAAGAAATGCACTTACTAACCTCTCACTAATTAGCAGTACTAAGCTAAATTCATCTCTCTATATTTGTATGAGCTCCTCTTAACCTATGTCAAGTGTAAACCTATGACAAAAGAAAGCATAATACTTCCTGAATAAATTCAAGTGTTTCATATTCTGGAGCGAATTTATAACGACAAAAAGAAATGTCCAATAACTGAAAATGAAAGAAATTCCAATTCTCAAGAATGGTTTTACCATCTATCTAGAATCATATGTAAACAGACAATACTTGAATAGATGATCAGTCATAGATATAAACTAAACCAAAAGATAATGAACAACATAAATAAAAGCATGATATAAAAAATTATATGCAGAATAGTCTAAAGCTAATTCAATACAAATAAAGTTTCATATTCAAAAATTATATGAGAAACAATATTAACATTGCACAATCTACAAAAGCACAAAAGTCAAACAGTAAATTGTTTTCTCATATAGTTTCAACAAAATATGTTCATCATATGGTCCAGGAATAACTTTTCGGATAATAGATTCTTAAAGATTGACAAAATTAATATATAAATGATAGCAATTAACCATGTATTGATAAAAAAAGACTAAATCTAATTTAAATCAATGCATAATCAATTATTCAAAGAATATGAAGATATTTTAATGAAAATAAAACCATTTTACTTACAGTACAAAAGTCATTAAGCAACCTGGAATTCCATATTCTTATTTGAAAATACTCGTCCATTCTCCCAAAGATTCCAACCATCTGTTACTCCATTTGAAAAGAATAAAAGTTTACAAAATAAATAATATACAAAAGAGAAAGGATAAAAATCCTCCTCTCAATTTCCTCCATTTCACTGGCTCTGAACTTTCTCATATATTTATACAATGAATGAATAGTCTGGACGTCACTAATAATTTCCGCCACTTAAAATTTGTCTCATAAAGAGACACACATATCTCTCAAATCCTGCATTTGTTTGGGAAAATTTCTAAGAGGTAGCTAAATGGGTCCATTTTGGATATGGGTTTTCAAGCATTTCTTCAAATTCCTCATGGTTTGGCTGTAATCAGTCCTGCAAAATCGTGTCTCTGTTCTTGATGCATTTCCAAATTTTATTTGTTGTTGCTCATAAATTTATTTGTAGCAATCCAATATTATTTTTCGATCAATCATATTGAACTTATTTAGATAATAAAATCAATCCATGATCAGATCTGTACCAAATAACTAATAATAGAAACCTGTGAAACAAAAAGAAACTTAAATTAATAACCTAAAAATTGTGAATAAAGCAAAATCTAGAACAATAAAATCAAAAATGAATTTAAACTAACTATAAGTTCTAAACAAACATTGTTTATAATTTCAAGAGAAAAATATTAATTTTAGGTTTTTACAAAATCAAACAAATGATAGATAATTCATTTTTTTATTATTATTTTTATTTTGAAATGAGATGCAAAATGAAAAAATAATTTAATTAATTAATATCACCAAATGATTTTATGAAAATGAGAAACCAACCAAAATATTATTTGATGAAGTATTGAATCCATTATTCAAAATAGTCAAACTTGCTAATGAGCAAAAGAAAGAACACATAATCAAAATTTAAACGAAAGTAAACAGTTGATAAAAAATAACGTTTTTGTTTAAATTGAGATTTCTATGCTCGTTTCTAAATTTTGACATATACTCTTGTAATGGATGTCTCATACTATAGTGAATGCCTTAAGTTTGTCTCAAAGCAAGCCAAGGTATGGAACTATTTGAAAAGGTTGATTCTGTAGCTCATTATAATTATCAAGATTCTAATGGGGGCCCTTTAAATTTTGTAAAACTTTAGGGGGAGTTGTTGGGGCCCAATAAATAGCGACTTACTGGGTGAGGCAGTTATCTTTGATCTGGTAAGATTTCATCTCGGGAAGAAAATAATAAGAATTGAAAAAGGATTTAAGCTCCCAGAAATAAATTCACTCTGAGACCATATAGTATTAGGATAAGCTCAATGTTATAACCAGACAATAGAATTTT
This sequence comes from Picea glauca, assembly GCA_000966675.3. NCBI lineage: Eukaryota > Viridiplantae > Streptophyta > Pinopsida > Pinales > Pinaceae > Picea > Picea glauca. The sequence continues at coordinate 766,521 of JZKD02S2223866.1, forward strand.
CTTTGCAGGGGATTATAACCTGAACTAATGTCTTAATCAAAGAGTCACGATGTTTATAAAAGAATTTCAATACCGTTGACAGAGCCACTGTTGCCAACATACATCCATAGCCTCGGTAGGGATGTCATTTAACCCACTCAAATGCTTTAATCCCATCCATTAATTGTATCCATGTGATGTACACTTCCATAAAAGTTAATTTAAAAACATATACCTGCTACCTCTCAACCCGACATTGCTTCGCTGCCAGCAAGCCTGTTCAGTACCCCGACGAAGTTGGCTTGGTATCATGTGTGCATTTATCCACTACCAATGAGCATGTTCAGTACCCCAACGGGTTTACACACACTTCCCACACATAAGTGATTTCAACCCTCTTATGCCACTTTTAAATAGTAATACAATTACAGATTTATTGATGACAAAAAGAGTGGGGTGATACTGGAGGTTAATTGCAATACAGGTGAATAGTTGATCATGTTATTTATTTGTTTTCAAAGCTGGAAGTTTTATCATGGTTTAGAGATTTTAGATTCCATTTTAAGAAATCATCTAGAGAATGGGGAAGCACTCAAAAGTGATTCCTTAAGAATATGGACGATGTAAAAAGTTTAAAGATCATCATAATTCTCAAATATTTAAACCACATCTCTGGTGTAATACTCTGGCAAAGAAAATTTGAGGACAAAAAAAAAGTGACAATTGACTTAAAAATCAATTGTTTGAGCTATATCTTAATATCAGGACCTCTTTGAACTATTTAAAATTGCTTGAAAAAAACAACTCTTGAAATGAATGCTTCCTTCGACAATAGCTCTTTGATTAGAAATATATTGATTCAAAAAGACAAAGAAAACAAAAAACACACAGCAAACCAAATCAAATTTTATTAATGGGATTCAAAACCAGAAGTACACAAAATCAAAAAAGCAAAAGAAAATTTTTCAGGAAACAATTTTAGCCAAAGATAAACTTGAGCTGTTGGATCCACTAGCATCTCACTGTAAAATAAATGAATAACTAAATCATATAAAATATCATGTGCGAGCAAGTTCTTTTCTTAAGATAGTGATGCATGAGATGCTACTTTGACCAAGCATTATTATTAAAAATAAAAGAGACTAAAAGAAAATAGAAAAATCCTTGTTAAGATGAGTGCAGTCCTACTCGTGGCACCTTGGGTCAGGGTTGAATTGATAGTTCAAATTTACTTATCTCTTTACTTTCCATTTAAAAAATTTCTGACGATACTGCGTTTTTGAAAAGAAATATTCAACAAAAAGCAAAGAGAAAAAGATTTAAAGTGGACTTCCCTGACAACATTCATATTATGGTTCTCTTGGTGTACCCACTTGTGTTCATAATTGCATTATTACACAAATAAATATTGAAAAAGAAAACTAAAGGAAGCCTACTCCTAAACCTACTCTAAACTACTAAATAGATCAAAACACTAAGTAAAATTGTATTTCCAATGCAGCCACAAGAGAAACTTCAATCATGCAAGGCATAGAAAGCTGAAAATCAGAATAAAAGAATGTAGTATTTGCATATACAAAAGAAATATGTCATTCTTACTCCTATATATTCTTTTAAAAACAAAACAAGCATGACCTTACCATTCTTTTGAAACTTCTTGATGTATGAATCCTCCAACCATTCTGAAATATGGTCGTGATATGGGTCATAATGGCATGGAAGAGTGTAAGTAAGTTTGGAAAACTTGTCAATATTATGGGGACCTGACATAACCATCAACCAAGGATGAAGTGCCCCATCCTCTTGACAATTATCCAAGTGTTCATCAATTTCTTCACATGGAGGATCTAAAATAATCATGTAATGCTTACTTCCTATATATTTAGGTAGAAACAAAGCAAGCACAACTTTATCTTTATTATGAAGATTTTCTAGATACGAATCTTCAAGCCATTCTAAGATCTTATCATAAAAATTAGGATGCAAACTATGACTTTGATGAAATGGATATATCAATGGGGAACACATCATAAGAGGATTCATGACATCAATTAGATTATTGGTTTGAATGCTTCCTTTGATTATATTGATTGTTTCAAACCATGAAGAATAAACATTAAAATTCGAACTAATCAAACAACGAATAGAATATTTGATTTCCATCAGAATAAGTGCATTGTCTTTTTCAACAATAAATCATGTAAAATCATCTTGCAACATGTCATTTTCCATGCGAGTGACGAAAGTGAAAGAACATCAAATCCAACTTCATAAATGTTATGTTTGGAATTAATTTCACCAAATTTTGGCATATCTAAAAGATTTAATTGTGATGGAAAAGAGTAAGATACTGTGGGTAAAGTATCAAGTCCAGTAGAATCTAAGAAGATATCAGGATATAAAGAGTAAAAGGAATAAGAAATGAGCACATGAAAAGAATATCTTGATCTATGATATTTAACAATGGTATTCTCAAGACATTCCTCTTTACTTTCCTTAAAGATTTCACTCTGTTTTGGTGATAAATTCTTCAACATAATACGATCATCTAAATTTGTCTCATGTATGATAGAAAATTCAAAACTTTCACGACAAACATATAATATTTCTTGTGGATAAGGTATGATTTTTAGATGAGGGTTTAAGGTTTCTTCTTTCAATTGCAGATCTACATCTCTAATCAGTTTCATTGGAATGTTAGAATGCTTAAGATCATTTTCGTCACCTAAGTGTTCTTCAATAACTGAATTTAAGTATTGATTAGAGAAAGGGTTAGAAGAATATGGACATTCATCTTGACCCAACATAAAATATTCTTCCACAATGGTCGAGGACTGAGTATACAATGATTCAGAGGAAAAACCAATTTGATTGTCAGTAAGAACCTTTTCAATAGATTCTACCTCCCTTGCTTGTTCAAAATTTTCGGATGGATTCCTCTCATCCTATGAACAAAATTCTTCTCGCAATTGAGTGATAGGATTTGAAACCGATTCATCATTCACGATTGAATGTGATTGGATGAAAGGGATGCAAGCATCATAGAGGAGATTTATTACAAATGACATGTCATCAAGATTAAATTTACAAAGAACATGATGAATTCTTGTTGAAAATCCTTCTGGAGATGAATTGTCATTGATTAGTAAAGTCTGAAATTCTTCACATAATTGATTGTAATTATATTTTTCAAAAGCATCTACAAATTGAAACCAATGAATAATGTGATATGTTGGAAAAGACTCAAACCAATGTTTAATCCACCCTCTGAAAGTGAAAGCAAGCAATCTACATAAAACCTTTAAATTAGAAATATCATGCTTGATGCATTTACACCAAAACTTGTTAAGATGGTATTTTGCAGATACATCCCCCCCACCATCAAAGGTGAGTTTGGACAAGAGAGAGATTGTCTCATTGGGAATATCATGTAATGAGAAGTGGAAAGCATGTTCCAACCTAGTGATTTGGGGATCCATGGGGAATTAATTACATTCAAAACAAAGACTCCTACAAGGCCATCTTGTCAGTCTGGCATCTGCATTTCAAGATGACATAGAAGAAAAGTTTATAAATATGGAATTATGACAGGCTGAGGGGTAAAACATTTAATCATTAAATTTACCTCGGCCCTCCTTCTAGCGCCATTTGTTGACAGGCGTAAGTGACACACCATCAATTGGAAGGTCAAATCCAAACCGGGGTTGTCTAAATAACCAAAGCGGTTTGGAATGAAATGACCCGACGGGTTTAATGGCTCCATTGGCCAACTAAAGTCCTAAAAATAATAAAATAAATGAAACTAATCTAAAATCTATGATTCTAACAAATGATATATTACTTACTAATGTTTATTAAAAAGAAACGTGAATATACAAATGATTATAAACAATCTATATATAGTTTACAAGGTTTACTTGAAATCTTGTGAAAAATGAATGTTTATAATAATGTTTCAAAATAAGATAAAGTAAGAACATACATCTTTTTGTTTTTTTTTAATGTTTAAAGATTTTAAAATAACAAATACTAAATAAATACAATTGAAAAAATGACACGGAAATAGTCAAAGCTAATTAATGCAATCATCGTCTCATTCATATATACACGAATCTAAATAAAAGAAAGAAATGCACTTACTAACCTCTCACTGATCAGCAGTAATAAGCTAAATTCATCTCTTTGTATTTGTATGAGCTCCTCTTAACCTGTGTCAAGTGTAAACCTATGACCAAAGAAAGCATAATACTTCTTGAAGAAATTCAAGGAAGTGTTTCATATTCTGGGGCGAGTTTATAAGGACAGAAAGACAAATAATTATATATCTTATGACCTTCAAATGTCCAATAACTGAAAATGAAAGAAATTCCAATTCTCAGGAATGGTGTTACCAGCTATCTAGCATCAGATGTAAACTGAAAATACTTGAATAGATGATTAGTCACAGATATAAACTAAACCAAAAGATAATGAGAAACATAAAGAAAAGAATGATATAAAAAATTATATGCAGAATAGTCTAAAGCTAATTCAATACAAATAAAGTTTCATATTCAAAAATTATATGAGAAACAATATTAACATTGCACAATCTACAAAAGCAAAAATGTCAAAGAGTAAATTGTTTTCTCCTATAGCTTCAACAAAATATGTTCATCATATGGTCCAGGAAGAACTTTTGGGATAATAGATTCTTAAAGATTGAAAAAAATAATATATAAATAATAGCAATTAACCATGTATTGATAAAAAAGACTAAAGCTAATTTAAATCAATGCATAATCAATTATTCAAAGAATATGAAGATATTATAATGAAAATAAAACTATTTCACTCACAGTACAAAAGCCATTAAGCAACCTGGAATTCCATATTCTTCTTTGAAAATACCCGTCCATTGTCCCAAAGATTCCAACCATCCGTTACTCCATTTGAAAAGAAGAAAAGTTCACAAAATAAATAATATACAAAAGAGAAAGGATAAAAATCCTCCTCTCAATTTCGTCCATCTCACCGGCTCTGAACTTTCTCATATATTTATACAATGAATGAACAGTCTCAGCGTCACTAATAATTTTCGCCACCTGAACTTTGTCTCGTAAAGAGACACAAATATCTCTCAAATCATGCATTTGTTTGGGAAAATTTCTATTAAGAAGCTAAATGGGTCCATTTGAGAGATGGGTTTTCAGCCGTTTATTCAAATTCCTCATGGTTTGGCTGCAATTAGTCCTGTAAAATCGTGTCTCTGTTCTTAACGCATTTGCAAATTTTATCTATTGTTTCTCATAAATTTATTTGCAGCAATCCAATATTATTTTTGGATCAATCATCTTGAATGTATTTAGATAATAAAATCAAGCCATGATCAGATCCGTACCAAATAACGGATAATAGAAACCTGTGAAGAAAAAAGAAACCTAAATTAATAACCTAAAAACTGTGAATAAAACAAAATCTAGAACAGTAAAATCAAAAATGAATTTAAACTAACTATAAGTTCTAAACAAACATTATTTATAATTTCCTTTCAAATATGATCTTAAAATTCTAGAAGCTTCGAGTTAATGGAGATGAGAAAAATATTAATTTTGGTTTTTTACAAAATCAAACAAATGATAGATAATTATTTTTATTATTATTTTTTTTATTTTGAAATGAGATGCAAAATGAGAAAAGAATTTAATTGATTAATATTACCAAATAATTCTATGAAAATGAGAAACCAACCAAGATATTATTTAATGAAGTATTGAACCCATTATTCAAAATAGTCAAACTTGCTAATGAGCAAAAGAAAGAACACATAATCATAATTTAAGCGAAAGTAAACAGTTGATAAAAATTAACTTTTTTGTTTAAATTGAGATTTCTATGCTCGTTTCTAAATTTTGACATATACTCTTGTAATGAATGTCTCATACTATAGTTAATGTCTTAAGTTTGTCTCAAATCAAGCCAAGGTATGGAGCTATTTGAAAAGGTTGATTATGCAACTCATTATAATTATCAAGATTCTAATGGGGGCCCTTTAAATTTTGTAAAAATTTAGGGGGAGTTGATGGGGCCCAACAGGTTATATATGGAGTTAATTTTTCCAAAAGCATTGGAGCCTGCAAAATTATTCATCTTATCATCATTTGGGGGTATTGACAGTGTTCCAAAACATGTTTTCATTATATTGTCATACTTCCCTTGCCTTTTGTGGATCATTTGTAGTGAAAAGAAGAATTATGTTACCAAATAGTTTGGGTGGCTATGGTGGAAGTTTGTTTTCACCTAGCGTAATGTAAAAATTGGCTAGTTTAGGATTGTATATAAATAAGATCCTTCTAGAGGATGTATGTTTATTTTATTTTTGTAAGTAGAATAGTGTACATATCAGCATGTTGTCCTTAACAAGATGTATTTGAGCTTGACTCCACAACCCAATATCTAAGGCACTAGAACTACAAATTCTTGGCAGCTCACGGGGAGCATGTCATCCATTGTGTAGCCAATGTTATCACATATAGTTTTCAAGGGAAGTGGGACATCCAAGTCCTTAGTCTGCACAAAAATATTCTAAGCACAACATTCAAAAGCAGTCCATTTCAGGTTCAAAATACTAATAGGCGAACAGATTCAATTTTCAGCCGCAAGATCTAAGCGAGAGAAAGATCAGCCATTAGATCATCAATATTTAGTCACAACCATCAGATCTCATTGAAGAAAAATTGACAGTGGGGAGGAATTGCGGGGATCAAGATGAAAATTAAATTTTATTCAAGTTGTGAACCCACAATCGCTCAGGATCGTTGATCTTGCTAGATCAACCGTTCAACTGTGCATATTGATCCCACTATGAATGAGCATCTTCGCATTACAGGGATAGGAAAGGAAATTAAAGTATTTGCTAGTTATGAGCCCACAATCGCTTGTGATCATTGATATTTTAGCAGGGGACACATGTCATGCGATCTTGTACTCCAATAGAAAGCGAGTAGAAGTTGAGTGAGTAAAGGACTCTCGAAGGCCCAAAGTGCCGAAGTTAACGAGAGGTTTTCATGTCAACCAGGAGAAAGTTTCTTCGGAGATTTCCATCCAAACGTCTCGAATTCTTGAAGTAAATCTAAGCCATTGAAGGTTGAGGACACGTTTCAACAGATCTCACACTTCAAAAATTTGGCACTTTGAAGGATTGCGCAAGAAAGTAGAAGAAAAAGGCTCTAAGCCTGAACTCCCAAAGTGAATATCGGCCATCCAAATCAATAGACCATACGTCACCATATCTCTAAATTTGGGAATTCGACACTTCAGAGGATTGAGCAAGAAAGTAGAACAAAAATACCTGAAGCCCGAACTCCCGAAGTGAATCTACCGTCCAAATCAAAAGGACATGTGTCACCAGATCTCTCACTCTAGGAATTCGACACTTTGAAGGATTGTGTGAGAAAGAAGAAGAAAAATCTCCCGAAGTAATTAAGAGTCATTGATATTTGCGGTAGGAAGCAGGGTCCATCCAAGAGCGGTGTGTGGCAGCAAAAGAGGGCCTTTACCAAATCACAGATCATGACCAGATCGACGACCACACTTCATTGTGGAGATGAAACATGCTCGAATGATAAAATCCTTGAGCAGTCCCACAATTGAAACCATGGTATAGAAAAAGAGATATGTGGCACAAGGTGGTGAATTGCAGGCTCAAAAGTGGTGTGGATCCAAACCAAATTTGATGACCCCACAATCACATGCTTATACAATGTCAAATCCGACAGGAGCATGTGGTCTCCCCTAGGCATTAAGCCTCACCCCGATCTTGAGAAGGATTCAATTAATGAAAAAGGACCGGTAGCTAAAGCCTCAGCTCATTCCATAAATAGGAAACTTGGAAGCTATGGCCGAGGAGACAGAGTTTTCAGCCCAAGGTACCATGATGGACGATTTATTCTTGTAGTCCCATACTAATTTGAGCTTGCATCTGACAGAAGAACACACACAAATTCTGACAGAAGGATGCACAGATGAAATATTTGAATGATATTTCCAGGTCACACTCCTGGTAGTTGTGGATTGATCTGATTATAAATAGATCAGTTTAATATTTAGAAAAAGGGGGGGTGTTTTTCAGAGGCTGGAGAGTTGAGAGATTTTTAGGAGAAGGGATCTGTATTTTTCAGTTATAAACCTGAGGGGCGTGGATTGTAAATATTATGTTATTGAAGATTCCTTTAAGTTGTTTTTATCAGTCTGTCTTCTTAGTTTACATGTTGTTCCATTTTTCTTGTTTGGATGTAGCATAATTGATCTATGGATTCCTGAGGTGGTGAATGATTTGTTATCATCTTGACAATGTTTCATCATTTATCACTTAGATGCTTGTTGTTTTTCTTCATGTCTGGATGTAGCATCTTTGATCTATAAATTCTTGAGGCACTAGAGGATCTGTTGTCATCTTTCCCATGTTTCATTGTTTATCACTCAGACGCTTCTTGTTTTCCTTCATGTCTGGATGTATCATCTTTGATCTATGGATTCCTGAGGTGGTAGAGGATCTTCTATCATCTTTCCCATATTTCATGGTTCATCAGACATTTTCTGTTTTTCTTGTCTAGATGTAATCTCTCTAATCTATGGATTTCTGAGGCAGTAGAGCATCTGTTGTCATCTTGCCCATTTTTCATGGTTTATCATACATACATTATTGTTTTTATTCTCTGAAGGTAGCATCTCTTTGATCTATGGATTCCTGAGGTGGTAGAGGATTTGTTGTCATCTTGCCCATCTTTCATGGTTCATCACTCAGACATTTTATGTCTTCTTTCTCATCATCACCACATAAATCATTTTGTTTGAAAGGCAGTTTAAATGCCTTCATTATTCACTATACTTATGACTCCATAACCCAATGGTCCTAAACTGATCTAAAGTTACGTATGTTATATTTTCCTCTCCCTGCAATCGTACCGATCCACCTACTCAAACCATTTCAATGCATTTACATTTTGTTGGGTATTGGCCTTATCCTCTAGCAGTTTGAGGGTGACTCTTAGTGCTAACATAGAGAATATGTATTTAAAGGCTGAAACTAATGGTCTAGGTGGAAATTTATTGAAAAAATAGGTTGTTTAAAAAAAACAACACTAAAAATGGACTTCATATGTGAAAGTTATGTCCTTTTGAAAAAAGGCATAAATGATAACCAAAGAAACATGTGGAAAGTATAAGTTGGTCCATGTGGTGATGTTTCTCCTTATCTAACTTTACCTATAAGATCACTTTTAAATAAGTTAATTATCAAGTGACTTACTTCTATAGAAAAAGTGAGAATCATTTTTATTATGAATATATTTTATAAATAAAAGTGCATGCAAAAAAAAAAACTTAAAATAAAATATTAAAGTTATTTAATAGTGATTCACTTTTATAATTAAGTGAAATGAAATTTGCAATGAATGCATGAAATTTTTCAAAAAAAATAACAAAAAAGAGACTTGAAATCAATACTTCTTACTTAATAAAGAAATTTTTAACCAAGTGAGTTAGTGCAAAACACATTATAATATTAAGAAGGAGGATAGGGGTTGTTGTTGTTGTGGAAGAAATCCTTGTAGTGCATGATAAAAAGTCTCTTTTCATATATTCACACACAAAAAAAAAATCACTTCTCAACAACAAAAAGTGTTATATATCAATTAACTTACCCAAAAAATGCAAGTTTTCCCTATGTTTCTGATTTGTCGAGATCGCACGAAGCACTAGGAAAAGAGCATACGCAAACACGAAAACACTTTCTACTTTGTTTCTAGTTTGATGAGATTGCAAAGAGCATAGGGAAAAGAGTGTACACAGATTGGAGAGAGTAGCAACTAAAAAATTAAAAAGGAAACTAAAATATTACCTTTGTAAAAATTTAAAGAAAGGGCATATTCAAGCTTTATACCTCCGGATCTAAGTAAAATGGTCATATCTTGGGAAAACATAAACCTTTTTTAGTGAAATGAAAATCATTCCTAAATGAAATGAGCACTCTAAATGCAATGGAATAATCGCCTCAGGCCATAATTTTATGAAATGGAATAAACTATAGATGTGACAACACAAATTCAATATATCTATCTACAATAGAAGGGGGTCCTCAAATGCACGTTCATACCATGTTTGACAACACGGGTATTCCAATAGAGGATGAACACCTTCACTAACCACTCACAAAACCATATCAAATATCAACAAATAAATGTTTTTCCATGGTAAAAACCTTATGGGGAAACATTCATGGCCCCAGTATTGGATGTATGGGTTGACCCAGGTTCTACCTTAGTTCTCCAACAAAAACCTAGAAACCATCAACCCTTCTAGAGAACAGAAGGAAACACTGTGCACAGTGCACAATTAATTATCACCCGATATGGCTTATGGGTGATTATAGGACCCATATGTCTACAATCGTGGAATGTATGTTTCTCATGGGGATGTTATACATAGTTTTCTCTACTTCAAGAGTCATCAAATCTACCATTCTATCACCATATTCATTCATTAATATACATTCTGCAGAAAATATCAGACTAATCTAGTGTGTGTTTCATTTTACTATTACTAGATTCATTCATTCATTCATCATAAACCATTGCAAGACATAAAAGAGACATTCCACTCAAGTACAAAGGATTTTACCGTGGTTCACCCCCCTGGGCTACATCCACAAAGATCTGGAATTATTTGCTTCTTTATTCATCTTCATCAAGTCATTGTGTTGCACGCATTACATCATAATTGCATATGAAATGCACAATTATAGGTGAGGTTGACCAAAGTCACACTAACCTCCAAAGCTTGCGACCTAACCCTTAGTTACAATTCATGTCTCCAAAACTGACTCTTCTCCAAAAATAGCTCGACAACTAGATAACTCAAGCAATAACTCTCTCTAGCATAACATTACATAGATTAAGATATCCTCTCCTCATATCTTACAATACATATTTATACTACAAAATAGGGTTAAAACCAATTACATTAATGGCCAAATCCCTAACCCTAAGTGGATTAAGTTTTTCCACATTCCAACTTCCTTCGTACGGTTGATCCGCATTTGAATTTCTTCTTCCTTTCACTGCTTTTCCTTATTCTTCGGCATGCACTCTTTTTATGGTCCCTTTTTTAACTGCTTCCTTGATTTTTGTGTTTTACCCCAAAATGGTTTGCGTGAACAGGCCCCCAAAACTTACCTATGGCTCATCCCAAGACACTCAAGTAGTGTTTACATCCTTTACTAATTTCTCCAACTCCTAGAATCTTCCTGAAATTTCTTCAGATCGATTTTTTTCCTATACTCTCTTCTCAGCTACAGAATCCATAGTCTGCACAATGATTTGTTCCTTCATAAATTCTTCAGTATTCAAGCTAATTTTCCCAATATCTCCCTTGGTTGTATCGATCTTATTTAGAAATTTATCTTCTCTCTCTTGCAGTGGCTCCAACTGAGCCTTCTTCGACTGCTTCTCTACCTGTATACTCTTTAGCTCTACCTACAGGTTCTTCAAGTCCTATGCACTTCTCAACCTATCTTGAATGGTCATCATCTTTTGTTTTTTCTTCAATTCTTTCACTGCAGTTTTTAATCCTTCTTCTTTCTTGTCTAATTCTTGCAGTCTGTCATCCTCCTATAGACTCGTCCATAACTGTTTGTTTCTATCATATAACTCTATGATTTCCCAACATCTTTGTGCAATGTTCTCCTTATGATCTCTCATGTCCTGCACCCTTTGTAATCTGACCTATGGTGGAGTGCTTGGTTGTATTATTTCCATCAACTCTGTGATGTGGCTTCTATATTTATCTATTGTCTTGTTTATTTTCTCTATCTTACCCTGTGTGGGTACATTCCCTTCATGCGCATTGTCTGGGATAGTTTTAAACACTTCATCTTCCCACTGCTCTATCTTCTCTACACGTTTCTTTATGTTTTCCTTGTCAACCTGAACCTAGTTTAGTGCTATCTTCAATGTATCACTTGTTTTCTTGACCCATTGTAGATGTGTTATGTCTGTGTGAGCCCTGGATTGAATCTCATGTGCGACACTAACTTGTAGTTTATATAGCGCTTTTGTTGCGATCTTGGGAAACACCAAGTCTAAGTGATATATTTATTTCAACTGATTCGGTGTCGTCTCCTCATCAATCTGCAACATGTCCCGAGTTATAAAAAAATTGCCATCCCCCACTACTACAATCTAGATCGTCTCCTACACTCGAAATATCATTTCCTGAGCAGTTTGTTATGGTTTTTCCTATTCCTTCTATTGTGTTCCGTTCAATTGAAATTGTGTCATTGTCTCCTTAACCTTTTTCATCTTCTTAATGATATCCTCCCTTTTCTTCTCAACATCATCCCATGACTTTGCTGCATGGTTCTTCACTTCTCTACGACCATCTTCATGTCATCCTTTGTCAATGCTAGTTCAGGGATGCTCTTGTGTGCCTTTATCTTCTTTCTATATCCTACTACCTGTAATATTACCCTCTTCATACACAGAGTCTATTTTTGTGTTGTAGTAGTTGGTATCTCTATGTCTGGGACATCTCCACCTCTTAGTTCCTCCTACGTAGAAACATTAACATCCTTATGTGCTCTCCCATTAGTATCATTTTGTTGTGTTCCTACATTTCTTGCTTCGACGTTGTTCTTCTCATGTGCTGATGGATTTGGAATATTCTTTTATTGAAGTTTTATTATAGTCGTTCTCCCTCCAATATCCTTGGCACGCTCTGCAACCTTCCTCGTATTTGTTGTTGGATTATTTTTCTTCTTTCATGTGCCAGCCTCTTCCTACTGTTTAACTTTGGAACCCTTCTTGGACAATACTGGTACTTTCCATTCTTTAGGACAGTATTTCATGGACCATTGTACCTCTTTTGCTATCACACAGTACCTCATATGCAACCAATTCTTCTTGGGATCCCTCTTAGCCTGGATACACATATTGTGTCTGGAAACATTGAAATTTTCTACTCCTTGATGCTCTTCCACCACGTCTGGTGGTATCCTCCAGGTATTGACTATCTTTTCCTTCATCTTGATAAAATACATGGAAAATATACTTGAATTTTCCTTCCTTTTTTTTGTGTATTATATGTTCCTTAATGTCGTATACGTTGTTGCATGACACTTTCATGGACTTGGTTAAAAATAATTGTATTTGAGTTCTCCCCAACCCATCAAAGCTATCAGTATTGTCATCCATTCATAATGGAACATCGTTCCAAGATCTTTTGCATCCTTGCAGTCATCCAAAAATAAGTTCATTAAGTATGGGCTCCAGCTGAGTAGAGTCCCCTTCGTGCATTGCGTTGTTGCTGCTATAACTCATGCAGGTGCTTCTTCCTTGCAACATTTTCTTAATAGTTTGCAAGCCATCAACTTAGTTACCAATATTGTCATAGGTTCACTAATTTTGTTGATTATGATTCCTTAGGATACTCTCTCAGTACCATATGTTTTATTCATTTCCCCTATCATTTCTTTCTCCTTTGTTTTATCATCCAAGTATTGTGTTGGCTTCTCTCCATCTGTTGGAAGACCTATAATTTTTTCAATCAGATCTACATCTATTGAGACCACCCTATCCATCCATAGAATACCCCCATGCAACATTTCCAATAATTGTTTGACGCATTTGTTTACATATTTACCTCGTCCAAAATGAGGGATTTCTAACAAGTTCATTATCCCTTTTGTTATGAGAAAAATATCTCTATGGCTAGGGGAAAACCACAAAATATGGAACGATACCCAAAAATAAAATTTAATCTCAAATATTTTATATAAATGAAATGATAACAATAGAAGGATAGGAGCCTACCTAGTCCAGATGTTTGAAGAAGACTATTGTTGAGAAAACAACCCAAAGATTTATACCTGCAACTTGTCTTCACCAACCAAGATATGCAAGCATGTGGTGATGATATATCATGATAGAATATAAAATAACATAATCCATTAACATACATGACAAATATTCCCATGGAATGTAATTCAAACATTTTCAAGATATCAATTGGACAAGAAAAGAGTATTTATATTAATGTAATCAACAGAAGTACATAGGTGACAAAATTCTGTAACGACACATATCGGAAACAAGAAACTAAGTCCCTCCAGTTGGGCCTCCACTAGTTCAATCCTCTACAAAGGAAATCTCACATGTAGGAGTCAATGAATTTATCCATCACAAAGTAATAAGAGCTTGGGGGTTGAACACAAGAAGTTCATACTTTCAAGGACAAGTGGATGCAGACTCAATATGAAGTTCAAACATTGCTCTCAATGTTGAATTGTCAATTGTCTAAGACTTGGACATGGCTCCAGGGATGATGTTAAGGATGGAAATTTATTTTAAAATATAGACACCTTGGCGAATATTACTAATCCTTCATATGTCAACTATAAATGTTTGGCGATATTTTTTTTTTAAATATTCAAATTTCTAAGTATTTTATATAGTTTTTATAATTTTTTGGCAATTTTTAAGGTAAAATAATCTTATCATATAGAATTTGGGCGAATCATTTTTAAAATAGCGAATCTTGTTTTTGGAAAAACCATGGAAAATTAGCCCGTGAGCAAAATTTAGCCCCTAAAATCATCCTTGCATGGATCAATTTATATCCTCCAAATGGAATTGAAGGGTTGAGTCGGAGTGTTTCTAGTATATGGAAGGTCAAGTATCATGGATCATGTGACATGGCATGGAAACCCAACATATTTTTTTTAATTTTTGAGCACCAAAACCGATGTATGTGGGTTGTAGTGGAGCAATCTGTGTATAAGTGAGTTTTCTAATTGGTAGGCCATGTATGTGTACAAAAACATGTATTTTTAGCTCTAGAGTGAACAAAAAAGGAGACTTCAAGTATGCAGAGGGAAATGGAAGGCCCTTAAAGAAACATGGATAGAGTGAGGAAATTTTTTCTATAACACCTATGATGTACAACCTGTAATCCCCTACTTGGGCTCTAATATTAGAACTCATGACAAAAAATTTCCCTTGCTCTCCATATAAACTTATGGCACAAACTCAGGAAACTTGTCCCTATATGTTACATCATGATAAAAATACTTTAGTTTCTCTACACATCCTAAAATATCAGGAAGGATCATGTCTCCTTCGGGTATGCACACTAATGTCAATGTAACTTCTATATGCTTGTGTGGTAATCTATTTATTGGTTTTTTACCATTTTTTCTTGGTGTCCTTGTCTATGGACCTGCTTCTTGGTGTGCATCTTCTTCTTCTTTTGCATCAGAATTCTATTGACCTGTGACATCCTCTACCTGAACCTGTTCTTCCATCTACTATTTTGGTTATGTGACAAGTTGTTTTGTTGCTTCATCATTTCCTCTGGGCTCATCTAACTCTCTTCACTCATTGTCTTCCCATTCAACTATTATGGTGCTCCTAAACCAAGTTGTTGTGTAGGGTTTTGTGTGGTAGTAGAGTTTTGTTCTTTGTACTTCGGATCAACATCCATTTTTTTAGTCATCGGTTCCTGTTATTCAATGACAGTTGGACTAATTGGTTCAAAAATGGGTGATGTAATTGCATGCACATCCACGACTTCCTCCGGCTGGATAGGTTTTTCTACTTCTGTGATTGCTTTCTCCTGCATAGATCTTGTGGTGCTATGTGTATTCCTTGCAATTTGACTAGGAGCTATAACCTTTGATGGATCCATACTTCTAAATCCTTCTCAAGTTGCTTCTAAATCCTCACTGAATCTCCTCGAAATCTCCTGCTCATGCTCATATTTCTTCCTTGGCTCTTGTTTTTTCAATGACACAATGAGTCTTCCCTTGCAAGTTTTCTTCTTTTATATCTCATGTTATAAATGATCTATCGTTCTTGTACTTTTATTTTATAGCTCCTATTATAAATGCACTATCATTCTTGTACTTTTCTTCTCATCACCTTTTTCCTCTTTATGGCTTCTTTATGTCCCATCGTGCTGCATTTTCTGTCTAGTCATATTCATTTGACGCACATTATATTATTGTTATGTTACATCACTTACTATCTATTGCATGTTGTATCATATAACTCTGCATGCAAACCACTTATTCATCTACTTCCTCTTTTTGTAGTTTCTTCTTTTTCCACTTTTTTCTTCATTTTTCTTCTTTTAACTTCTACTATATACACTATGTACAACTCTACCTCTCTTGGATGAATCTACTAAGGGTTATTGGTTTGAATTTCCCTATACAATTTCAGTCGACTACCTCTCACCAATCCTTGAATCTCTTTTCCTGTTAAATCATGCATCTACACAACACCTCCATCTGTGACAGATTTTATCTCATATGGCCCTAGACAATGCATCATGAACTTCCCTGGGTTCTGTAAGTATTTAATATCATAGAGGAGAACCAAATCTCCTTCCTTGAAGTTCTTCTTCCTAATGTTTCTATCATGCCAAGATTTATCCTTTGCTTTTTTTTCTTCCTGGTGGAACCCAACCATGATCATGTTTTCTTCTAATTCCATGAGTTGGGTCAATATTTCTTGCGATGTGCCTCTTTCTATCATGTTTTCAATGGATAAAATGCACATAATAGGTATCAAATAATCCAAAGGGACTACCTCTTCATGTCCATACACCAATATGAAATGTGTCTTCCCTGTAATCCTCTTGCATATAGTTTTATAATCCCATAATATTTTTGGTATATTCAAATCCCAATCATCCATGTTCACATTGAAAATGTTAGTTAAGGTATTCTCCAAAATATTGTTAAATGTTTCCACTATTCCATTAGCTTGAGGATGGTAAGGAGTGCTCTTTTGATTATGTATCTAAAATTCTTCAGTCATTTCCTGGATGGTACTATTGATAAAATGATTCCCCTGATCACTCATCAGAAATCTAGGGAATCCAAACCTTGTAATTACTTGTTCAAACAAGAAGTGTTCTACAGTTTCTGCACTGTAATGTTTTGTTGTTGATGCTTCATCCCATATGCTTAAATATTATGTCACTGTAATGATATACCTTTCTCTTGATATCCTAGTTGGTGGATTGATTGGTGCTACAAAATCTACTCCCCATTTATCAAACACTTTCACAGTTACCTGAGCTCTCAGTGTCATCTCATCCCTCATGGATGCCTTTCCTACCCTCTCACAGACATCAAAATTATGAAAATACTCCTTTGCATCCTTAGAAATTGTTGGCCACCATAGTCATGCACGAAATATCTTTTGCGTAGTAGCCTTCCCTGCATAGTGTCCTCTAGATATTCCTTCATTTGATTCTTCTAAGATGATAGGTCGTTCATGTTCCATAACACATATTCTTAAAATATTGTATGATCCTAGTTTATACAAGTTCCCTGCAATAATTTTATAGTCTACAACTCTCACCACCAATTTCTTCTTTTGTGCAGTATTATATTCCTTTGGGGAAAATCTTCTACTCAAAAATTCGATAATGTCAGAAAAATATTCATCAACAATATGTACTGAAAAGCATTATGCATCCAGGAAATTATCCTCCAAATTGCTTGGTTTCTCTCCATTGGTTATCATGGATAGATGATCTAGCCCTGCATTCAATATTCTAGGTTTCACAACTACTTCAAAGTCAAACTCCTGAAATAACAGAAACCATCTACATATTCTTCCCCCCAACATTGGCTTATTGACAAGGTATCTAAGAGAATAATGATATGTAAACATCTTAAAATGTTGACCTAACAAATAATGTATAAAATTTTGTAATGCATACACCATAGCCAAACCTTGCCTTTATGTTGTATTGTAATTATGTTCTGAATCTGAAATATTCCTGCTTGCAAATGTTATTGGGTGATCTATATCACATTCTCCTGGTTTTGTTAATACTACTCCAAGTGATATTGAATATGCATCTACATGAACATGGAACTCCTTTGACCAATCTAGAAACACCAGAATTGGCGTTGTCACCATTTTCTCCTTCAATATGTCCAAACTCTGTTATCACTCATCATTCCATTGATACTTAATGTCCTTCTTCAAAACTTTCTCCATGGGCACAGTAATCTGTGCATATCCCCTTATGATATTCTTGTATTAGCCTGTATGAACAAATGTACTTTTTAAATGGAACACTGACTTAGGTGGTGGTAAGTTAACAATGACAACAATCTTTGTAGGATCTACCAACATAACCTATTTACACACCACATGTCCTAGCAATATCCCAAAAGGTGCACTGAATATACATTTCTTAATTTTCAAGGAAATTTGACACTATCTACACCTATCTAACATCAAACTTAACACTTCAACATGATTCTTTAATAAGCTAAATATTTTCTAGTCATCCAAATAAACTTCCAAAAACTTATGAATAAAATCTTTAAATGCAGCTACTACTACTCTAGAAACAATAACAGGGGAATTCTTCAACCCAAAGGGCATCACTATGTACTGATATGAACCCATTCTGTAGAAAATGTTGTCTTATGATGATCCTCTGGTCCTATTTTGTTACGAGGGAAAAACTCTCTATGGCCAAGGGTAAACCACAACAGACAGGTATGACTGCAGAAATCAACTCAATTCCAACATATGCTATATGAACTAATGTGAAAGATAAGAAAGAGACCTACCTCGATCCAACGTTTGATGATGTTCCACCACTGAGCACTTCAAACCAAAGATTTATACCTGCAATAAGTTCTTAACAAACGAGCAAAGAAATTATATAGTGATGATATAAAGGGGTTAGCACATTAGATAGCATAATCCATCAATAAACATTACAAACATGCCCATGGATAATAATCATACATTTTCAATATATCAATAGAATGGGAAAGGAGTATCTCTATTAATAATTGATCAGTAGAAGTGACAACATTACAGACTTCTGTGTCGGCTTGGTTTGAAACCAAGAAACCAAGTTCCTTCCAACTGGGCCTCCACCACTTCAATCCTCCACCAAAGGCAATCTCATAAGAGAGAGTCAATGAGGTTCTCTCAACAATAGGGAAATATCTTGGGGGATGAACATTGTGTGCAGACTCGAGGGACAAAGGGATGCAAACTCAATATGAAGTAATTTCTCCAGAGTAACCTTGCTCTCAAAGTTGAGTTCTTTCTCCTCCTTTTCCATAGCTCGAAATTATACTTTTATAGCCTTCAAAATGCAACTCAAGGGCTGAGTCAAAACATTTCCAGTATGTGGAAGGCCAAGGATCAGAGATCTTCTATCGTGACATAGAAACCTGACCTCATTTTTTTATTTTCTGGCACAAATCTTGATGTACAGAGGTTGTAGTGGAGTAGCCAGTGTATACGCATCTTGCATAGCTGATAGGGAGCATATATGTGGAAAAATGTATCTTTTTGGCTTTGGATTCATCAAAACGGGATGACAAGTCTGCATAGGGAAATGGAAAAAGGCCTTCTATGCAAGATATCAATGGTGAGGAAAATCTTGCTATAACATATATCCCCTAATGTGTGAGATTAGAGGAGTATTTGCGATGGTTGAAATGTTGGAAGATTGGTTGTTGTCATTGATGTCAACCCTAGTCATGGGTTTTGGACCAGAATATTGATGAAGTTATTTGGACATGAAGGAAAATGAAAATGAAGATACAAC
>JZKD02S2223866.1:786144-803050 GCA_000966675.3 Picea glauca
AAATGGCCCCGAAAGTTAAAACCTGCTAAAAATAGTAAATTGCCAAAATTGCCAGAAAACTGTTTTGAGCCAGTCGGAAAAGGTGGGTGGCCACCAATATCCACCTGGATCAATGAATAGGCAAATACAAATGTGTTTGCATGCCAAAAGTTTTCATAGTCATGAACACGGCCCATTGAAACCAATCTCAAAATCATTCTGAAGATATATGTATACTATGGAGTACAAACTGATCTCCCATGATCACTGAAGTCAAATAGGTGTTGGTCCCATGAAAAGGAAATAACAATTTAGGAAAGTTGTAGCCACATCGTGATGTCTTCAAGTCTTCTACACAATCCGCCAAGGTGCAAGTCTATATCATGTGAAAAAAGGAGTTGAGGTAGAACATGATGAGACATCTTTTGATTACCGGTCATTGAGGTATATCGTTAACAAACACGAGATAGCCTACCAATAATGAAAGTAGGTATCAAGGCACCAAGTACATTTCTACAAGTGTGAGTAAAGGAGTTTGTGTCGAACACTTGAGAAATCCATTAATCAAGAGACATTGATGTATTCCCATATGTCAATGGCGAGAGAGCATGTCACTAATGAATGCAAGCCTCAAGGCACTCATGAAACTCTAGGTCCCATATCCAGAATAAATGAGCTGAAGTCGATGGAAAGAGACCCACTGAAAGGAGAGCATTAAGGAATCTCTCATCATTCAGCATGAGGAACAAAGCAGGAGCTTCATGATTTGGTGGAGATCGAACGAAGAACATGTTCACGAACCAACAACCCCGTGCATATTTTACGTGTGCCAAATGCAAGAAATACACAAAAAAGACCCTTTGAATAGAAGCCAATGATGAAAACTACTGACAAAGGCAAGGAAACCACCAATAAGGCTAATGGAAACCAAGACACTACACGAATCCCAAAGTGTGAATAGATGTCTTGCCGTCGAACACAAGGGAAACTACCTAGTCAATGACCAATGATGAAGTGTCAATTGTTGGGTTCAAGGTGACCTACCAATGATGAAAGTAGGCCCAGGGTGCATGATAAGACCATAGTATCATGTGATTTTGAGACAAACTAAGGCTATGGCCGACATGCAAAGTCAAGATTTCTGAGGATTGGCTGACACAGGTTGATAGACTTCCTTTGAACAAGAGCATGAGACATATGGTGGACTCTGGCAGCATAGACTCAATGATGTGACTATTAAATGTATGAGGCATCAATAATGTTCTCTATAGAGACTGGAAGAGTAACCAGTCGGTAGAGAAAACTCTGTAACTAGATCAGCTTCCTAAGGCCATGCTAAACCCAAAATTATGATGACGTGAGGACTCAATAACTTTGTGCTATGTTCAAAGGTGACACAACTGCTGCCAATTACAATATAGTACTCCCTTCCCGCCTGTCTTTTTTTGTTTTTTCATAGAAAATTAATGTTATGATACAGAGGAGGGAACGAGTCTCGCAAGTAAGCAAAACTAGTTCCAGCAGTGGAATGTACCTATGTTCAATGCAGGGGAATGCATGTGGGAGATGGACACTCAAGGTGATGTTCCCTCCAGGGTATAGAGTGTCAAATTGTGAAGGATATAAACAAGGCTTTTCTTGGTTTAGGATGCAAAAACTACTTAGGCAATGGTTTATAACACAACACAATAACCGGCTAAAGGTCAATACTGCAAGCGAGGGCATGAGATGCAATCAAAAATTAACACCAAAAAATGTCCTTTTTTATGTATTTTAGTCTATTTGGTGTGAAAAAGGGGTAAACTTGTGCCAAATAGAAGTCTTTTCAAATCCAATTTACGAGTGTGAAAAAGACAATTTTACTCGACAATCTCTTATATTTTTAATAACGAGTCGGAAAAGAGCTTAACTAAGATTCATGACCTTTCAAATTCAGTTTTAACGAGTGTGAAAAGGACAAATCCCTCAGCAATATTTTCAGTTTTTTAGACGAGTCGGAAAAGAGCTTAATTAAGACTCATTTTTTTGTCTTAATCAACATGTAAAGGGGGAGGCCAAGGCTCTCGTATCGGTCTTTTGCGGAAAGTCAGTATCTCACAAATATCTTACAAAATCTTGGGAAAACCCAATGCTCTCCAAGTCAAGGAAGAGAAAGTGCTAATGGAGGATACAGTCTCTGTGATGGTTCAGATAATGTCTCTTAATGGAAAATACATAGGTGGGGGGGTGGGATGACCCATTAGATCATTCCAATTGAAGGGAACTTCATCAGGACTTGGAGGAAGAATGTTCTGGGAAAGAATAAATCTCTCTCATTCAGAAAGGGGAGGATTTGAAATGTTGATGACATGAATTAAAGGTGAATCATTCTCTTCAGGGAGAGTAGGGTTAACCAGAGATTGCACTGGTGTGTGTTACACCTCAAAATTACTCACTTCAATAGTGTCGCAAGTGTCATCATTACAAGTGTTGTAAGTGTCACATCTTGTCCACAAGTGTCGCATATTGACCAAAAGTGTTGCAAGTGTCACAAACATCATACTGCCATATTTCCTATGTCGTGCCTCTAATGACATCATAAGAACACTTAAGACACCTCAAAGACTAGTTTTGAAGAAGAAAAATCACTTGACAGGGAGTACAAACCTTTTGCCACTGAAAGAACGACTCAAAAATGGATTTTGGAGAGGAGCACTCCCCTACCCACTATCAAGGAGTGCTAGTGCTCCCTGGGCCTCTTTGGGGGAGTTTTTGAGTGCTCTGTGCACCCTTTTGGGGGAGTGCTACCCTTTCTAAGAAAATTTTTGGTTTGTTGGAGGAAACCAGGGGACAATCCCCTCAATATATGAAGTTATTTGGGTTTGAATCTTGGATCAAGGCATTATCTTAGGTAAGATCCTCAACTGAAGGAGAGGAATCCTCAACTTATCCCAAAGATCTCTCAAGTGGTTGGACTTCTCCAAGGTTATATGAGGAGGACTTCTCATGGTGAAAGGTACATGAAAAATATTGGAGGTATGAAACCTATGATCTCATAGGCAACATACAGAATACAGTGGAGATTACTTAAGAAAAGGGGTTGGACAAGGAGAACTAGAAGAATTTGTTGCACTCTCATCAAAGGATTGTAAGTACTTTTACTTGTTCTCATCAATATATCAATGCTTGACCTGTTTCTTTCAAACTTACGCTTGTTCCATATGATTTTTTCTGCAGTATATGGATCTATATTTGAGCTAATATCAGTAGAGTAGGAAGTCCATTGTATCTTTGTTTGTTCTACAGGACCTATCAGGGAGCTCAGGATCGAAGCTCAGCTTGGACTTTGCAGGGACAAACATCGTTAATAATGTACATATATTTCTTCTTCTCCTTCATATGTTAGCTTGATTATATATAAAAGGATATTAGTGTCCATGTTAAGAACTTTTATGTCTTGGCCTTAGGAGTCTAGAGACCAAGAGGGAATACACTTGTCCGCAAGGGGATTCACCTACAACACAAATTGGTGACTCCACTGGGGAGGAGCTCTGATTTTTGTTTCCATTCCCAGATCTTGTTTTATCCCTTTTCCCACTCACTTGAACCTCTTCATACTGTCTCTTTGATTCTTATATTTGTTTGATTTCCTCTTTATTTCATCATGATCACCCTGATTGACTAAATTTCCTTGATTTTTTGAGTTTCTGGGCCTTTTCTGAGCTTTTGAAGAAGATCACTCCCTTTCCCTTGTTATCAGAGTGCCAACACTCCCTGGTGGTCTTACACAGAGCATTGGAATGCTCTAGTTCCCCTTACACCAGAGAGCTACCCCATTTTTTAGTGAAAAATCCTCTAGGTTTTCAGTTTCTGAGTTCAGTTTTTGCCTTTTGCATTTGCTCAGGGTCTCATACTCTCAATCCATCTTGGTATTGGCCTTCAACACCCTGTTTTATAAGGATTTATCTCTTATTGTTTGGGAATTTGACATTTTCTTTCCTTGCATTGAAGTCACTCTTTGTCTTTGTTGATCTAGAGTTAACTTGTTGTTTTCTTCTCGTTCATCTGACTGAGTGGAAGCTTTTGTGAGGAAATCCAAAGGTCTGTGAACCTTTCCATTTGATCTCTGAGGTCAGTTTTTGATCATTTCTCTATTGTTTGAGGTTTTTTGGTTCTTGTTTGCAAATTTGGTTATCTTTGTCCTTCTTGTTTAATCACAACGAGAGTGTATTTTTGTTTTATGTGAGGTTTACTTTTGTTTGTTTAATCCTGAAGTCTGATTGACATTTAGAAGTTTTACATCTAATTATCATTCACATATAAGAAAAAGGATATATTTTAGTGATTGGTTTGGATATTAGAAGGCATTTCTGAAATTTTTAGCATTGCATTGGATTCAATTGAGAAACAATTGATTGAGGATATTGCATCTTAGTGTTTGATAGTGAAAACAACTCTTTCTCTTTCCCTTAAATAGACATTCATAGAAAGACAAGATTGCTTATCATTTTCTTGTGCATTTTTGGGAATTGAGTCATCATACTATCAGTTTCATTGTCATACACCCTTTGAGTAAAGAACAGCTACAAAATGAACTCTAATTAAAAATTATCTAGAACATTTTTGTTTTTAGGATCTTCCACCAACATTAGACTAGGATTAGCACTTTGGATTAGGCTGTGAGTACAACTCTCCAAAGTTTTCAAACAAATATTAGCATATTGAGATAGGGAGAGTCAAATCCAATTGTCGTATAGGTTTTTTGGGATGCCCCTCTCACACAAGGGTTACGCACGAGGTCACATTCAGGTGAGTTATGGAGATTATCCCTCCATGGTTCAATTGTTTGTAGTGGTCGGATCGTATATTGGGGATCACTTGAGGGTATACCCATGATTATGTGTGGGAGCCTCTCGAGTTGATTTTGGACTTGTTATTCTGCCCATACATTCAGATCAGACTGTCAACTATACCTGCCCAAGGGATTACTACGAGTTGCTGTTCTTAGTTGCCATAATCATTAGTTACTTACACGAGGTGACGGTGAAGGGAAGTCTCACTGTACCTGGAATAGACATTGGTCAAACTCACTCGGGCTCCTTGGAGGGTAAATCCACAATTACTGCATGGAATCTTGCACCAAAGTGAAAGTCCATTAAGAAGGTCTCCATTATAACTACTCCACCATATCCTAGCCCCTTATTGATTTGATCACACGACGTTGGATTTCATCACCAACTAGTACGATCATAGAGAGAAGTTTTGTTTGCTTGGTTTTGATTCCTAGATTTTATTAGCGTATGTTGTTTCTTTTTTAGTTGGCCCTAGATTTTCAGGGTGTACTATTATTCTCCAAAATTGAGCCCATAGATGATAAAGGTCTTCGTCGATTGTGTAGGATGCAAGGGATGCCTCTGGAAGGATACCAACCCTTACCTCCTAACCCTCCAAAAGACAACTACCATGGAGAGGTATAAAATCAATATGATGTTGGGAGTGTTGTTGCTCCTTCGTTAGACAATTCAGAAAGTGCTTTGGTTATGGTTGAGAATCCGACTCCTCGCACTACATCTGTGTCAACAATTCCTCTCAAACCATGTTTTCTTCATTTAGACTCCCTTGGGAATGTCATAGACAAAGAGGTCCCATAGTTACCTGCAAGAAATTTTACCAAAACATATATGGGATCCACAGAACCAACCTTTGGTGATGAGTATATGACTCATGTTCATCCTACCACTACTATAGATACAAATCCCACAACTTCTTATTCTATATGGAATACTTCATCAGGACGTGATCTCTATGAGCATTTTGAATCCTTTCGACAACCCTTTAATCCTCATGACCTCCTGTTGAAATTGGGCCATCTGGTCAAACTATGAATCACCCCATCGATCAGGTCATTAACTCTACTATTGCATCAGCACAAGTCTATCCTAATGTTGGATTCATCACCTCTAGTCATTCCCAAGGCACTTCAATCCCTACCCCCACTTTTACAAACTTTCACTCTATAGCTCCACATGTTCTGCATGATCTTACTGGGACATATTTTCACCCGAGAATGCAGACCCTTGCCAGCCAAATACATCTGACTAGAGGGAAACCACCATCTAGCGAACCTATCCCTCCTAGAAGAACACCATCCTATGGTGGGCCTAACCCTCCCAGACGACAACCCCCTTTTCATTTTCTTCCCGAAGGGCAACCTCCCTTTGCCAATCATACCCCGGTCATTAATCCACTGCTGGTAGGGGGGAAACCTTCATCTACTAGAAACCCTTCACAGTCTTGGGGAGTATCTTCCGGAGGCACATTTACCCAACCCCATGTTGGGGGGAACTCATATCATAACCCACAAGGAGGAGTATCAAATCCTATTCCTTCTGGACCATATTATGGACAACCTTATCCAAGCATCCCAAACACCACCCAGATTCCTCAAAGAAAACAACCTTATACTCCCCATGGGCCTAATGTGTATCTGCCTCTAGGATATACTCCTTACCCTCCTCAAGGGCACAATGTTCATCCTCTTTCTGGGAAATCAAATCACCCGGCCTATAATGCTCAGAACCCACCGAGTTATGCAAATGTTTCTCAGCCATTATCGCATCATGTTTATCATGGTCAACAACAACTATATGTAGGAGGACCTACTAGTTACAACTATCCACCTAACCCAGTTTATGGTCCTACTAGTGTTCCTATGCCACACCAGTATCATCCACAAATTAACCACTAGCTACCTTTCCTTACCACTCTGGATCTCCCAGACTTGTCTCGGTTAACTAATGATCTTATTTTTCATTCACCAGTTTGGCCAATTATTCCAGCTAAACTTCCTTCTGATATTCCAAAATTTGACGGAAAATATGGCGAAGATCCAAATAACCATGTGATGACTTTCCATTTGTGTTGTTCATCAAACTCCCTCATGGATGATTCTACACGTTTGCATGTTTTCTAGTGAACACTTATGGGCTCAACAACAAATTGTTATATTGAACTATCATGTGCTTCTTTTCATGATTTCATCTCCCTTGCCATGTCTTTCCTCATGCACTTTCAACTACCTATTCTCTACGAGACGGGTATTGAACGCTTGACCTCCCTTTGTCAAATTGAATCCGTGCATATCTCTGACCATATTCATGAGTGGAGATGATGATGAAGGATGATCAAAGTAATCATTCCTGACATATTATTGGCGGAGTGGTTTACTAAATCAATTTGACCCCCAATTGCTCGTGGTGTCGCTATGGGTGGAGCAGTCACCGAGGAAGAAACCATTGCTCAAGTTCAGTACTTATATTTGGTTTATTCACAATCTGGTACTTTGTATGATTTGCTTCCAAACGTTGCTCAAGATAATACCGATCCATCTAAGCCATCATCCTCATCTCATGTGGATGGTGTTATCGGTTCTGTCAAAACTAAATCTACTTCCCAGTCAACCACACTCTCCTTTACCTCCCCCCAAACTCAGATATCTGAGGTGAATGCAATTCAATATGCCCCTTCACAACAATCTCGAGGTAGGAAGAAGACAAAAAATAAATCGAAAAATACTAATAACAATGAACAACCAAAAAATCAAGCTCAAACACCTGCTACTGAAAAGAAACCACAACAGAAACTGAAATTCCTGTGTATCATTTGTGGTGAAGATCACTACACTCGAGACTGTCCACATCGCAATGAAGTGGACAAACTTTTCCAGAGAAATTCACAACCCACTGTGCTTACTCATCCTTTTCCACAGTATAAATCCATGGTTGCTCAAACCCCCTCTCCTGGGGGTAGTTCTATCCATCCTCATGATGAGGCCTCGACGAGTGCACATATTTATATGTTTAATGGGATTAATTTGACCAGTCTCTCTAAGACATACGGCACACCAGGTAATCCTGACAAAGGAAAAGTCACTAATGGTACTGGTACTTTACCGGATCCATCATCGTCCTTCATTAGTCCTCCATCGGTTAATCCTCCATCTGGACCACTTCAGATTGAGAAACCTGCATTCAACTCTATATTATGCCCTCCTAAGAGCACTATCTGTAAATCTACCTTTAATCCTGGTTCACGTGCCACCCAGAACTATAACATTGTTGAAGATTTGGCTCAAGCACCATGTGTTATGTCTCCGTTAGAAGTTCTATAGCACTGCCCCAGTCAACATAGAACTCTCTTGGCCACTATTGGAATTGTTGATCCTGAGTCCTCCAACCATATCATGTTTAACCTGGACAATTATACATCTCGAATCTCCCACCAACTTTCTTTCCAAGTTGATGTTGTTGTTCACACTCAACAAATCCATCGAACTATTCTAGATGAGGGAGCCTCAACTTGTGTCATGTCTTTATCATGTTGGAAAGGTTTAAAATCGCCCACACTTAACAAATCCCCAACAATGTTATGCAAATTTGATGGGTGATTTTTTCATCCCCATGGGCTTTTACAGTCCCTGCCCATCCAATTGGGTGGAAAAATTGTCACTGTTGATGTCAAGGTAGTCGATGCTCCCCTCTATTACAACTTGTTACTTGGAAGAAGTTGGTTTTATGCTATGAATTTTGTTGCCTCGTTGGTGTTTCGATGTGTACAATTTCCTCATCAGGGAAAAATTGTCACTGTTGATTAGCTAGATTTCTACACAACCGACGCTCATGCTCCTGCTACCAACAACATTTCTTTCTTGAGGGACCACAAGATCACGTATGAAAGTGTTGGTGTTGGATTGTTGAAATAGTCTAGCCTTATGGGTACCTTTCCTACACCACTTCCACCGAATACACATCATATTGCCATTGTCGATATGATTTCAACCATGACTTATCAATCTTTGGAATCATCTGACCCTTGGATTGTACCTAATCTGTTGGAATTCGATGCACTAGGTGACACCATGCGACTTAGTCTAGCCGAAACATCATACGTTTCTATCCAATCCATTTCTCCCTCTTCAGATGACCAACATCGATTGGCACCCAACAATTATTTAATTCCATCATGGTTACATTCCCTGTCGTCTACAATCGACTACATTTCCCCAATTTTCCCTCGGATCAATCTATTATGGAAATGTTGAGAATTGACAAGCTACCTCGGGATGATAACCATCATCGATCCTCTTCTCTTCCCCCTCGTGAAGAAATTTGGGGAGATATACACTCTCTCTTCCCTCCTAATGTTGATTTTCCATCGTCTACCATGCCTTCAACTTCCGATGATTTGGATCTGATAATTGACATGGTGATATCTTCGGTAGGGCTATTGGAGCCTAATCTCCTTACCCCTATCACGACCCTCGACATGTGTTCCTTCCGGAGTGATTTTCTTCCATCCAACGAAGATCTCTTGGAATCCATGACTAAGTTTTGTCCCTTGACATGGTGTCCTTCCAGTGCGTTATCCTCTTGGAAACCATGATCAAGAAGAGTCCACGAGCATAGTTTTTCTCTGTGGAAAGCTCATTAGAAAATGAAACAGAGGCCACAAGCATAGTTTCCCTCTCTGTAGCAAGCTTGTTAAAAAATGAAATGGAAACTTTGAGCATAGTTTTCCTCTCTGTAGCAATCTCGTTAAAAAATGAAACAACAATTTGGGGATTGAACCCAAATCCCTGAGAATAGTTCTTTTCCTGTGTCAAGCTCATTAAAAAATGAAACAATCACCTTTCTTGAACCTTCTTTTCATCCACCCTTATCCTTTTTCTCCATCTAGTAGAGAAATCGGTGACAACCTCAAAGTCAGTGAATGAATTGCAGCTTGGAGGGCATGTCTCCAGCCTTCGATGATCATTTTGGAGTTAATCCCCCATATTTCAAGCTGGGGGCATACCGAGCTTAGTCTTTGTTCTTTCTCATGCTCGTAAATACATGAGAATGCAATCGAGCAACCTTTTATCTCTTTTTTTGGATCATATGGTTACACGAAAAATAAACCCCTTGGATTCATCTTTAAGCTCTTTTCAGACTCTCTAAACTTAAAATGATTGTCGAGTGATCTTGCTTCCTTTCCCACTCATTAAAAGTTTTGAAAGAGAATCTTTTGAGTGATAATTTATCTCTTTTTCATCCTCGCGAGACTAACATTATGAAAAAGGGCAACATTGGAGTCCTCTTTAAGTTGTTTTCAGACTCTCTAATATGAAAAACCACTGAGTTTACCTTCTTTGGACTCGTTAAACAATTATACATTGAAGGGATCATATGAGATCAAACCCTTACTTCTTCCATTTTGTTAAACAAAGGAAGAGGGACTTACCGAAGGTGAGTCATATTGAGCATGTGTTACCCTCCTTGAGCTCATTAAATTAAAAAGAGGTACTCATCTATCTGGATGGGAGAAAATTTGAATGAAGCAAGCAAAGAAGTTTTTTGAGAACACTACTAGTAGCGCTTACAGTCGCCCTTGAACACGACACTTTTTCTTTGCACACATTTTAATCCACTGAACCTCTACATTGAGCCAATCCTCTGAGTCTCTGTTACTCCTTTGGGTCACCCGACGAAAGTCACTGTATCCACTACATCATCGTGTTTTGGTCCATGTCAAGTTTCTGTTGTTGTGCCTTAGTGTTCAAGGGAAGTATCTACCTCAAGAGTTAGCCATCACAAATATCCTATTTCAATACCCATTGTTATCACTGAAATTTCATCTGCAAATGGTTACAGGAATCCAGCATCTTCAAATAGTTATTAAGTTCACCCATGGACCAAAATTACCAAAAAAGAATTTCCAAAGGATCCAAAACTATACAACCAGTTATCAAATCAGGATGCGTTATGATTATACAGGCAGAGCGCACATGCACCACAAAGAAACGCAGGAAAAGCGCACATGTGCACGATGCGCGACTGTGGATGCTAAAAGCTACGCACACCTGAGAACAATGCATTTATGATGTTGGTCGGGCTCCCACCCACTTCTGGTTCAGCTTCCAAGTTGATTTGACATCCAAATCTTGGTTGAATCTAGATGGGTGGTTGGTCAAAGACCTAAAGGTGCCCTAAACAGCCCCTTGTTCACACTAAAAGAAGGTTGCATAATACCTCAAAGAGGTGCTATAATAGAAGGCCATGGGTGCACTACATTTTCAAGGAATTCATTTGTAAGGTTATGATGTTGTTATTCTCTTGGGGAATTCTCTTTTCTCATCAAGAGCATACTAGCACCATTCCATTGGAGCTATTCACATCATCCTTTGAGTGAATTAGCTTGGGATTATTTCACCATTTCTTTCAAGTTTTTAAGTTGTAAGAAGAGCTCAATCTTGGGGGTCCAAGAGCCCTCCCTTGGAGGAAGAAGGGACCCAAAGTCCCCCTTTCTCTTTGGTGTTTTCCTTTCACTAATACAATCCTTTCCATTGGTGACATGAGTCTTGTTTGTTTCTTGCTCTTATGTCCTTATGCACTTTAGTTTAATTTTTTTTATCATTCCTAGTTTAATTCTTAGCTTAGTCTTTTATGCTTTATTCTTCTAACCCTTTCCTTTACTACTATTTTTCTTAGCTAACCCAACTAAGCTTCTAAGCACCTTTGTTTTTCTCATTTAGATGACAAAAGAGGCGCAACAGATTGGCAACTCCACTGGGGAAAGGTATCAATTTCCTACCCCATTTGGGTTATTTTAGCTCTTATTTCTGTTTATTTAACCTGTAGGTACCATAACCGGCCCAAGATGACTTGCAAAACATAAAACTCAAAGCTGAGTTGAGAGAATTCCATCCAAAATTTTCTTCACGGCCGTGTGATAGTTGTGCGCGGGTTTATTGGCCCACAGTCGCACATCGTGTGCACATGCACCAAAATCACTGTATTACTCAGCGCCTTCTGCACACCTATGCTCAAAAGTCTTTTTCAGTTCGCGCATTGGCACTCAGGGCGCCTCTGTCTAGTCTAAGACCCACGCACCTGTGCAGAAAAATACACATTGTAATCTTTTTTATGATCGATTGAAGGCCCATAGCCTTCTTAAAGATGATTCCATGCATGTTGTGATTTGCACCACACTTACCTTCCCTCTCATATAAAGGGATTAGTCAAAACACATAGGCACTTAGGGGTTAAAAATAATTATTTTTCCTCTTTTTTGATTTTATTTCGCCACATGGATGGCTTGCTTTGACTAAAAAATAAGTTGGAATCATTCTACATCAGATATAAAACTTGCATTGGGACTAGAAATTGGATATCAATCATTGAGTATGCTCTTCTCTCATGCTCCAAAGTGATCTTGAGAATCAGAAAGAGGTTGAGAGACAATTTCATCTCCCTTAAAAAGACAAAATCTTTAGGAGAAGACAACAGCCCCCTCGAGACTCCTCTTAGTTTATTTTTCAAACACATCTCAGAATTGTAATGGGCCCATACAGGCCCACATGCCACAAAGATAGGATAGTGTTGAAATTTACTTTCTTAGATTAAATTACTATGGAAGTTTAAAGCTTTTGTAAAGGGCCCATACGTGCCCACATGTTCACAATCTAGGATAATTTCAAAGCTTTCTTAGATTAAATCACATTAGGGAGTTAAAGGAATAGTAAAGGACCCACATGTCCACATGCTAGCTTCCTAGGGAATTTTGAATTCCGCAAGGTTGTACCAATGACATTTAGTTAATTAGGTAATCAAGGACTTATAAGGACCAAGCGAAGTCCACATGCAGTAAGGTGACACCTAATTCATTAAAAATTGGCACACTTTCACTCATTCACACACAAAATTCACTTCTCACTCACATAGTTTTCATCTCGAAACATGGAGGTTGAAGTAAGTTTCCTCCAAATGGATTCTGAAACACCCCACCCTTTTCTTGATGAAGCTATCCACTCCCACTTAATTTCAACGAGATTGGCTCACACCCCCAATCTCTCAAACAACCACATCTAAATTTTTTCTAAAAAATCACTAAGTTTTCCTCCACAGGAGGTGCCAAAAGAAATCTTTTAGTCTAGGTAGGATTTCAGAGACAGGCATCCAAAAAACTCCGCGTTATCCGATTCTCACATTTTTCAAAACAATAGAAGTTGTCAAATAGGGAACTGTAAATCCTCCAAGTCAAGTGTTCCTAACACTATAAGGCAGAGAGATACCCATGAAGGGTTGAAGGCCGAGGTCTAGTTGTTCTGTGCATCCCCCCTTAAGGCACCCATCTCTTGGACAGGATCCAGCCTGTGACCCATTTCTTAGGCTGAAAATCTAAATGTCGCACTTTGACCAAGGTACCTAGTGACCAAATTTTAGGACATCTACCCAGGTGGAAATTGTGCACTACAATTGCACCTTGATCGGATTTTGTGTGGCTATTGGGAAATATCGCCAGTTCTTTCGGGATATGCCCCCTCTACCCCTCATTATAATTGATTGCTTCATCCTTCACTAGTTTCTCTTCCTATGGCTTTAGACCCCACTATCGAGTGTTATTGGAAGGTCCAGTGCCATTTTGAGAGGAAGAATGTTACATCTTTTAGGACACAAGAATTTGTTTTCTTTCTTCCCCCACATAGACAAAATACACATGTCCACATATATGCTTCTTTATCAAAACACTTTATGTATGATGCCCTTCTGATTACATCTGATTTGGATATATATTGTGTAGGTTCAAAAATTGTAGAAAAGGCTCTTGTTTATTTATTTGATCTCACTACCATTTGCACAAATTCACTCAGCTAGTTGGACATCATAGGGGACCCACAAAACCCCTTTCGTTCCAAACGCTTTCTAAATCTCCCTCCTATTCTAGGGGGAGTTCCTAGTTTTTCCAACTCATCAGCTCCACCTTCTCACACCCCTGTGAGTGCCACTATCTTGGGATCAACATTGCTTGGTTCCACCTTACTTGTGTCCAATTCCCAAGGTCCACCTTCCACTCGCTCTCCTTTACATGGAAGTGGGGGACCAACTTCTTCTCAAGGGGGAAGTACAAACCCACCTAGTCCCCTCCAAGGGTCAGGTACTCAGAACACTCACACTATGGCCGGAATTAATCCTCCGCCACCACCCCATATGCCATATTTGGCTTCCCTCAACATACGGGATCTGACTAAACTCACCAATGATACCATATTGCATTAACCCCACATGGCCTATAATTCCTACCAAACTCCCTTCAGACATCCCCAAGTTTGAAGGAAAAGCAAGAGATGATCCTTCCAACCATATCATGACCTTTCACCTATGGTGTTCTTCAAACAACATCATGGACAATTCTATCCGACTGAATTTATTTCAATGAACACTCACTAGCCCATCAGCCAAATGGTATGTAGAAGAAAAATCTAGGTCCCACGCGACTTTTGAATCCTTGGCCAAAGCATTTTTACCTTC
This sequence comes from Picea glauca, assembly GCA_000966675.3. Lineage (NCBI taxonomy): Eukaryota > Viridiplantae > Streptophyta > Pinopsida > Pinales > Pinaceae > Picea > Picea glauca. Next base: position 800,448 of record JZKD02S2223866.1, read on the forward strand.
TTTCAATTACCCATTTGTCATGACAATGGCCCTAAACTACTCTCAGACTTCAAACAAACCGCCTCCACACATATTTCCGACCACATCCACGAATGGTGTCGGTGACGTAGCCTCTGCAAAGATGACGCTACCCCCCAACAATGTCTCAATTGGTTCCTCAAATCACTTGTTTCCCTCCTTGCCAAAGATATGGCCTCTAGCTTCCCCGAAACTGAAGAAGAATCCATTAGCAAGACCCAATAGTTCGAACTCATTTACACCCAGTCTTGATACCTATACATGGTACTCCTAAACGCCCCTAGACCCATGCCATTTGGCCAAGACAAACTTGGGATGTCTCACTCAGCAGACGGATTGATTGGTAACACTACACACCACAAACCACAGCCTCAACAACCACCCATGTATGGCACACCTCAATATCCACCTGAATATGGAGGAATCCCTTATTATCTCCCTCCCCCTTATCAACAACCATACCCTGCTACCCTACCTCCACCCATAAGTGGACCCTTGTCTACACCCCTAATCCACCTACCTATCCAACCAAGTGTTGGTACTCCCTCTACCTCGGCCTATACCCTAAGCACTAGTGAAAGCACCATGCCTTCCTATGTACCTTATGGATCATCACCACAACATAATCTGTACTTTCCATTTTCTGGCCCCCCACAGCCTATGGCTTCACCACAAGGATCATCACACACTGGGGTTAATTTTGTTCAACCTTCTCCCATTCAGAAATATCAAATTTTTTAACAACTGAACATGGAAAATCCATCCCATCAATCGAACAATGCCAGAAAGAAAGGAAAAAACAAGAACAATAATAATCCCAGACCAGGAGGAAACCAGAACCAACCCCAGCAGAACCAATCTTTCGGGGGCAACCAAAACCAGTGGAATCAAAACCCCCAAGAGGGAAACAACAACAAATGCCATGGAAGGAACAAAACAAATATTAGGACCACCTTTCCTTGTGCCCTTTGCGGTGATTTTGGTCACTATACTCACCATTGGCCCCAAATTGTTGACTTTAAATGGATGAAAGACTCTGTGAATGGACCACGTCCCTCAGCACCGCCTGCCCCTCCGTAGGCCCCACAACCATATGTGAAATAGCCACCCCCAGCATGCTACAAAACCCCATCCCACACCAAGGGGTGATAAATACCCAACCAGACATGCAGCCTACCCCACCATAGTTGGGACCGTATCCCAATACAGGCACCCCTACTGATCGCACTATCCTCCTTACTAGTGAGGAAGAAGTCCTTCTGCAAACTCACATTCGTCAGTATAGCACACACCTTGACTCTGCTCCCCCCACCTGAGAAGCAATTCCAGTCATAACTGGACCCCCTTTCATGATTCCTCACCCCAATAATGAAACCCCCCTTCGTATTCCTCGCATCCCATTGCGCAGGAATGTCCACAATCCTTAGGTTAGGGTCATTCATAATTACAGTTTGGTCGATGATTTGGCACAATCTTTGGTTTCCATGTCAGTCTTAGAAGTCCTTCAAACTTGTCCCACTCAATGGAAGTCCTTACTTTTCGTCGTGGGATCAGTCGACCCTGCAGATATCCGACTCATCACATTTGATCTCGACAGTGGAGAACCTCGCCTCCCCGCTCTTATTGCTTTTCAAATCCCTGTAAAAATTCAGAACATTACAGTTCATCAGTGCATCATTGATGAAGGTGCATCCACCTGTATCATGTCCAAATCCGTATGGCAGAAACTTTATTCCAATGAACTCATACCATCTTCCATTACCTTAAGAGCCTATGATGGTAGACCCTCATCCTCGGAAGGACTCTTCCAAAATGTCCCTGTTGAGCTCAGGGGAAAAATTGTTATGATTGACATTGAGGTTATCGATGCCCCGCTCAACTACAATATCTTGTTTAGTTGTAGCTACATGTATGCTATGAAGGTCATTGCCTCTTCTGTGTTCTGAACCATGATGTTTCCCCATAACAAAAAGATCATTACAATCGATCAAGTATCACATTACGAGCCTAACCCTTCATCCAACATCGATAACATCCTCCCTTTCATCCACACTAATCCTAATGCCTATCCACTCATCGATATGGGCCCTAGAATCTTCAAAGACCCATCCTTGCTAGGGACATATCACAGAGCACCACCGCTCCTCAATCCCTCAGCACAAGTATGTGTTGTATCCTCCAATGGAATGACACCTGACGCTAACCTCCCTCCCACTCACGCCTCTTTCCTCCCTGACCTCCCCCTAGTCGTAGAACTTATCCCTCAAGAATCTCTTGAGAACTCGCCAACTCCACCAGTTCACGATTTCACCTCACCTCAGGGCCATATCCCTGTTTGGGAAATAGTTCCCCAAGTCATTACTCAAATCCCCTTCTTCTACCCCCCACCAGGCATCCAAACTTTTTAGGTAGTTGTAATGCTTACCCTCCCCAACATGATACTGGAAATCCAAGTTTCATATCTACATCCACCAGATATGGTCCCTCAACCATCCCTCCCTCCCTAAACCACTGAAGTTTTGTTGCAAATTCCAATACCTACTTCCAAAGCAACACCCTCACCCCCTCTTTCTAACTCCATCGCT
>JZKD02S2223866.1:819462-850957 GCA_000966675.3 Picea glauca
GCATATGCACCATGTGACCAATAGACTGGGCGCAAAGGTCGTTTGACCGTTTGAAACCGTGTAACGGACTTAACCGCGCACATAACACAATGTGTTAACATTACATAACATAAATTAATCCCCACGCATTTTAATACACGGTTATATTACATATGTAATATAACACACAACATAATGGTTATAATACGTTTTCCCGCGCGATAGCATTAACACATGGTTACATGTGTTATATTATAAAACCAGGGGTTGGGGCTTAGGCCCCGACCCGCGCCCTTTTCAAAATAGTACACAACCCAAACTTAAATACATATATGTCGGGCTTTATAACAAGGAATACGTGTGGGTTATATGGCTAGCGCATATGTGTTAAGACTTTCATAGAGTGGGAGGTCCCGGGGTCAAACCCCGCGGGCTCTCCAAAACTTTTACACATAGCTAAATTAGCCAATAAAATAGTGACACGTGGAGCCCAGTGATTGGACCACGTGTCCAACTTTAATTCGCTGCAAATGACACGTGTCATCATTCCATTGGGAAACCAACATCCAACCAGCACTCGCCACGTCACTCCTCTGCCAAGTCAGCAAAAGGTATGGCCCTCCACGTGGCCGTACGGACTGTACGGACAGGTACAGTCAACACCCAACTTTGACCTTTTTGACTCAGTGGTAAAATCGCGATATCTCCTCCATACAGACTCCATTCGCGAAAGTAAATATACCGCCGGAATCAGGAAAACGAGACGGACGCAATGGAACTGTTTTCATCTCAATCCGAGCACTTTGAAAATTGAGCAAATTTTGATCCCCTGATCAGAAGATCTCTCCCCAGTGGAGTCGCCATTTCTATTACAAGGAAAAAAATCTCTATGGCCAAGGGTAAACCACAAAAGACAGGTATGACTATAGAAATCAACTCAATTCCAACATATGATATATGAAATAATGTGAAAGATAAGAAATAGACCTACCTCGATCCAACGCTTGATAATGTTCCACCATTGAGCACTTCAACCCAAAGCTTTATACTTGCAATAATTTCTTAACAAACGAGTAGAGAAAGTATATAGTGATGATATAAATGGGTTATCACATTAGATATCATAATCCATCAATAAACATTACAAACATTCCCATGGATAATAATCATACATTTGCAATATACCAATAGAACGGGAAAGGAGTATTTCTATTAATAATTGATCAGTAGAAGTGACAACATTACAAACTTCCATGTTGGCACAGTTCGAAACCAAGAAACCAAGTTCCTTCCAACTGGGCCTCCACCACTTCAATCCTCCACCAAATGCAAGCTCATAAGAGAGATTCAATGAGGTTCTCTCAACAATAGGGAAAGAGCTTGGGGGTTGAACATTGTGTTTAGACTTGAGGGACAAAGGGATGCAGACTCAATATGAAGTAATTTCTCCAAAGTAACTTTGCTCTCAAAGATGAATGCTTTGTCCTCCTTTTCCATAGCTCAAAATTGTGATTTTATAGCCTTCAGAATGCAACTAAAGGGTTGATTTGGAACATTTCTAGTATGTGGAAGTCAAGGGATCAGAGATGTTCTATCGTGACATGGAAACATGACCTCATTTTTGTATTTTCTGGCACAAATCCTGATGTACATGGGTTGTAGTGGAGCAACCAACGTATATGCATCTTTCATAGTTGATAGGGAGTGTATATGTGGAAAAATGTATATTTTTGGCTCTAGATTCTTCAAAAAGGGATGACAATTCTACATATGGAAATGGAAAAAGGCCCTCTGTGCAATATAGCAATGGTGAGGAAAATCTTTCTATAACATATTCTGATCTAGTGATACCCTGAAAATCCATCGGTAAATGAATATGCTTCTTGATCTCCTACATTCTCCAATACTTCATCTGTGACTGGAGTAGGGAATGGATCATGCATGCAATCATCATTCAACTTCATGAAGTATACACATATCCTTATTCCCCCTTTCTTATTTTCCTACACTACCATAGGGCTAATCCACTCAGATTCTTCTACAGGTTCTATTACACCATATTTTAATATCTTCTCAATTTCTACCTTCAATTTCTGATTATAAACTGGATTCAACTTGTAAGGTATCCGTCTTATTGGTTTGGAATATGGATTCAAAGGGATATTCATTTAACCATGTTCTCCTGCTACCCCCTTCATCTCTAAAAAATTCAATGCAAATAGGTCACTATACTTGCGTAGTAACTTTGTTATTCTTTCTACTGTCTAATTATCCCAATGGCCACAAATACTTGCAATCTTTGGATTCTCTTATGTTCCAATGCTTACCTTATTTATCTTCAGTGGTACAGAAAAATATTTTGAATCTAACTTTGTACCTTCTACTTCTCTTTCCCCTTCAACCTTTGTAATCGTAATATCACACGGTTTTCTTTTGTTGGATCATCATCTACGACATGATAGCAATGTAGCAATTGGTTGACTGTCTATCTCTTCTGGTTATGATAAATTGTTTTAATTTCAACTTATGGTTCTTCAAATATCCTATCTTTTACCAACTTTACTTTTTGTATCTATCTTTGAATTCTCATGCTCAAATGCAAATGTGATCACAAAATTTTGTTGCAACTCTTCCCAATTTGCAGTTTCTCTGCACAGTTCCAATTATGTATACCAATTCCTTGGGATTCCTTCCAATGTATGAATAAAGTGATGTGGCCACTCCTCTGGTGGTACCAATATCCATTGGTTTATGCATCTATCTACATGTTCTCTGGGTTGTCCCATTCCATCATACTTCTACATATATTTTTTCTCTTGTTTTACGCCAAATATGATGCACAATAATATTTTGCAATGATATTAATTCTGAATCTTCTCCTTATGATTACCCCACCAACATGCAGGTGTAGATTTCAAATAAATATCCAAAACTGGTAACCTTTGACTTTCAAAAACTTCTAACTCAAACTTATTTAAAAATTCTTCTAAATCATTTTGGCCATAAAAAGTAGGAGGTTCTCTTACCTCTGTACCAACTCATCTTAGTGTGCACACCATCCTTGCACATATTCTATTGGATAACTCATGTAATCGTTGCTCCCAATTCTTTAGTCCTATGTCAGATTCTGAAGCACAAGAACTAATGCTTCTACAGCTAACCATTCCATCTGATGTTGGGTTAACATAATCTTCCTTGTGCATGGTAGTTCTATATAACCGGTTTATGTCTTGTGTAATAAAATTCTATGTCACAAGTTCAACATATCGTCCTCCTTCTAAAGGAACTAATGGCACAATGACTTTGTATTCTCCTGATTCAAAATAAATTTTTCTAGTCTTAAAGTTAATAATAGTCTGATTTTCAAAATGCCAATCCAGTCCCAAGAATGTTGGATATGGTGTAGTGTTATCTACTATATCAATCACCTCAAAGTATTCCATAGTGCACACACAATCTAAATCCATTGGTATTCCTTTCAATATACCAATGGGTATCACTCTATGTTGATTTTCTAACTTCAACTAAATAGGTGAATATACCAATGTAGGTTCCCCCATGGCTTCCCATGTCTTATTAGGCAGAACATTTACTTCAGACCCCAAGTCTAATATGATATCACCCATATTAAAATCCCCAATATTTTCATTCAATCTAAACTCCCTACTCATTCTTCTCTTCTTACGGACCTGATTTACCATCTTCTATTATAATTTCATCTCTTCTCCATAATTGCACTTTTATAATAGACTCTGTAATATGTGTAGAGAGGATTTATCATTCAATAACTTTACACAAGACCCAAAAAAGTTTCTAAGAGTACTTACTTGTTCTGAAGTTTGATCTCTATTAGTCTGATCAAATAGATGAGGCATGTCATATACTGGTACGTCATATTCTATATTTGTACATGAAATAGAATCAATATTCTCCTTCAAAATCACTTTTCCAGCCTCCTTGAATGTCTCCTTCTCCTTTCGCGCATCAAAATGTTGTTGAGGTGTTGTATTCTTTCTGGCCCACTATTATTGGTTATGATCCTACTTTACTGCATCTACTATTGTCTTGGTTCCACCTCCAGTAACTATATTGATATTTTTCCAATCCTCTTCTCTGGTTTCCACAACATTCCATTGAACAATATAATTGTTTCGGTTCCTCGTTTCCTATATATTTACCATAAGTGTCCAAAAATATTTTGTATCATGATCTGTTGCACGACAATACATACATGTCGTTGGTGGCTATGGACAATCCCTTGCATAATGTCCAATTTTATGACAATTGTGACATGTTATTGGTCCTCTACCTCCTTTAGATCCTCTTCCTCCATGGCCTCCTCCTCTTAATCCTCCTATGTTTCCTTGATTATATCCATGTGGTTTATTATACCATGGTCTTTGATTGTATTTGGGTTGCACATTATTATACTATGGTGGTGTTGCAAACTCTTGTGCATTGTTATACATCTATGGTGGCACTGGGAAATACTATGCATTATTATACTATGGTGTCGTTGTAAACTATTGCACAGGTTGTCCTGTCATTAGTTCATCCAGAACCCTATAAGTACCTGAAGTCATTTCCTTCATTATTTCCAAGGTTCTACAATCCTTGTCTTCATGTCCTACTGACTTACATAAATTATAGAATGTGCTCTTGGGGATTGTTTGATACTTTTGCATCATGGGACAATGATAATGATCATGTCCATGTGTTATACATATTTCACACCATGGCCCTCATGTGGGTAAATGATTCGGCATTCCTGATCCCAATGTAACATCCCCGACCACCCATGCCGAGGCATGCTACACGAGAGAACGATTTTATTCTCTCTGTGGAACATATTGTAACATACCCATCATCCAACTGAGCTATGCCACATACGTGTTTTGAACTGCATGGAATTGAACACATACACACAGAACTCTTGCGAAAAATTTATATATACAACGTAAATAGAGAAATACATTTTGTAAATGCACGGATTCATAGTATACCAACAGTAAACATATACATGCAACATATACAGACAATACCCATAAATATAAAGATAGTTATAACCACACACAGTATAAACCCATAAAAACAAACACATAAATAATAATGGAGCATGTAAATTTATCACACAATTGACACTTATCTTGGTAATAATATAACCAACTGCATCCAGAACTTCCAAGAACCTCTCAGCCTTAGACCACACTGCTCATCACTCTTAGCAGTGGATCACCCCCGAGATGGGATTAAACTCCACCCAGTTAAATGGATTCCTAACTAGGCTAATGGATCATAGACAATAGGAAAGACTCTTTCACAGGAGCCAACTCAAACTAACAGCCTACAATACCTCATTCCCCACATGCTTTTCCTACCCCAGGAAGTGTGCCCCTTCTCTGCTCAATAGTCCTTTGGTTGCCCCACTTCCTTTCCAGGATTCAGCAATAGTCCAGAAAATAAGTCTCAAATCTCTGTAGCTATAGTGTATCACCTTCAGGAAATGAATTCCCAGCAATTCTCTCACCCAGAGAGAAATTTCTCATGGGCCTGACAACCCGCCTCTTCAATATCCCACTAGCTTGACAACCTGCTTCTTTAGTCCAACTCCCAAGATAACCATATGCACAAACAGGTATGGTTATGGATACAAATCCAGGTACAGTGACATGAAGGTATGGACGATAATTGACTAAGTGAGTGCATAACCATTGAATGGTTGAATGATGGAAGAATGGATGAATGACCCCCAAAATGAACTAAGTCTAAACTATATGTATACATGTCCCCAAATTGGCACTTGTCATGTTGGGAGCTACTTTGGTCCACTTGTCCCCAACTTTAGAACTTATGATAAAATAATTATCCATACTTTATACTTAAGAAATATTAATATAATATTCCTTTTTAGCTTAAGATCCCTATCTAAGCCCCTTTTCCTTAACTTTTAGCCCCCACCCTTTCACTAACTAGTGGAGTTTAGTCCCCCATACTCTTTTATCAGGGTCGTTCTGCGCGTAGTGATGTATTTTATATTAATGATGAGACATATACAAAAATAGGCACACTGGCCTTTAGCATCTAGGCTCTCTGTCCTAATACAAACATAAGCCTCATAGCTTATAATAACTGGCTCACCATCCTATAAAACACAACATATACACAAAGGCTCCATGGGCTCAAAATCATGCTCGCTTAAGTTGTTGCGTATGGTATCCTGGAATGCGCACACTTCATCATTTTACTGCGCAGTACATGAACGCACTGTGCCATGAAAGGTGCATACAAAATTATATCAAACAGTTCACCATCTTATGTACATTTGTATTTAAATTTACAATTGGGTTTGACCTAGGGATATTACAATCACCTCCCCTTATTTATGCACTGTCTTCAGTGCATTATGTACACATATAAAAAAAAAAATTCAAAAATCCTCAAAAAGATGCGGGTATTCTACCCGCATTGCATCCTCATGCTCCCAAGTAGTGTCCTTAGGACCGTACTAGGTACATTGGACCTTTACAAGCCCTATGGATCGATTCTAGAGCTATTTGATTTTTCGATCTAGAATGCGTATGGGATGCACTTGGAAAGCACCTTCTTGCTCCACCTGAATCACATTCCAATCAATTACATGATTAGCATCAGGTATATATTTCTTGAGTAATGATACATGGAATACATTATGAACAAACATAGATGTAGGCAATGTAATCATATAAGCTATTGGACCAATCCTCTCTAGGATTTCAAACGACCCACAATAGCGAGTTGACAACTTTGAAAAATTTCCCAACTTCAGGTAACTTCTATTGGCCTTCACTTTCAAGAATACATGGTCCCCAACTTTAAATTCCCTATGAGTTATGCCCTTATTAGCATATCTTTTCTTCCTGTCTTGGGCATCCTTTAAATTTTGTTTTATTTTCAACATTTTCTCCTCCATTTCCCTGAGTAAATTTGGTCCAATGATGCAAGAGCATCGTCAGCAAGCACGTGTGGCAGGACAACTCAGCGCCTGGGAATCATTTATGAATCTCAAACGCTGGGAGTTACTGCGAATCTTTTGGAGCTGATTGGAAAAATAGAAGAAGATCAAACACTTGGGAGCGGATGATCACGAGTGATCTAGGAGTTTCACTCTGAGTCTTGAATTTAACTGAACTTAGGTAGCAGTTAGAGTTTTTTTTCATTTTTCGAGTAGATGAGTAGTCGAGGGGGACCCTAAGGACCCTCTGAGATAAATAGAGGTTTTGTATGCCCAAATGAAGCTGTTGCGAGTTAGTCGGAATTTTTTGAGTTTTGATTTATTGTTTTGATATTAGTTGTAGCCATTTACTTTTGAATGAATGTGACAGAGGAGAATTGACTCAAATGCATAGCACTGCTATTGTTTGAAATTCTTTATTATTGTTTTTTCATAAATGAATGAATTTCGTTATGAATGGATGAAACTGTTAATGTTAGTATAAGTTTCAATTGTTTTTCTTATGTTGGGTGAGTGAAAGGTGTGCACACAGAATGTAAGGATTGTGTGATGGGATCTATTTTTATTTTGTAGTTCAGAAGAGATAGCACAAAAATTTCCCTTAGAAAGGAGTGCAAAGTGATTGCTGCAAGGTGTGCATAGTCAACTGCAAGAACCAAGTCTTGCATAAGAATCTGCTGCAAGGAGTGCACAGATTTGGAATTCATCTAAGTGTCGAAGGGACTCCATAAGAGTAAAAGGATTGAAAGGGGAAATCCCAACTTGATCATAGTTTTTGATCCAAGGAATGATCTGGACCATTGATTTAGCATCGTCACAATTTCATATATCAAGAGAATGGAGGTAAGGAGACTCCCAAAGTCACGAAATGTGAAATCGTGAATTGATATGAGACGTTAGATCATGGGGAGTTGTGAGCCGTTGATCTGATGCTCAAAAATATTGGTAAATCGGGGATCGGGAGAATAGAGGTGAACCAACCCCCAAATTCGCAAAATAAAAAATTGTGAAATGATCGTAGTTGTCGATCGAAGGAAGATCGTGGACCGTATATCTAATCATATTGGGATTTATCGATACGTGAAATCCCGATGCGCTTGAGAGTTGAGCCCCAGGTCATGACTGGAGGTCACATTGAGGGAAGATAAGGGACGAGCTAGTAAACTTTAGGCTCCTGTCGAGGTTTCAGAAGTCAGTAGAATCGGGGTGACTCACATGCAAAGACCCGATGCGCGAAATCGTGAAACGCCTTTTGGGTTAGGCTCGTGGTCACAGCCTATGGTCACGTGAAGGAAACTCACACCTAGTTCTTGTTCGTACGGGCTGAGTTACACGTAGGACCTGTGGATGTTTCATGAGGATTCCAGCAAGGAATCAAAGAGTTATTCCAACTCGAAGATTGAGAATATCCAGTGACCGGGAGGTCAGCATACCCTGTTGAGGTGAGGGCACTGCATCAAGTGGTATCAGAGCGGATTTGCATCTGTAGATTTTAGGTGAAGGTGATAAAGGAGATGAAAGAACTCAAGTTGTACTCTTTTTGTGAGAGATAGTCAACATAATGCCACCGAGGAGACAAGTGGAATAACCTTTAGCCAATCGAGTTGTAGAAAGGGAGATGTGAAAACTTAGTGCAATATTGGAGGCAGTGGAGGAAGCACAAAGAGGAGAACCTGATACTGGAGACATCAATGATGTAGAGAGAGAAGAAGTAGAAGTCGAAGAAGCTGCAGGAGATAATTTTGCTAAAGAATGCTTGCTGAGAGCAGTTGTTAGATTGGGAGCTAGAGCCAATATAGAGGTCCCAATGTATGAAGTCAATTTAGATGTTGAAGAGTTGTTGGATTGGGTACGATCCATGGATAAATATTTTGACTATGAAGACGTCGATGAGGAGAAGAGGGTGAGACATGTTGTCACCAAACTCAAGGGACATGCAAAATTGTGGTGGGATGAACTGCAGACTGAGAGGAGAAAAAAGGGAAAATAGAAGATAAAGAATTAGGATAGAATGGTAGCCAAGCTGAAGGAAAAATTCATGCCCAAACATTATCAGATCAATCTATTCAGGAAGTTTCAGAACCTGAGAAAAAAATTTATGACAGTTAAGAATACAAAGAAGAGTTCTACAAGATGAACATCAGAACTAGACAAAGAGAGAATGATGAAGAAAAATTTGTCAGGTATATAAATGGCCTGAGGTATGAAATCCAGGATGAGATCAGCATGATGTCAGTAAGGAAAGTGGAGGATTCTTATCTGTTTTCACTGAAGGCAGAGGAGAAGTTGTCTAGAAAATAAAACCAACGAAGCAGAGGTAAAATCCTAGTCCCAAACAAAGTAAAGGGAGTTTCCCATGACAAGGCACAAAAATCCAAAGATGAGACTGAGAAACCACATAGTCACTTGGAAAGAGGAGGAAGTTCTCAAGAAAGACAAGATGGTGGAAGAAGTTCTTCCAGAGGAAGAGTAAGAGGCAGAGGAGGAGAAGTGAGATGTTACACCTTTGGAAAGGCGGGACATAAGTCTTGGGAATGTCCCGAGAGAAATAAATAAAGATAAGGTGAAGCTCACATTTTGGAAGCACGGAGAAGGAATGTCAAAGAAGAAGGAGAAGAGGATGGAACATCCCTGATGTTGAGAAAATTTCTCTTAAAACCAGAGGCAGAAGTTGAGAAGCCAATGCAGAGAAATAGCCTATTCAGGACAACTTGCAAGACTAAAGAAAGAGTATGCAAGGTGATAATTGACAGTGGGAGCACTGACAACTTAGTATCCAAAGAGATGGTGGAGAAATCGGAGCTGGAGACAACTAGACATCCGAAGCCATACAAAGTCTCATGGTTGCAGAAAGGACACCAGGTAACGGTTACTAAACAATGCTTGGTTGAATTTAAAATAGGTGGATATAGAGATGAAATTCTATGTGATGTAATTCCCATGGATGTATACCATATTTTTTTTGGAAGACCATGGAAATTTGATAGGAATTTCATTCATGATGGGAATAATAATACATACACCTTGGATAAGAATGGTAGGACACACATGTTGTTCCCAATAGAGGAGAAGAAAGTGAAATAATAATCCATCACAAGCATACTTCTCATGAGCAGGAAATAACTCCTGAAAGAAGTCAATAAAGGACAGGAGATGTTGTTTGTTGTGGTGAGGAAACCTAGAGTTGTCCTTACAAGTACTTCGATGGATGGTTTACCTGAAGAAATTTGGGAATTGTTGGATAATTTTGCTGACATAGTGGTGGATGAGTTGCCTAACTCATTGCCACCCATCAGAAGTATCAGCCATCATATCGATTTAATACCAGGAAAAAGTCTACCAAACAAATCATCATATAGATTGACACCTTGAGAGAATGAGGAGGTAAAGAACCAAGTCAAAGAATTTTTAGACAAAGGTTTGGTCAGAGAGAGCTTGAGTCCATGCGCAGTGCCAACCGTGTTGAGTCCAAAGAAGGATGGAGGATGGAGAATGTGTACAGACTCAACAGCCATTAATAAGATCACCATCAGGTATAGATTTCCTTTTCCAAGAATGGATGATTTAATTGATTTTTTAAGTGGAGAAAATTTATTTTCTAAGATAGATTTGAAAAGTGGGTATAACCAGATAAGAATGAGAGAAGGCGATGAATGGAAGACAACCTTTAAGACAAATGAAGGTTTGTATGAGTGGCTTGTTATTCCATTTGGCTTAACAAATGCCCCAAGAACTTTTATGAGGTTGATGAATGAAATTCTGAAAGATTTCATTGGCAAATTTGTGGTTGTATATCTGGACGATATATGATCTTTAGCAAGACTAAAGAGGAGCATTTGAGACACCTGACACTAATGATGAGGAGACTATAGCAGGAGAAGTTGATGATAAATATGAATAAGTCCTCTTTTATGAAGACAGAACTCATTTAATTGGGTTTTGTGATCTCTTCAAATGAACTGAAGATGAATTTAGAAAAGGTGAAAGCAATCAAAGAATGGTCGTCACCAAGAAGCATGTTTGAGGTAAGAAGCTTCCATGGATTAGCAAGTTTCTATAGGAAGTTCATCAGATATTTTAGTGGAATTTATGCACCAATGATGGATATGGTAAAGAAGAAGCACAAGTATTTTAAATGGACAGAGGAGGCCGAGAGGAGCTTCAATATACTGAAGGAGAAGATAACAAAATGACCAATTCTGGTCTTGCCAAATTTTGAAAATACATTTCAGGTGAGATGTGATGCAAGTGGAATTGCAATTGGAGCAGTTTTGAGCCAGGATAAGAGACTGGTTGCCTATTTCAGTGAGACTCTAAATGAGACTAAGAGAAAATACTCCACATATGATAAGGAATTTTATTCCATAATTCAATCCCTGAAGAAATGGAGACATTACCTTGTCCCACAAGAATTTGTCTTGTATAGCGATAACCAAGATTTACAATCATAACCAGACAGGAAAACTTGAATCAGAAGAATGCAAAGTGGATTGAGTTTATGCAGAATTTTACTTTTGTCATAAAACACATTGTTGGGAATTCTAACAAAGTTTTTGATGAATTGAGCAGGAGATGTTTGATTCTACAGGAATTTTAGGTGAATACCTTGGGGTTTGAACACCTTAAGGAAATGTACAGTGATGATCCATATTTCAAGGAAGCATACGAAGCATGCGTGAATCCTGTGCTGAGAGATAGGAGACAGTGGGAAGAGTATATGATTAAAGAGGGATTGGTGTTCAAGGGAAATCAGTTATGCATACCAAAATGTTCAATGAGGGACAACCTTTTGAAGGAGAAGCATAGTGGAGGATTGGCTGGACATTTCGGCCATGATAAAACATTCGCACAGTTGAGAAGTTCATAATATTGGCCAGGTATGAGGACAGAAGTGGTGAAATTTGTGAACAGATGTAGAATCTTCCAACATGCAAAAGGAAAAAGACAGAACATTGGATTGTATCAATCGTTGCTGATACCAGAGAGGCCTTGGGATGCAATAAGCATGGATTTTGTGTTAGGACTTCCAAGGATGAAAATAGGATGTGATTCCATATTTGTGGTGGTGGATAGATTTTCAAAGATGACACTTTATCCCATGCTAGAAGACCAATGATGCAACCCATGTTGCAAATCTATTTTTCAAGGAAGTTGTGAGACTTCACGGCCTACCTAGAAGCATCTTCTCAGACAGAGACACAAAATTTGTTGGTCATTTTTGGAGAAAAATGTGGAAGAAGTTGGGGATGGATCTGTCATTCATCTTAGCATATCATCCTTAGACAGATGGATAGAATGAGGTGGTAAACAAAAGTTTGGGAAACTTGTTGAGGAGTCTGTCACTGAGCATCATAACCAGTGGGATCAGATTCTGCCACAAGCAGAATTTGCATACAACGACTCACCAAACAGAAGTACTGGGAAGATAAGATTCTAGATATTGTATAGAATGCAACCCAGGGGAGTATTCGAGTTGAGATACTTGGGATAGAGTGAGATCAGAAGTGTTGGAGAAGAATATTTTGCTGCAGAAATGCAGAAGCTCCATCGCCATATCAAAGGACAATTACAGAACTCTAGCCAAGAGCACAAGCACAAAGTTGATCAACATCACAGAGAAATTCAATTTGAGGTGGGAGATCAGGTTCTGGAAAATCTCAAGAAAGAAAGGTTCCCTAGGGGAATGTATAAAAAGTTAAAAATGAAGAAGATAGGGCCATGTAAGATCTTGAGGAAGTTTGATGCAAACTCCTATGAGATTGAGCTGCTAGATGATGTGGGAATATCGCCCATATTCAACGTTTCAGACATGTATCCTTACGAGAAAGATGATGCAGAGGGATCTGAATATCAAGATAAGATTCAGTGGGAGAAACAAATGCATGTATCAGAAAAACCACAAATGGAGAAGATCATTGATTAGAGAATTGGCAAGAAGACTAGGAGGGAGACCTATCTTGAATATTTGGTTAAGTGGAAGGGACACCCAATAGAGGATGCCAGTTGGGAAAATGAAGCTAATATCTAGAAGCATGGAAAGACAGTGCAAGAGCTCATGGACAGGAGTCCATGAATTTTTGTCCAGGGGGGGTATGATGCAGGAACATCGCTAGCAAGCACGCGTGGTAGGAAAGCTCGATGCCTGGAAATCATTTCGGAATCTCAAATGCTGGGAGTTACTGTGAATCTTTTGGAGCTAATTGGAAAAATGGAAGAAGATCAAATCCTTGGTATCATATTATCACGAGTGATCTGGGAGTTTCACTCTGAGTCTTGAATGTAACTGAACTTAGGTAGCAGTTAGAGTTTTTTTTTGTTTTCTAAGTAGACAAGTAATCGGGAGGGAACCCTAAGGACCCTCTAAGATAAATAGAGGTTTTGTACACCCAAATGAGGTTGTTGTGAGTTAGTAGGAATTTTCTAAGTTTTGAGTTATTGTTTTGATATTAGTTGTAGCCATTTACTTTTGATTGAATATGACAGAGGAGAATTGACTCAAATGCATAGCACTGTTACTATTTGAAATTCTTTATTATTGTGTTTTCATAAATGAATGAATTTCATAATGAATGGATGAAAATGTGAATGTTAGTATAAGTTTCAATTGTTTCTTTTCTATTGAGTGAGTGCAAGGTGTGCACACAGAACGCAAGGAGTGTGTGATCGGATATGTTTTGATTCTAAAGTTCAGAAGAGATAGCATGAAACTTTCCCTTTACAAGGAGTGCAAAGTGATTATTGCAAGGTGTGCACATTCACCCACAAGAACCAAGTCTTCCATAAGAATATGATGCAAGGAATGCACAAATTTGGAATTCGGCTAAGTGTCAAAAGGACTCCATAAGATTCAAAGGAGTGAAAGGTGAAATCCCAACTTGATCACAGTCGTTGATCCAAGGAAAGATCTGTACCATCGATTTAGCACCATCACGATTTCGGATATTGAGAGAATGAAGGTAAGGAGACTTCCAACGTCGCAAAATGAGAAATCGTGAATTGATCTAAGTCATTATATCGTGGGGAGTTGTGAGCCATCGATCTGATGCTTGCAAATATCAGGAAATTGGGGATCGAGAGAACAAAGGTGAACCAACCCCCAAAGTTGCGAAATGAAAAATCACGACTTGATTGCAGTCGTCGATCGAAGGAATATCGTGGACTGTAGATATAATCATATCGAGAGTTCTCAATATGTGAAATCTCAATGTGCTTGAGAGTTGAGCCCTGATTCATGACCAGAGGTCACATTGAAGGAAGATAAGGGAGGATTTAGTACACGTTAGGCTCTTGTCAGAGTTTTGGAGGTCGGGAGAATCAGGGTGACTCACATGAAAAGACCTAACATGCGAAATCATGAAACACTTTTTAGGTTAGGCTCATGGTCACAGCCCATGGTCATGTGAAGGAAGCTCATGCATAGTGCTTGTTTGCGCGGGCTGAGTTACACATAGGACCTGTGGATATTTTGTGAGGATTCCAGCAAGGAATCAAAGAGTATTTCTAGCTTGAAGATTAAGAACATCCTGTGACTGTGAGGTTAGTAGACCCTGCTGAGGTGGGGGTGTTGCATCACCCAACCACTACTCTATCTATTGGGTTATCCCAGCTTAGAGGTGTGTTTTACTTTCTACCATAAAGTGCTTCAAATGGGCTCATCTTTAGGGATGTTTGGTACCCATTTTTATAAGCAAACTCTACTAAGTGTAGGTAGTCTTCCCATTTTGATGGTTTATCCATCACATACATCCTCAACATATCCTCAATCACTTGATTCACCCTCTCTATTTTTCCATCTGATTATGGATGATAAGTTGTACTAAAACTCAAATTTGTTCCAAATCCATTAAATAATCCCTTCCAAAATTTTGAGGTAAATTTTGGATCTCTGTCAAAAACAATTGTCTTGGGTATGCCATGTAATCAAGAAATTTCTCTCATATAAACATCAACAATGTTGGTTGCTTTGTGAGTGAGCTTAACTGGAATAAAATGGGCATCTTTAGTAGGCTTATCCACCACTACCATGATAGAATCATGTTGCTTTCTTGTTCTGGGAAGTTTGGTGATGAAATCCATGGTTACAACTTCCCATTTCCACTCAGGAATGGGTAATGGTTGTAGCAAACCAGCTGGTGTAGAAATTTTAATACAAATTATGTATTTTCTGGATTCTCCTGATCTAACAATTATATGCCACTGTTAAATACAAAATTTCTTCTACAAATATTCTTGCAGAATTTAAAACACGATCACCAATTGCAATATCAAGAAGAGAGATCAGTCACACATAACACATATGTTTTTACTAGGAAAGAATAAAGCTAAAAACCCCACTATCATATATTATGTATATATCATGGATCATGAAACAATATCATACAAAACTCTAATCCAAGAGATCTTAGTACAATATACAATTTTTTCACACTGTCATACAAAAATTGGCAAATTCATGTGTCAATTTACTACTTCTAGACAGCCCGCTCTTCTGTACAATCCCTGCTGATGGAAATCCATGTAATGAATGAATCCTCTTGCCTAGGCTGCACATTCCTCATGGGAGCATCCAATGTGTGTGGTTGCATGAGTGCACTCACTAATGTCACAATTGATAGTCAAACAATCCCTTTCACCTGTTATCTCAACTGGGTCTCCATTGGATCTGACATGCATGTAGTTAACAGTGGTAAATATTCAGTTGCATGTGAGACCACTCATTATGAATTAATTAATAATTAATTCAGTGATATTTCACTAGTGTAATTTTAGTTACAACTAGTACAAATGAGCTTAACTCACTTAACTGAGTTAAACTACTTTACAACTCACATAACTACACATATAAATCTGTTACAACTTCAAATCACTCAGTTACAACTAATTCGACTTGCATGTCCCACCAATCAACCTTTGAACTCAAATTTCCTATAGCTAACTGATTCTCCACTTTAGTTAACTATTTCCAAGTGCTCATTGAGAATAGATTAATATTTATTGTCCAACTATTATTAAGGAATAATAATAGTCGACATACATCTATAAATAGAATTCGCTCACCATCTATAAATAGACATCATCTATAAATAGAATTTGCTCATCATCTAAAAATAGTCTTCCACCTAAAAATATCATGAGGCTCCATCCTAGTGTAGGTGCATAATTTTCACTAGGATCTTCTTGTTGAATCTCAACACTCCCTCTCAACAAGAAAGGGATTATCCTTCACCCCAATCCTGTCTCTATGGTATTCAAATTTTCTCCTGGTGAGCGCCTTCATCAAAATGTCTGCATCCTGATCTTCTGTAGAAATGTAATGAAGCAACATGATCTTCTGCTGCACACAATCTCTGATATAATGATACCAGATATCTATATTCTTAGATCTATCATGAAACATAGGATTAATCGAGAGTCTAATGCAACTCTGATTATCATAATGAATCATTGCCAAATCTAAATGAGAACCAAACAAGCCAACCAAGATCTTTCTCATCCAGATAGCCTCACGTGTAGCTTGAATCGCTTCCATGTATTTTGCTTCCGCTGAACTGAGTGCCATGGATCTCTTCTTCCTACTGTACCAAGAAATAGTTGTAGATATGATACTAAAGATACCCCCTGATGTGCTCTTTTTGTCTATTGGGCTGCCTGCCCAATCTACATCTGTGAAACCATGAAACTTCACCTCATCCGTCTGTCTGTACCATAAGCCATACTCAGATGTTCCCCTCAGGTATCTCAGGACATTCTTACCTGCCTTCCAAAATATCTTGGTAGGCTTAACCATCGCTTGACTCAGTTGGTTAACCGCATAGAAAATTTCTGGTCTCATGTTCACTAGATACATTAGTGAACCCACTAGTTTCCGATAGAAAGTAGCATCCACTACCTCTCCAGAAGTAGCATCCTCTTTCCTCGAGTTTCCCGGAAGAGGATTATCCATGGGTTTGCATCCCTCCATGTGAAACTTACCTAGTATGTCCCTTGCATACTTGCTTTGAGACACAAAAAGTTCACCATCTCACTGCCATATTTCCAATCCAAGGAAATAATGAAGGAGGCCCATATCCTTCATCATGAACTCCTTTACAAGGTTCCTTGAATTAGTGTATCAGCTTCTTATCACCAGTCAGTATTAAATCATCAACATAAATAACAACGATTAAAATCTTACCCTCCACCACAATTTGGTATAGGTTTTGATCCGCTTCACTTTTGGGGAAGCCCAGTCCGGTGAAATAGTTGTCTATCTGAGTGTACCAAGCACGGGGTGCTTGCTTCAACCCATACAACACTCTTTTGAGTTGGCACACATATGACTCATTGTTGAATATATAAAATCCTTCAGTATTCTCTATGTACACCTCTTCCTCAATGATCCCATTGAGAAACGTAGTTTTTACATCCATCTGATGAATGCACCAACCCATCTATGCTGAGAGTGCAAAGATGGATCTTATGGAAAAGTACCTTGCGATAGGTGAAAAGGTATCATCATAATCTATCCCCTCAATCTGTGAGAAGCCCCGAGCCACAAATCTAGCCTTTTATTTATCAATACTCCCATCAGTAACTTTCTTTACCTTGTAGATCCATCTCGAACATACGACTAATTTGTTGACCAGTCTTGGGAAAATTTCCCATGCGTTGTTTTTGACAATGGAGTCATACTCCTCCACCATTGCATCAACCCAAGTGGGATCCTACATGGCTTCCTAAAAGGAAGAAGGTTCAGTCACAATAAATTTTCTCACGAGAGCCATGTATCCAGTAAATCGATCAGGAAACTGTCTCTATCTACGTTGTGAAGTAGGGGCTCTTACATTCTATGCAACATCTAGTCTCAATATATCAGCTTTCGTGGTGCACTTTTTGCCATTTCTGATGGATGGATCTGCATGAGTGGCTTCCTCCACTCCATGAACCTCCTCATGTGGTTGATCCACATATTGAGACTCATCTTTGGGAACCAGCTGTTCCTCCTCTGCATGCAATTCTAGCTCCCTCTCAAGCGACAACCGCATGGATTTCCCCTCATAGAATTTTATATCTCATCGCATAACAATCATATTACTGTTAGGAAAATACACACGATAATTATGGGGTTTTTCTGTGTACCCCACAAATATCCCAGCTTCAGCAGTCGGTTCCAGCTTCTTCCTGACGTTCTTGGTCACATGCACATAAACAGATGAGCCAAAAATCTTAAAGTGAGAAACATCTGGTTTCTTACTAGTGAAATCTTCTTCAGGTGTACTCATTCCAAGTACTCTATGAGGACAATGATTTTGCACATAAACTGCAGTGTTGCATTCTTCTTCCCACAAATGCATTGGTAGGCCCTGATCATGCAACATCTCTCATGCAGCACCCACGATCATTTTGTTCTTCCTTTCCGCGACCCCATTTTGTTGTGGGTTATGAGGCACTATGAGTTCTCTTAGAATTCCTTCTTTGATGCAGAAGTCTTTGAATTTGTTAGATATGTATTCTCCACCATTATCTCTCCTCGGAGTCTTCACTTGCTTCCCCGACTCTTTCTCCACCAATGCTTTAAAATCACATAAGTTTGAGAATGCTTGATCCTTCTTATGCATGAATAAGATCCATCATTTACGAGAAAATTCATCAAAAAAAATAACATAATACTTATGTTTTGTTACTGAAGCAACCGAGAATGGTCCACACACATCTGTTTGAACTCTCTCCAAGATCACCGAAGCACGGTTCTCCTTTTCATGAAAGGTGGAATCTACATACTTCCCCATGGTGCAACCCTTGCACTGATCTAACTAAGCAAGTGTTCCCATTGGAAGTCCAGTAGACATTTGTTGCATGATTTTCAAGTCTCCATTATGAAGATGGCCCAATCACCTATGCCATAATTCACTCTCATCCCGACTCACCACTTTTTCTACCTTGCCCATCATGGCAGTGCAGCCATCTACCTCCAACTTGTAGAGATTCTTAACTCGAATCCCTATCTTCTTGACTTGACCCATTGTTTTATGTCACAGGAAATATTTTCCATCGCTGAAAACAATGTCATAGCCTTTGTCCTCCAACATTGCGACTGAGACCAATTTTTTTCTTCAAACCTGGAACATGCATAACATCTATCAATTGAAATGGTTTACCTGACTCCCTCTAAAAAGTAATGGTACCAATGCCAGTCACACTGTATCGTCCATCGTCACCCATCTCTATATGCATTTTGAGATCTTTCTCCTCCAAGTCACTGAAAAGCTCTGTATCTCCCGTCATGTGGAAGGAAGCACCACTATCCAAATGCCACACCAATCCCAATGCACTTGACACCATGCATGCGATCAAGGAGAATTCAAGTTCAAATTGTGAGGAAAGGTTCTCACTAGTTGCAGCTCCAAAAACCTTCTTGTTCTTCTTCTTCTACGGATAGTTAGTAGCGAGATGCCCATGTTCATGACAGTAAAAACACTTCACTTTGGACAAATCTAGCTTCTTGCCTTTAGACTCAAATTTTGAATGGAATTTCTTCCCCTTCCCTTTCCTTTCCTTGGAATCCCAAGAAAAATCCTCTTCATCATCATGTTTTGATGAAGAGCCATCTCTAGTGTTCCACCTAAACTCCTCATGCACTAGATCCGACCATAGTCGTTCCCAATCTGGAAATTTTTCCCTTCCATTGACAGAGTCTTTATAACTATGTCAATTCTTGGGAAGTCCTAGGAGAGCCAAGCTCACCAAATCATCATCGGTGATTGTTATTCGTACACTCCCCAGCTCATCCCGACATTGGAAAAACTTCATGAGATATTTTGGAATGGAGTCGCCCTTCTCCATCTTGATCTTCCTGAGTTTATCTTTGAGCACCAATTTCCTATGGTCATTGTTGTTTTGGAATAGATCCATCAAATCCTTCCACATTGCATATGGTGTGTCTTTCCCATGGAGGTTTGAGACAATGTGGTCTCGTACTCCCTCCAACAGGATCCTCCTTGCCTTTGCCCCTTTATTTTTCCATGCATCAAGATTTGCAGCGTCTGCAACATCTATCTTAGGAACATCCTTGTCAATGAATTCCTTCAAGCCATTTTCTTTGATTACTGCCTCCATCCTATCCTTCCAAGCAATGTAGTTCGAGCTTCCCTTGAGTGCATAATCTAACCTCAATCCATTGAAATCCATTTCGATCTTGAATCAGTTGTAGCACCAAGAAAGTCTTTCTGCAAATTCAAATTCTATCCAATCACAAACTCAGCTTCTGCAATATTCTGCGCTCTGATACCATGTAGAAATTTTAATACAAATTATGTAATTCTCATGATCTAACAATTATATGCCACTGTTAAATACATAATCGCTTCTACAAATATTCTTGCGGAATTTAAAACATGATCTCCAATTACAATATCAAGAAGAGAGATCAATCACACATAACACATATGTTTTTACCAAGATAGCATAAAGCTAAAAACCCCACTATCATATATTATGTATATATCATGGATCATGAAACAATCTCATACAAAACTATAATCCAAGAGCTCTTAGTACAATATACAATCATCTCACATTGTCATACAAAAATTGGCAAATTCATGTGCCAATTTCCTGCTTCCAGACAACCTACCTCCTGTGCGCAATCCCTGCTAATGGAAATCCCTGCAATGAATGAATCCTCTTTCCTAGGTTTCACATTCCTCATGGGAACATCCAATGTGTTTTTGGTTGCATGAGTGCACTCACTAATGTCACAACTGATAGTCAAATTGTTCCTTTCACATGTTATCTCAACTGGGTCTCCACTGGATATGACATGCATGTAGTTAATAGTGGTAAATATTCAGTTGCATGTGAGACCACTGATTGTGAATTAATTAAAAATTAATTCACTGATCTCTCACTAGTGTAAGTTTAGTTACAACTAGTACAACTGAGCTTAGCTCACTTAACTGAGTTAAACTACATTACAACTCACATAACTACACATATAACTCTGTTACAACTTTGAATCACTCAGTTACAACTAATTCGACTTGCATGTCCCACCAATCAACCTTTGAACTCGAATTTCCTATAGCTAACTGATTTTCCACTTCAGTTAACTATTTCCAAGTGCTCATTAAGAATAGATTAATATTTATTGTCCAACTATTATTAAGGGATAATAATAGTCAACATACATCTATAAATAGAATTTTCTCACCATCTATAAATAGACATCATCTATAAATAGAATTTTCTCATCATCTAAAAATAGACTTCCACCTAAAAATAGCCTGAGGCCCCATCCTAGTGTAGGTGCATAATTTTCACTAGGATATTCTTGTTGAATATCAACAGTTGGGTGTCTATTCTCATCCTTTACCTTTTGACATTCCAAATATTTGGCAATAAAATCAACAACCTCTTTCTTCATGTCTGGCCAATAATATTGGCTCTTGATAGCTGCAATAGTTTTCCAATAACCTGGGTGCCTAGCATAAGGTACATTATGCATTTCTCCCAATATCATATTTTTCAATTCATGAGAATTTGGTACACAAATTCTTCCTCAAGTGTTGTTCATGTTCTTCCTCTGATTTAGAATATACAAGAATGTCATCCAAAAATATAATGACAAACTTGTCTAAATATTCTCAGAAAACACCATTCATTAAGCACATGAAAACAACTGGTGCATTTAACAACCCAAATGGCACCACTGTGAACTCATAATGACCATACCTTGTCCTAAAGGTTGTCTTTCTTATATCTTCCTCCTTAATCCTTACTTGATGGTATCCTGTCCTAATATCTATCTTTGAAAATATGTTTTCATCCTTCAATTGATCAAAGAGATCATCAATCCTTGGCAGAGGATACTTGTTCTTTACAGTCACTTTATTCAACTATCTAAAATCAATGCACAATCTTAATGTCCCATATTTCTTCTTCACAGACAAGACTGGGGTACCCCAAGGTGACACACTTGGGCGTATATACCCCTTCTTCAAAAGTTCTTCAAGCTTCATTTACAACTCCTTCAGCACTGGTGTACTCATTCTGTAAGGAGTCTTTGACACTGGAGCTGCTCCAGGCATTAAATTTATAGAGAAATCAATATCTCTCTTTGGGGGTAGTCTTGGTACCTCCTTTAACACATCTTCAAAATATTCCAGGACTACATGATCTTCCAAATTTGGCACCTTATCTTTAGGTGTCTCTTCCATATGAGCTACAAATATTTGACACCCTTTTCTGTAATATTTCTTCAGCTGCAATGCTGAAATTTCTCTTATGGTTACTTCCCTGGGAATTCCCTGCATTTTCCTTAGGTTCCCTTCCTCATCCAAGCAAGTAAATTCCTTGCTATGACAGTCTAGGATAGCATGATTCTATTCCAACCAATCCATCCCAATTAGATAGTCATAGGAACCTAAAGGCAATATTTTCAAATCTTCACTGGTGTTCAGTCCATTCATGTCCATAAGACATGACTTAACCATATCATTAACTTTTATTTTGGCTTCGGTAGCCAGCTGCACCAACCAATATTTTCCATTCTTTCTTCTTGGAAAATGAAAAATTTCCACCATCTTAGGATATATAGAACTATGACTATCTCTTGAATCAATTAAACTAGCAATGGTTTGGTTGTTGATCATACCTTCCACTTCAATCATATGTGATTGATACTCTCCTTGCTTGTTGTCAAGAGATATATAGATCCTTGGTACATTTCTTCCCATGTCCTCCACTATCTCATCTTGTTGTACATTGTGAACAGTCCTCACTTTTTCACCTTTATGAGGACAATATATGAACATATGATCTCCTTTACAAGCCCAACATTGAATAGGTGGTTACCTTGGCCTTTGACCCCCTGTCTCAATCATTCTAGGTTCTGTAGAATTTGGTTGTCCCTGAGGATTATTTCTAAAGAATGATGGCTTATATCCCTTCTTCCTTTGATCCATCTTGAATTTATTTTTGTCTTCCCAAGATTTTTGGAAATTTGGCCTTTCTTTTTGCTTATCATATAGGAATTTAGCTCACCTTATGATCTCCTCCAATGTCTTGGGATCGTCATACTATATTTTTTCACTGATGAATGATGGAAATCCACTCAAATACCTTTGAATCTTAACTATCTCATCCTTGATGAAAGAGACATACTTCAATAGTTCTAAAAAACTTCTTTCATACTTATCTATGGTCATACTCCCAAGCTTGAGTTCAAATAAATCTTTCATTTTCTTGTCATAGTATCTCTTAGTCAGGTATTTCTTCTCAAAATACTTCTTGAATTCCCTCCAAGTAACACTTTTCTCTTTAATGTGCTACACCTACACAAGCTGATCCCACCACATGGATTCCTTTCTCTTGAGTTGATAGATGGAAATTCTTCCCTCTGCATGAGATGAATAATTATGCAATTGAAAATACTTCATCATGCCAAAAATCCATGTCTCTGCATCTTCATCCTTCTTTTTCTCACCATCAAATGTAAGAGGTTTGATTTTTTTCATTTCTCCTCATAGCTCATCCACCCCAGATCTATTATGCTTCCCGACAGGGGATGGACTTGATTTGTTGTGTACTCTCTTATTGGAATGCCTCGGGGAGTGATGGTTATGTCTTCTAACACTTATTTCTCTTCTTTTCTCATCAGAGGACTTGTGACTTCCTAATTTGCTTGAGCCACTCTCCTTATCCAATTTATTTTCTATTTTGTTCAAGCTCTGCATTAACTTCATGTTGAAGTCCTCTTGTTTCTCCTTGGCTCTCATAAGCCTTTCATTATCATCTTTATGGCTTTGGACATCCTTCTGCAAATTTTTAATGGTCTCTACCATATTCATGTTTTCATTCCTTCTTTCTCCATGTCCATTGGAGTTTGTTCCTTCAATCCCCAAATGGACATCCATCCCTCTGATATCATCTCCCTGGTTGTAAGTCCCCTCCAAATCTTCCATTACTCTAAACTTTGTTTTGATCTTGATCTGATCTAGTTTTTGTTGACTCTGCAAAATGTGCAGCCAACAAAACTTTGTCAGGTTAACTGACTCAACAATTCCATGAAAAATATGAACCATTATGGTTTAATAATATATCATAATTATTTATTCTTATTTCCTAGAACATTGAATACTTAGATCAATTTTATGGGTGAATATTTATATTCTACTATCCGATACCTTTCCGACGCCTATTTCTATACTCAATTCTGAGTCTTGAGCAGAAAGTTATGGTTATTTGAAAATTGTCCATTAATTTTTCTGTTCACACTTCAACTTAGCACAAATCTGCGCTATAATTATGCATTTTTGCACCTACTCCATTGGAATTTTCGTAGGATCTCAATTGGTTTTCTTCATATATATATTTTGGATAGTATGTCCAAGTTTCACCTCTTTCTGCGTTCTGCGCTGCTAGTTACATCCTGCTTAAGTTCTATGCCAATTCGTGTTTTTGGTTTGGAATTCTACAAGTACCTTATTTTCCATATTAAACATTTTTAACATGGCCAAAAATTTAATTCAGCTCTAGGAATTTCTTCTATGGTTCAATAGATTTCCATTGACTACTCTTTCACCTCAATCTGATTCTGAAGAAGAAAGTTATGGCTCTTTGAAGTTAGTTGGGTCTTAAAATTTACCCTCCATTGCTTGCGCTGTAACTTTATTATAAAAGCTTCATTTGACGAATGGCTTACACCATTAGAAATCTCTCACCAAGCTCTTTTATATGAGATGCAGAAATAGAGTGCGCCTTGGTACACTCCGTTCTCGTGGATTTTGAGTAGCTAAAAATGCTCTTAAGGGCCTCAAAAACGCGTTGCAAAAAGATGGCGTTCAAATAGTATAAAATGTCGCGAAAATTCACTGGTTTTCCACTGTTCTTCACCCTCCAAATGACTTCACGCCTATAATTTTCAACCTATACACCCATATTTATCATGCGTAGAAACACCACAAGATAAATCATGCTTCCCACACCTATAACTACTGTGTATCACTTCTCTGTAGCGCCAATAACTGGTGCACACTACTTTTGTGTCGCACACCAATATCCATCGTGCACAGTTTTGGTTCTTGCACAGTTACCTATTTCGTGCAATTTTTGTATTATGTGTTGATATGCTGCATGCATTTCTCTCTACACGTTGCACCATGCCAAAGTTTAGTACACCCCCATCATGCACCAATACTCTATATGCCCCATTAACTAAACTGTCGCGTGACAACATATACTCACATTGCACTCGCACCAACTAAAATATTTTGCACTTTGACAATACTGTGCACACCATGCGCACCATTATTCTGTGTGTGCACACCGCGTGCACATTATTATGCATATGCACACTTCATAATGCTAAATTTAGCGTGTGCACCCGCACACCAACATTTTTCTGTGTGGCACCCAATTTTAGCACGCACACCAACATTTTTCCACACAGCACTAAAATTTAGTGCGTGCACCTGCACACCAATATTTTTCCGTGTGGCACCAAATTTTAGCGTGCACGCCTGCACGCCAATATTTTTCCGTGCGGCACCAAAATTTAGCGCGTGCTCCTGCACGCCAATATTTTTCCATGCGACACCAAATTTTAGCCTGCACACCCACATGCCAATATTTTTCTGCACAGAGACAAATTTTAGCGCACATACCCGCACGCCAATATTTTTCCGCACAGAGCAAAATTTTACATATAACAAGATTTTCACTACGCATCATGCATTTTTTGTGCGCCCACCTGTGCACATTCATTTTTATGCGCATCGATTCCTTTTGAATTCCGTTGCAAAAATTGGGGCTTTTTCCTAACTTTTTCCCCAGTTTTTACCATAGATATTTTGCAACTATGAAATTTGCTCAATTTCACCCCTTTAACACCAATTCGACCTCTGCAACAAAAAATTGTTGTGGGTTGACATTTCTAGAATGAATTTTTCCCAAACTCAAGTCACGAATTGGGAATTTCAATTACTAATCTCGCTCCAACCATCATGGCTTCACTGTAACTTCAAATTCGACCAATTTCATGTCTGAATTTGCTAGATCAGATATTAAATCAAGAATATTTCACCACATAGCCAAATTTCTCAATTTTCCCATGAATTTAACAACATAAATTGGGGATTTTTCCCAATTCCACACAATTGTTGTTACTTTTTACCATGGACACTCTACAACTTGAAATTTGGCCACTTCAAAATCAATCCTCTATGAAATTTCGCTTCGACTCAACTTGCTCGGCCCATCCAGGCTCAGTGTTGAAAACTAAAGCTCCGATACCATATTGTAACATCCTCGACCACCCACGCTAAGGAATGCTACAAGAGAGAATGCTTTTATTCTCTCTGTGGAACATATTGTAACATACCCATCATCCAACTGAGCTATGCCACATACTTTTTTCAAACTACATGCAATTGAACATATACACACAGAACTCTTACGAAAACTTTATATATAAAACGTAAACAGAGAAATACATTTTGTAACTGCACGGATTCATATTGAACCAACAATAAACATATAAATGCAGCATATATAGGCAATACCGATAAATATAAAGACAGTTATAACCACACATAGGATAAACCCATAAAAACAAACACGTAAATGATAATGCAGCATGTAAATTTATCACACAATTGACACGTATCATGGTAATAATATCACCAACTGCATCCAGAACTTCCACGAACCTCCCAGCCTTAGACCACATTGCTCATCACTCTCAGCAGTGGGTCACCCTCGAGCTCAGACTAAACTCCACTCGGGTAAATGGATTCCTAACCAGGATAATGGATCATAGACAACAGGAAAGACTATCACAGGTGGAAACTCAAACTAGCAGCCTACAGTCCCTCATTCCCCACATGTATGTCCCACCCCAGGAAGTGTGCCCCTTCTCTGCTCAAAATTCCTTCGACTACCCCACTTCCTTCATGAGCTTCAACAACATGCTAGACAAGAAGTCTCAGAGCTCTGTAGTTGTATTTTATCACCTTCGGGAAATGAATTCCCAGTAATTATCTCACCCAGAGATAAATTTATCACGGACCTAACAACTTTCCTCTTCAATATCCCATGGGCCTGACAACTCGCTTCTTTAGTCCAACTCCCAAGCTAATCAGCTACACAAACATGTATGGTTATGGATACAAGTTCAAGGACAGTGACATGAAGGTACAGAGGATAATTGACTAATTGAGTGAATAACCATCGAATGGTTGAATGATGGAAGAATGGATGAATGACCCCAAAAATGAAATAAGTCCAAACTATATGTATGCATGTCCCCAACTCGACACTTGTCATGTTGGGAGATACTTTGGTCCACTTGTCCCCAACTTTAGAACTTAGGATAAAATAATTATCCATACTTTATACTTAATAAATATTAATATAATATTCTTTTTTGTCTTAAGCTCCCTAGCTTATCCTCTTTTCCTTAACTTTTAGCACCCACCCTTTCCCTAACTAGTGGAGTTTAGTCCCCCATACTCTTTTATCATGGTCGTTCTACACGCAGCGATGTATTTTATATTAATGATGAGACATATACAAAAATAGGCACACTAGCCTTTAGCATCTAGGTTGTCTGGCCTAATACAAACATAAGCCTCCTAGCTTATAATAACTGCCTCACCAACCTATAAAACACAACATATACACAAAGGCTCCATGGCCTCAAAATCGTGCATGCTTAAGTTGTTGCACGCGGTATCCTAGAATGCACACACTTCATCATTTTACTGTGCGGTACATGCGTGCACTATGCAATGAAAGGTGCATACAAAATGATATCAAAAAACTCACCAGCTTGTGTACATTTGTATTTACATTTACAATTGGGTTTGCCCTAGGGATATTACACCCAAGTATTGTGCAAATGTGGGGCATTCATTCTTATGATGTCCTTCTATTCTGCACAAGGTACACTATACAACTTCCCTCTT
This sequence comes from Picea glauca, assembly GCA_000966675.3. Lineage (NCBI taxonomy): Eukaryota > Viridiplantae > Streptophyta > Pinopsida > Pinales > Pinaceae > Picea > Picea glauca. Next base: position 847,375 of record JZKD02S2223866.1, read on the forward strand.
CTCCTTACCTTTGTTCTAATTCAACTCAAATGTCATACTATTCATATCTTATCTCATGTCTTCTATAGTTGGATACATATGTTTATATTGGTTTTTCTCCAATTGCAAGGATTCTTGCAGAGCCTCGGCCTGAGTTTGAAAATTTTGTTGCCTCAATGGATATTTCAGATGTGCCAATAATGAATTAACAAATAAGTATCTATGTTGCATATTTTTTATAGGATACTTCAACTTACCTTTCAGTATTTTGAACTTTTGATCAACTTCCCAAACTGACTCACCTGACTTATATTTGATTTCTATCATCTCGTTCATAAATTGATCCTTTGAACTTGGTCACTGAAATTAATTTATTAATTCCTTCTTCACATCTGTGACAGTTGTAGGTGTTCCTTGTGGATTGTTTACTATGAGGCCCATATACCAGTCCAGTGCATGGTCTCTAAATGTGATTGAAAGTTGCACTAATTTTGTATCCTCATCTGTGATCTGCTTGGCTACCCAAATCTTCTCACAAATAAACAAATGCTTATATGGTTCCTCTGACCCTTCTCCATCAAACTCTGGTATCTGAATAGTTAGATATGTTCCTACCATTGTAAATTTTCTTTTACTGCCACCTCTATTCGATGTATATAACTAACTACTATTAGTTGAATTTGTACCTCCACTTTAACTTCCACTAGACCCTCATCCTACTAAAATCCTTCTACCACTAATTGTTGGTTGTCTAAATGGTTCTTCTTATTCATTTGTCTTAATCACACATGGGATTGTCGGTTCCACACTAATTCAGATCTGGAATGGAGATCCTTCTTATATGACATACCCTTGACATCCGGTTTTCCTCTCATATGTGGCACACAAGATTTCCTCAATCTGGCTCGTCGCACTGAGATCCTCTACCTCTTTCTCATCATTGTTCAAGCCCTCTTGCTTGGCTACTGCCCTGTTTTTACTATTGATCTTATACTGGTAGAGTATTCCATTGTGCGTCACTCCTTCTCTATCCATTTTTCCATGGTATGTTCCTCATCCATCATAATGAGGTCCATTTCTTCCTTCTTATGGCCTCCTCAATATCCCTCTCCATATCTCAGATCTTCCTTGGTGCTTCCCGCAATTCCCCTATGTGCACATAGTGATTTAGATGGCTGACACCATTGTCATCACTCATTATACCTTCCTCTCAGTCCATTCACAAACTCCTTCTCTGCAATAGTGTATGACTTCACAGTATCGACTGCAAACTCCGTAATAAATCTTGCAACAATAATGTCTAACCAGAAATCCATTGAACACGTGAATTTATGATTGAACCTCTATATTTGTGCTATATTCTTAGTAGTCTAGTCTACTGGTCTTATCTGATTAGTTGGGTGATTATCCTTCAACCTCAATATCCACTCCTACAAAAACTCTTGAAAATAACAGAAAAATGTCTCATGTATATCAATAAACACATACCTCTACAAATACTAGTGTGGTGTATACCTGGAGCTTATATTGTCTTTCTGTGCAAACTTGAGCTATTTTGTTTCCAACCATATTTCAATCTCCTTATTAGTTGGATTCAGTTGCCTAAACATCCCCTTCTACCACCGCAATATCTTCATCAAATCCCCTCCAAACTGATATTTTGAGTTCCAATCGACAACAAAACTATTTTTTGGATGTATGGCTTGACCCAGGTTCTACCTTAGTTCTCCAATAATGCCCTAGAAACCATCGACCCTTCTGGAGACTAGAAGGAAACATTGTGCGTAGAGTGCATAATGAAGTCTCACCCAATATGGATTATGGGTGATTGTGAGACCCATATGTCTACAATTGTGGAAGGGATGTTTCTCATGGGTATGTTAGACATACTTTTTTCTACTTCAACATGCATCATATCTATCCTTCTATAACCATATTCATTCATTAACATACATTTTGTAGAAAATATCATATTAATCTAGTGTGAACTACATTTTACTACTACTATATTCATTCATCCATTCATCATAAATCATTGAAACACATAAAAGAGGCATTCCACACAAAGACATAGGATTTTACCATGGTTCACCCCCTTGGGATATGTCCACAAAGATATGGAATTATTTTCTTCTTTATTCATCTTCATCAAGTCTTTGTGCTACGTGCATTACATAAAAAGTGCATCTAAAATGACCAAGTACAGGTGAGGTTGACCAGAGACACTCTAATATCCACATCTTGCGACCTGACCCTCAGTTACAATTCATGTCTCCAGAACTAACTCTTCTACAAAACTAGCTCCATAACTAGATAACTCAAGCAATAACTCTCTCTTGCATAACATTACATAGATTAATATATCCTCTCCTCATATCTTATAATACACATTTATACTACAAAATAGGGTTAAATCACATTACATTAATGACCAAAACCCTAACCCTAAGTGGATTAGTTTTTTCCACATTCCAACTTCTTGTGCACGGTTGATATACATCCTTCTTCTTTTCCTTTGACTTTCTACTTCCTCGTGCTATTTTTTCTTATTCCTCAGTGCACACTCCTTTTCTAGTCCCTTTCTCAACTGCTTCCTTGATTTCTGCATTGTTCCCCAAAATGGCCTACGTCAACACCCAACCAACGCGACCACTTGAGGGAATTTATTAATGCAAAAGAAAATAAATTACATATAGTTTCTTACAATCGATCATTGGAAAATGATCCTCCATGTTCTTTAAATAGAGATCATGGACCAATTTGGTGCTAAGCCACAGATCAATGTAACCATTAAGATCAAGGATAATATGAATCGTTGGATCACTCTATGTCGGGAACATATCATGACCATCAGATGAAAAATTCATAAAAATGCATATTAAAGAAAAACACTTTAACCTAATGACACATTAGAACAAGTTGATATTAACTAACTCCTAAGTGTCAAAATTTCCTAACAGTACATGAGTGATATAAATATCAATATACATGCCAAATATACAACTCATCAAAATCAATAAACATGTCATATATACATTTCAATTAAAATATACAACAATCAATATACATGTCATGTACCACTATTATCTAAGTCCACCACTAGAGCCAGAGGCATCAATCCCTCTACTACTAAAGGTAGAGGTTCTATTAGTACCCATGTCAGATAACAATGATGAAAGTAGAGTCTGATATATCTCCCCACCAAGATCATGTGGAGGAGGAGGAGAAGGATCGATTGATGGTGAAGTTGGTGACATATGTAGAGGAGGAGGAGGAGGACCATGTGGTGGAGGGGATGTCGATCGATCTCGTGGAGGACCAGGTGGTGGAGGGTATTTTGATTGGTCTGGTGGAGGACAAAGTGGTGGAGAATGATGTGGTGGACAAGAAGGAGCATCATCCTCAGAAGATGATCCAAATGAAGTGGAATGAGAACCATCCCTCAACCTATGGATGAGGTTGAGGGAACCAAAAACATGATGCATCAATGATTTCATGTCACAAGGAAGGGTCTCCCATTTGTCAAACAAGTCTAGTATATATAATATCTCTTGAACGTGTACAAGTACCATTCCTTTCATAGCAATAAGACCACATATGTGAT
>JZKD02S2223866.1:851007-872754 GCA_000966675.3 Picea glauca
ATATTTCAGATGTGCCAATAATGAATTAACAAATAAGTATCTATGTTGCATATTTTTTATAGGATACTTCAACTTACCTTTCAGTATTTTGAACTTTTGATCAACTTCCCAAACTAACTCACCTGACTTCTATTTGATTTCTATCATCTCGTTCATAAACTGATCCTTTGAACTTGGTCACTGAAATTAATTTATTAATTCCTTCTTCACATCTATGACAGATGTAGGTGTTCCTTATGGATTGTTTACTATGAGGCCCATATACCAATCCAGTTCATGGTCTCTAAATGTGATTGAAATTTGCACTAATTTTGTATTCTCATATATGATCTACTTGGCTACCCAAATCTTCTCACAAATAAACAAATGCTTATATGGTTCCTCTGACCCTTCTCCATCGAACTCTGGTAACCGAATAGTTAGATCTATTCCTACCATTGTAAATTTTCTTTTACTACCACCTCTATTTGATGTATATAACTAACTACTATTAGTTGAATTTGTACCTCCACTTTAACTTCCACTGGACCCTCATCCTACTAAAATCCTTCTACCACTAATTGTTGGTTGTCTAAATGGTTCTTCTTATTCAGATGTCTTAGTCACACATGGGATTGTGGGTTCCACACTAATTCATATATGGAATGGAGATCCTTCTTATATGAAATACCCTTGACATCTAGTTTTCCTCTCATATGTGGCACACAAGATTTCCTCAATCTGTCTCATCACACTGATATCCTCTACCTCTTCCTCATCATTGTCCAAGCCCTCTTTCTTGGCTACTGCCCTCTTTTTACTATTGATCTTATACTGGTAGAGTATTCCATTGTGTGTCACTCCTTCTCTATCCATTTTTCCATGGTATGTTCCTCATCCATCATAATCAGGTCCATTTCTTCCTTCTTATGGCCTCCTCAATATCCCTCTCCATATCTCAAATCTTCCTTGGTGCTTCCTACAATTCCCCCATGTGCACATATTGATTTAGATGGCTGACACCATTGTCATCACTCATTTATCATGTAACAAAATCTTGATCTTCATGTAAAGTGATCGAATATACCTTCCTCTCAGTCCCTTCACAAACTCCTTCTCTACGATAATGTATGACTTCACAGTATCGACTGCAAACTCCGTAATAAATCTTGCAACAATATTGTCTAACCAGAAATCCACTGAACACGTGAATTTATGATTGAACCTCTGTATTTGTGCTATATTCTCAGTAGTCTAGTCTACTGGTCTTATCCGATTAGTTTGGTGATTATCCTTCAACCTCAATATTCACTCCTACAAAAACTCTTGAAAATAACAAAAAAATGTCTCATGCAGATCAGTAAACATATACCTCTGCAAATACTAGTGTGGTGTATACCTGGAGCTTATAGTGTATTTCTATGCAAACTCAAGCTATTTTGTTTCCAACCATATTTCAATCTCCTTATTAGTTGGATTCAGTTGCCTAAACATCCCCTTCTACCACTGCAATATCTTCATCAAATCCCCTCCAATCTGATATTTTGAGTTCCAATCGACAACGAAAGCATTTTTTGGATGTATGGGTTGACCCAGGTTCTACCTTAGTTCTCCAATAATGCCCTAGAAACCATTGACCCTTTTGGAGACTAGAAGGAAACACTATGCATAGAGTGCATAATGAAGTCTCACCCGATATGGATTATGGGTGATTGCGAGACCCATATGTCTGCAATTGTGGAAGGGATGTTTCTCATGGGTATGTTAGACATACTTTTCTCTACTTCAACATGCATCATATCTATCATCCTATAACCATATTCATTCATTAACATACATTTTGCAGAAAATATCATACTAATCTAGTGTGAACTACATTTTACTACTACTATATTCATTCATCAATTCATCATAAATCATTGCAACACATAAAAGAGGCATTCCACACAAAGACACGGGATTTTACCGTGGTTCACCCCCTTGGGCTACATCCACAAAGATATGGAATGATTTTCTTCTTTATTCATCGTCATCAAGTATTTGTGCTATGTACATTACATAAAAAGTGCATCTGAAATGACCAAGTATAGGTGAGGTTGACCAGAGACACACTAATATCCACATCTTGCGACCTGACCCTCAGTTACAATTCATGTCTCCAAAACTAACTCTTCTACAAAACTAGCTCCATAACTAGATAACTCAAGCAATAACTCTCTTTTGCATAACATTACATATATTAATATATCCTCTCCTCATATCTTACAATACACATTTATACTACAAAATAGGGTTAAATCACATTACATTAATGACCAAAACCCTAACCCTAAGTGGATTAGTTTTTTCCACATTCCAACTTCTTATGCGCGGTTGATATACATCCTTCTTCTTTTCCTTTGACTTTCTACTTCCTCGCGCTATTTTTTCTTATTCCTTGGTGCACACTCCTTTTCTAGTCCCTTTCTCAACTGCTTTCTTGATTTTTGCATTGTTCCCCAAAATGGCCTACGCCAACACCCAACCAACGCGATCACTTGAGGGAATTTATTAATGCAAAAGAAAATTAATTACATATAGTTTCTTACAATCGATCATTGGAAAATGATCATCCATGTTCTTTAAATAGAGATCATGGACCAATTTGGTGTTAAGCCACAGATCAATGTAACCATTAAGATCGAGGATAATATGAATCATTGGATCACTCTATGTCGGGAACATATCGTGACCATTAGATGAAAAATTCATAAAAATGCATATTAAAGAAAAACACTTTAACCTAATGACACATTAGAACAAGTTGATATTAACTAACTCCTAAGTGTCAAAATTTCCTAACAATACATGAGTGATATAAATATCAATATACATGCCAAATATACAACTCATCAAAATCAATAAACATGTCATATATACATTTCAATTCAAATATACAACAATCAATATACATGTCATGTACCACTATTATCTAGGTCCACCACTAGAGACAGAGGCATAAATCCCTATACTACTAAAGGTAGAGGTTCTATTAGTACCCATGTCAAATAACAATGATGAAAGTAGAGTCTGATATATCTCCCCACCTAGATCATGTGGAGGAGGAGGAGAAGGATCGATTGATGGTGAAGTTGGTGACATATGTAGAGGAGGAGGAGGAGCAGGAGGAGGACCATGTGGTGGAGGGGATGTCGATCGGTCTAGTGGAGGACCAGGTGGTGGAGGGTATTTTGATTGGTCTAGTGGACGACAAAGTGGTGGAGAATGATGTGGTGGACAAGAAGGAGCATCATCCTCAGAAGATGATCCAAATGAAGTGGAATGAGAACCATCCCTCAACCTATAGATGAGGTTGAGGGAACCAAAAACATGATGCATCAATGATTTCATGTCACAAGGAAGGGTCTCCCATATGTCAAACAAGTCTAGTATATATAATATCTCTTTAACGTGTACAAGTACCATTCCTTTCGTAGAAATAAGACCACATATGTGATCTGCCACCTCAGTTTGGAATCTCCAATTTGGCCTACGTGGCATGCCAGGTCTCTGTACTAGATCTTGTTTATCTACCTCATCCATATCCTCATCCTATTGGGAAGGATCCTCCCTGATATATGTGCTAATATATATAAAATAATAGATAATAATAATTATATGATTGAAACAAATTTTTACAATAAATTACATGTGCATTAAATAAAACAAAAAAAATAATCAACAAGATTTATCAAAACATAATGATAATATTACCTCTATCATCTATTTTCTCATCTGGATTAAATAGGTTTTCATACATCCATTCCAATCAATCCCTGTATATGGGTAGTGTACAAGATCAAGGACATGATTATCCTCTCCAACCAAGAAATCTCAAATATCTCTATTGATCGGAGTAAACGACCACTCTGATTGGCCCCTCTTGGGAAACAACTACCCCCACATGCAATTATGTGCAGCATTCATAGGAATAGGAGGGAAGTGAGTTATTGTTGATCAAGTGAAATGAAAACTCTCAAAAAATAAAGTAAATAGATCATACGCAAACAAGAAGAATAACCTCCCATCAAAAATAGAGTGACAATGATCCAATGCAAAACAAAATTGTCGCAAAAATATCTTCGACCACCTAATTATTTGGGGCCTATAAACTGAGATATCTACATAGTACATCAAAGAGAAACTAATGCGCTTCCCATCAAATTTAAAGTGTTATAATTCCATTATAATAATGGACATACATGTAAACTCTTCTACACCAAATGAATATACCCGCAATTGACCACCAACAACCTAGAAGTATGTAGCAGAAAAAATGTCTTGACTGACATATCTCTACACATATGCCCACTGGATCTCTCCTACAATGTTTTGAAGTAGATCAAGTAACTAGGTCCAAAGCTCCCCCTTCCTAGACAACTCGATGATAAAATAAACATCCTCCTCCATGATCTGATGCAATATATTGAGACCAACCCTGAATGCCTCCCTAACATGATCCCAACAATGGATAAATTGTTATAAAAAGGAAGAGTACCCACTAAGGGATGTAGCCTCATAAAAATTGGGGAAGCAAACAGTCCTAAAAAGGGCATGATTCTGAGGTGAAATAGGGAAAGAGATCCTCTCCCTCTCCCTCTCTGGCTTCCTACTCATGTAAAAAGATGTACATGTCGACCTATGTTGTTGTTTCTCTTGCGCTTGTTGTCATCATCTTTGATTCACATACAATTATTTTTAGGAATGTATATATAATTGAAATTATAAAACACACACATATATAACCATTTTTATTTATCAAAAACTGAAATTAATTTATGTTTTCAAAAAAATGTGGTAAAGTGACTGGTGCACTCTATCAGAAAACAAGCATAATTTTCATGATGCTCCATGTTATTTGGCTCATCGGTGCTACTTTAGTCATGAAATGCACCACTATTCTATTTTTTTTATTTGTGGTGCACCCATGTGGGTTATTCCCTATAACACAATGGTTTGACATGCCTTGTATGAAATGATACACATTGATAATGTACACCGGTAAGTTCAATGTTCCATGTTGCTTGGAGCACTGGTGTGTATTTTTAGCGGTGCATTATGTTTTATAATGCACTGGTCATGGGTCATCCGATATAATGCGCCATTATTCTAACTTTTAAATATGTGGAATTATGTGGTGCAATGAGGTGCACCGATATGGTTTATTCTCTAGAGTGCACTAGTGGATTTATTGTAAAGACGATGCCTCTTCTAAAACAAGAGGCACCAGTAATGCACATCTGTCATTCCAATGTGTGGTACATATTTTTGAGATATGTTTTGTTTATTTTTAGATGCACCAATAATATTTCTTCTTGTAAATTCTAGGATGCATCGTTGAGTCCTGGGTGAGCCAAACCTATCAAAACACCACGTAGATTTTTTTTTAAATGTAAAAAATGATAAATGTAAGCCCAAATTTAAATTTTAATATGATGAAATTGAAAATAAGGAGGTAAAAAATATTTCACTTGGTCTCTTGTCACCTAAGGAGGCATGGTTTCCCCATATAGAAAATTGAAAATCTGCATTGTTTTCCAAAATTTGAAAATGTATGGAATCTATCGACGAAGCTATCGAACCAAGGAAGAAAAATTGTAGAGAACTGCAAATGGGGTGGTTGTAGGAGTGTGAGCATTTATGCTTGTGTGAGTGGTTGAAAGAACATAATAAAATGTGATAATAAAATCTAGTTTGGTAAAATTTATTTTATTTTACCTTATCCAAGTGTGCCCAGTAGTAAGACACACTAGTGTGTTATGTAGTACTAGTACACACTGATAAAAAAAATTGTTTTACCCTATCACGGTGTGCCATATAGTAAGGCGAACTGGTGTGTGGTACTATGAGTAATGCACCAATTTGATTTTTGTCTATATGTTAAAAAAAATCAAGACTATAGTACCATTAAGGGCACCATTATTGGTGTTCGGTGCACCATTATTATATATGCATAAGAGAAGTTATGTTTTTTCAACACACTGGAAAAGGTTTTTTTTTTGTTTTCTTAAAATTAAATATGTTTATTGAATAACCAATTGTTCTAACCTGATCTAGTGCATCCATGCACCGACTCTCTTAATTTAGCATGGAGCACTGATATGTATTTTTTTTTTTTTAATAAAAATTATATTTTATCATTTTATATCACTAATGATTATTATTCCACCTTATTAGTTCAAAAGTGGGGTGTTATTTTTTAAATAACACCAATGATTTGTATGATTTAGGCACACCGATGTAAAAATATCCACAAAAACCTTTAGCCACCCGCCTCTACTAACAACCTCTACTAAAAACAAAGAAGGGATAAATTGTTTGAGGAGATTTCATAAAAAACTCCACTACAATGTGTTCTCATTATAGATCAAAGTGGTGATAGTCGTGCATATCTATTTATGCATTTTGGTTTTATTTATGTAGCCTGCAAACATTAAGTTACATTCACTAGTTGTATTTATGGATTGTGCATGCAAAACTATAGATTTTGCAAATCTCTCCCTTTCTTGATTCTAGATCTATTTTTTAGGGTTTTTCCAGAGAGTTGGGCCTATTATTGATCTGTAAACTACCATGGATATTCCATTGGACAATTCATCACAATAGGTCTAGTAAAATTATTGAAATATTTATTGTGAAGGATAGTTTCCTTGGATCTTAGATTCTTTAATTACTGGCTTGTTTTGCTTAAATGTATGAAATATATGAAATGAAAAGAATATATAATATAAATAAATACTCACACACCATCCAAAAATAAACACAATATATAATCTAGGAAACTCGATATGAGAGAAAACCCAGCTAGAAGGTGAGGTTGCTCTCCTCTCTTTTCTTCAAATGCAAGTACAAAGAAAGAGGCAATCTCCATGGAGTTTCCTTTGACATTGTGGCCTATATGGCTTCTATAGGATCTCTCCTCCTATGTTATTCTCAAAAATATACAACTCTTAGCTATTATTCTCAGATATGGAACAAGATACAATCTAAAAGAATGGAACCCCTTCTCCTTCAAACAGTCCAATATTTAACATCGCTCGATAGCCATCTAGGGGTAGGGTTTCGACTTCCTCAACCCTCAATTATGATAAGGTTTTTGAACTTATAGAATATTATTGAAAGTCAATACATGGCTAGCCCAATTTACGTGAGTTATGGGGGTTGATGTGGCATCCACTCATACCATGGTAGTCAACATAGTAGGTCAACTTACGAGAGTCATAAATTTTGCATACAAGCTCTGATTGACATGTTATTTGCACTGTTGTAAAGGTATCGATGTGTAAAATAGTGTCCATGGGTCCTAGCATAATATAGAAAAAAAAATCCCCAAAACATTCCATTTGATTCCTCCAAATGGCTTCTAAAGGTTTCAGATCTGAATTTTCCAAACTGGGACCTGCCATTAAAATGACCCTACAAGTTGGTTCCTCCATTTTTTTCCACTCTAAAAGCATAGAGATAGATGAAAAATAATGTAATGATCCAATCTAGATCATACCTCACTATTTAGGGAGGATTTTCGTCCCTAAAATATTTACTGAATGAGGTGAGGAATGTTTTCCTCTACCTTATCCCTGGAGTACGACTTTGCTTTGCCTAGAAGTTGTTCTTTCAACCCAAACTGTCAAAGATCATGTTTCCCCTATATTGTAGTTTTTTATCACTTCTACAAAAATGTTCCCTCTTACAAATATGGTTGATCATATGGTGCTAAGTCCTCCATGGAAGGTAGGACCTGCTCTCCTCCTAATCCAACATGGAAGTCTCATATAGTTTCAGATTCTCCACATTCAATACTAAGTAAATGTGCATGTATGGGGGTAGTTTGAGTCTGTAGGAATTGTCTCCCTCATTATACAATATCTCGAAAGGTCCATGCCACAGAGCCTATATCTTCTTACAAGGACCATGTTTTCATTCCTTATTCAATTGTATCCAAACTCTGACTTCTCAGTTCTATGTTGATCATGTATGGCCTTGTATTTTTCATGTCATGTCTTCAATGTCTCTTTTACATGAAAATAGATTCTCCTAATCTTATCAAAAAAAAAATCTTCACTTAATGCATCTCATGTGAGGTCCTCCCTCACTCCTCCTTTTTGTCCATATACAACATCCAAGGGTGAAGGTGGAAAATATCCAAAGAAAGTTTCAAAAGGTGACTAACCAATAGAAGTGGGGTATTCTCTATTATAAGAGTGTTGTATGTAGATCAAATTCTCATCCCAAGTCTCCAGATGATTTTGATTGTAACCCCTCAAAAGATGCACCAAATTCCTATTGACTACTTCTTTCTACCCATATGTCTGTGGATGGAATGTTGTAAATATATTCAACGTAGTGTCCATATTCTCCCACATTGTACTATAAAATGTACTAATAAATCTAGTATCAATGTTTGAGATTATGCTACTTGGTATCCCAATGTGCATCCAGACCTATTCAAAGAACATGTTTGTTGTTTCTTGTCCCTTGATGGTATTTTTACAAGGCATGAGAATGCAGAACTTGTTGAACCTTTCAAATACCATGAATAGGTATTCATGTTCCTTCTTGGTTGTTGTTAAACCTCACACAAAATCCATGGAAATTATTTCCCAAGGTCGATTGGGTACATGTAAGGGATGGTATATACCTTTCTTCCTATTACTAGGATTGCTAGTACAACAAAGTATACATCCTATAATATATAATGATACATATTCTTCCATTCTAGGAAAATACACATACCTCTTTAAGTTGGAAAGTGTCTTCCCAAAAATGAAATGTCATGCAACCTTGGAGGTGTGATCTTCTCTGATAATCTATAGCCATTCACCTTCAGGGACACAAAGCTTTTCGAGCTTGTAGAGTAACCCATTCTGGAAATGGTATTCATCCTTTTTGTTACCTTATTATATATGAACTTGGCCTTGTAGTTGTTGAACCACCTCCTTGAAGTCCTCATATTTTGTGTATGCCTCTGTGTATGAATCATCGGTAAAAGGCTCCATCTGCATCAAAAATATCAAAGTTGTAAACTTGGATGTGGGTGACCTTGAAAGCATGTATTCCAACTGGTTTTTTCTACCCTTATTATACTTGACGACTAAATAAAATTATTGTAAGAAACCCAGCCACTTGTAATGTAGAGTTTGTTGTATCTTACTCTAGCCCTGCAAATACTGTAGCAATTGGTAATCTATGTGGATGATGGTCTCCTTTCCCATCAGATAGTGTTTCCACTTATTGACAACTTGAAGCAAGGCATAGAGTTCCTTTTCATAGGTTGGGTAGTTGAGAACTTCCCCATGAAATATTTCATAATGATAGAATATAGGCCTTCCTCCTTGCATCAAAATTGGTCCCATGGCATACCCACTTGCATCTATCTCCACTCCGAAATGGTTTTGCAAGTTTGGTAGTGTGATAACTGGTGCTTGATTGATCTTTCTTTTCATCTCATTGAAATCCTTCCGTTGATTCTTGCCCCACTGGAAATTATTACCCCTTGCTACTATGGTATGGGGTGGTTCAGATACCATTGAAAATGAATCTATGAACTTCCACAAGTATTGTGATTCCCCCAAAAAAATCCTAAATTTAGTGAAATTTGTAGGAACTGCCCATTTCATGATGGCCTCCATATTTGTGGGATCTATCTTGAGCTCCCCTCCACTGGTCACATACCCCAAATACACTAAACATTGTTGAAAAAACTCACATTTATTGAGGTTAGCCAATAGTTGGTGCTTTTTCAAAGTATCTAACACCTACATGAGATGGGATATGTGCTCCTCCCAAGTAGCACTATAAACCATTATATCATCCAAATAGACTATAACAAATGAATCTAGATATGTGCATAATACATCATTCATAAATCTCATAAATGTAGTTGGTGCATTACATAAACCAAATGGCATGACAAACCATTCATACAAACCTTGGCTTGTCTCGAAGGAAGTATTCCATATGTATTCTTCCTTGAAACGTACCTATTGGTATCCTGATTTGAGTTCCAACTTGGTGAAATATTTTGCATGTTGCAACTAATCTAATAGATCATTGATCCTCGATAGAGGGTACCATTTTTTTAGTGTAATATTATTCAATGCCTGGTAGTTGACACACATTCACCATGTACCATCCTTATTTTATATAATTATGATAGATGACCCACAAGGCGAGGTGCTTGGTTGAATCACACCCTGCTCCAACAACTACTACAATTGCTTCTTCACTTCATTTTCTTCTAGAATGGATTTTCTATACAGCCTAATGTTCAACAATGGGGATTTTGGAAATAATTGTATTTCATGCTCCACTTCCTTCTTGGGTGGTATTCCTTTAGGATCCTCGAACACTCCTCTGTATTCCTATAGAAAATCCTCCAACTAATGCTTCCTATCTTTAGTACACCTGTTGTGAGTGGGAAATCCCCCTACGGAGTAGCACTTAGGGTTTTATCATGCATGCAGAAAAGACCTAAAGATTCCTACTTTTTACCATCATCCCAGACCTAATCCCCATTATTATTAAGAAAATACACAGTTAAGAAGATCAAGTGAACATACCTTATTTCCAGTGTTTGATATCGATCCCTCTTCATGCTTGGTCGCTCTTTGACTGCAAATCTCCTCCCAAGGATGACATACATTCACAAAAGACAAACAAACAAATCCACATGCTTTTGATCTATAGATTAATGGGTTAGAGATTTAATCAACATGTACACAATAAACAATGAAAACCTCATATGGTGGGATGGGAAAAGTACTTCTTTATTATTAACTTCACTAAAGAAACTTACAATGATGAAGTCAGCCACTACTCCACAAATCTAGTCCTGGGCTCCTCTTTTACTGTGCACCAATTGCTAACACACTTTCTTCTCTTCTTCGTTGAAATCACAAAATGGTTGCAGAATCTTGGGCAAAGGGGAATATGAATTCGGGTAGAGTTTCTTTACTATTTTTTTTCCCTTTCAAATGGGACCCCTACCCCTTCTTTTATAGGCTAGAAGGAGCTAGGTATTTAGTCGAATGATTGGCCATGCATGGTCAAAAGGTTTAGTTAACTTACCCAAAATTGTTTGTTCTGTCATCAACTTTCCATTTTTCGACACGCGGGCTATAGTGGGTCAGCTAGAGTGTACACGTGGGTTGTAGTGGAGCAAGGTGCATGGGCCTTTAAAAAGGGTGTTTTTAAGAAGAGTTTTTCAGTACTGGCTTGGCAAAAAAGGCATATGAGATGGCCTGATGTCAAGTAAGTATGTCTGGTGCAAATTAGGGTTATAACAGATTCCCCCTAATGTGTGAGGTCAGAAGAGCATCTGATGGCTGAAATACATTATCAATCTTTATTAATGTACCAAACTGGTGAGCCCAGGGACCAGAATTCGAGAGGTGCCATATGCAAAATAACAATTGTCTCACCGAGGCGGGCATACCCATGCTCGGGATGAAATAAAATCATGGCTACCAATCAAATACAATGTAGATCCATGTCATATAACTATATAAAGTTTATCCGCGAGAAATACACAGCGGATCTACATCTCAAAATCAAAAAGATATACATGTATAGTATCTATCTTCTAGAAGTTGATAAGGCCTGATGGTTGGAGATGATGTTTTCAGAGCTCGAGCATCAACTTCAAAATATTCAAAACTCGGGTAGGAGTGTAATATGAGTGTACGACTTCACTACCCAGAGGTCTTCGATGGCTCGTCGGTCATGGACTTAGATGATCTTGATGATCAGACTGGAGGCTTCATTGATTTTGAACAAAGACTTGATTGGACTTTCGGGATGGTTGGGCATGAGGGCAAGAGACAAAATGCAGAGGGGCTGACTCAGGCTTGATAAAAAATTCCCTTGGAAAATAGAACAACAAATGATGAGACTCAGGTAGCATGGCATTGACGTAAGTCCACGATGTAGGAGGCAATGTAAACTCTCCATATGTTTGGAAGAATAACCAAGTGGAGGACACAGCTCTATGTAGCGAGAACAGCTTCCTAAGGTCATATTAAATCCCATATCTTGAAAAACAAATGGAAGTATGTGCTTTGTCCAAGGGCGACTCATTCTGCTGCAAATAAAAAGAAAATACTTTTCTCTTCCTCTTTTTGGGGTATATTTGATTTTTTTGTCTTTTTCAATAATTTTGGAAAAAGAATAAAAGAATGCTACATTACAAAGGAGGATCGAGTGTCGCAAACATATGAGTTCAAGGTGCAAAGACAAGACTGATGTTCAAAGCAAGGACACTCAGAAAAAATCCCTCATGGGGCCAAAGGTGTCAAGACGCAAAGACAGAGTGCTACAGGGCTTGTGTATAAGGCATGTTTCAGATGGTTCGGTTGAGAGCAACATGGAGCCGGCATTAGGCCAAAGACACGGGTATGCAAATGTGATTAATAAGACACACAATGGTAACATCCTTTGATGTAAGTTTAACGAGCCCAGAGAAGGTAAGCTCGGTGATTTTTCATATTTAGAGAGTCTGAAAAAAGAGTAAATGGAGACTCTAATAGGGTACCTTTTTCGAAGGTAGTCTAGTCGGTTCGAAACAGGGGTAAACTAGCACCGACAAGATGTCTCTTCAAAACCATTTTAATGAGTGTGATAAAGACAAGATCACTTGGCCATTTTTTCATTTTTAAGGAGTCTGAAAAAAGATTAACTATGGACTCTGTCAGAAATGTTCTTCTGGACCATTTTAACGAGTGTGAAAGAATAAGGTCACTTGGTAATCTTTTCAATTTTAGGGAGTCTGAAAAGAGCTTAACTATGGACTCTGTGGGGGTTCCTTTTTCATAAATTTAGTCCCTCATGCTCGAAAAAGGGTTAAAATTATACCTGAGGGTACTCTTCTAGAGAACCGAGGATCCTAAAGTATACCTTTGTTTTTACAGTTGACCATCCAGACCGAAAAAGGGGTAAACTACCATCAAACAGACGTGCCTTCAAATTTTAGTTTAACGAGCATGACGGGCAACAATATCTCTCAGCAATATTTTCGTTTTTAGAGGGTCTGAAAAGGGCTTAAAAGAAGACCCGTGGGGGATACGAATCATGTTTGAAACTGGTTCAAGTAGAGCCCACTACCAGGCTCAGGCCAAGAGTCTCTTCGATAGTCAAATTGGAAATTCTCCCAAAAGGGAAGAAAACACAAACCACGATATAATTCCTCCCTCAGTATAGAAATCGTAGTCATGGATTCAAGGATAGCTTCATCTGAAGGCAATTAAAAATCCGAGAAATCATGCAAGCGAGGGTCGACAGTCCGAAAGGGTGAAGTACACTGACCATATTCCATATGACGATGGAGGCTCTAGCCAGGACTGGTGGATTCTATCAACGAAGAATCACAAGCACGAGGGCTTGAGTATCTATAAACAATGATATCATACTCAGAAGGAGACACAAGATTACTTGGACCAAGATGGGGAAGCAAGGGCTCCCATGCCCCCACTGGGTAAACCAAAGGATCAATTGTCGAGACCAAGTCTTGGGAAGGAAAACATGATTTCACAAGTTCCTGCTCAGAAGAAATTGAACATCGAGGATAAGATGAAACATAATTAACCCGTGGTGGGGTGGAGTCTACACGAACACTAGGAACATATAAAGGGGAAGCCTGAACTAATGTTGAATTAGGATGGTGATTATCATATGCCAGCTGGTCAATAGTGACAATGCTTCCATTGTGAGGAAAATACATCACCCGAAAGAGCGTAGATACCACAGCGTTCATAGCATATACATAATCACACACGAGAATCATATTGAAATCTAACGGGACTTGCACCACTATAACATCAACAAGGACAGTCTTCCCACCTAAAGATATAGGTAACTAAGGAAGAACCCCCAAATATTCACTAGGACGTTTGTCAAAAGCCAACAGCTCATGCAAAAAAGACACAAGCTTGAGAGATCCCAAGACTTTCCAAACCGAGGAGGATAAAATACTTACGGAAGCTCCTTCATCCATAATACATTGATAAATGTTTGTTGAATTAACTTCAACCCTTATTTGAAAAGGTGCATAAGAAGGAAGATGAGGCTCAACAAGATCATTCCAATTAAAGGAAACCATCCTAGGGATTGGAGGGGGTGTACTCGAAATGAGCAAAATGCCCCCTTTTTATGAAAGTACTGAATTGGAAACGCTAAAAACATAGTCGGTAGACACTTCACTCCCCAAGAGAGGAGTGGGATCAGTTGAAGACTTCTTCGGCGTGACCACTTTCTCAACCAATGGCTGCATAGGCTGAGAGACTACATGGTCTAAAGGCACCTC
Source organism: Picea glauca (assembly GCA_000966675.3). Taxonomy (NCBI): domain Eukaryota; kingdom Viridiplantae; phylum Streptophyta; class Pinopsida; order Pinales; family Pinaceae; genus Picea; species Picea glauca. The sequence goes on from JZKD02S2223866.1 coordinate 865,322, forward strand.
ACCCCTCAAAAGAGGAGTGGGATCAGTCGATGACTACATCGGTGTGACCACTTTCTCAACCAATGGTTGAATAGGCTGTGAGGAAACCTCAGAAGACTCAGAATCAGAAGAGCTTGCAGACAGGGACCACAATCTTTATACCTCTGGAATGCCAAGGCACAAATGAGTAAGGTAATCTCCCTTGCAAAGCTTACAAGGGAACTTAGGCTTACATCCTATCTGTATAGGTTTCTCAATAGAATCGATGCCCCCAGCATGACTAGAAGTGGTTGGTTTCACATATCCAACATGACTTGCAAAGGCTGGTGATGGGTCGATAACTTGACTTGCAATGGCTACAGACCTATTACCAGTATGACTAGCAGTGACTAGACTCTTTCCCCTAGCATGACTTGCAGAGGGTGTGTGATTTCCCCCAGCATAACTTGCAGAGGCTAGGTGCTGGTATTCAACGTGACTTGTAGAGGTTTTCGGCCTATCTCCAACATGACTCGCAGAGGTTGGTGATTTCTTCTTCCTATTCTTCCTCTTTCTATTTCGTTTAGACTTTCGATTACTAGTAATTGTACTTTCACTAGAGGTGGGAGAAGGAGGAGGAGAAGACTTTTTTTATGAAGAAACATCAACAGGGTGCCCATGAATTAAGGTGATTAATTGAGAAACATCAAGAGCATTCGGGACATTTGGAATGGTACCCAACTAAACCGGTAGTCCCACATTCAACCCAGGAATGTACAAAGTGGCCATCAAAGGGACACCAATGTTTTCGAAGAAAGGAAAAGCACAAGAATACCCTTGCGAAGGGGTTCCTTGGTTGGTATCGTCAGGAAATTTAGCCATGAAGATCTTATGCAGAGGTTCTCCCCTTGCAGGATCGTTCAAATCCATAAAATTCTCACACACTGACTCTGAAGAACCAGTGTTATCAAAACAACGCCTATAAAGAGGCGGCTCCACGTTTCTAATCGGAAGATTGAAAATTCCTCTCAACCAGCGAAGTGGGCAGTCTACCACCCTAGGTCAGAAACCCAAAGCCACGACTAACTAACTCGCTATGGAAAACTAGGGGGCACAGAGCACACACTAACAGTTCCTAAAGGCAAATCAAGAAAATGACTAACTAGTTGGAAGAACAGTTACACCAACCAACACTAAAGCAACTTACCGGTGCAAGTGCAACTCAAATATGGAAGCACCCTCTGGGTATACTCTACAAATCATGGCTCGATGTATGCCCTAAGTATTATGGTATACCCCCGCGGTCACCTGTGTAAGTCCCTAAAATAAAGGCAACTAGGTTGCTAGCTCATGAACAATCACCAGGTGGGTACAGTCGACAGTCGGGTGGACCACAATAAGCAGGGAATCAAGCCTAAAACCTATCAAGGGTATCGAAATCAAGTGTTCCAGAAGATGACTGAGGATCGTCAATGGATTCAAGACCCATGAAGCTCCGTGGAAAATGCGATCAATAGAATCCCAAGACAAATCCTCTATATGTGTTCCCCACTATGCTTGGTCTGGCTTTGGAGGGTTTATCTCTGCTACCTTTCTGTACGTGACCTCATGTTTAGCCCATGTTTTAGAGGGTGGTCCCGGATAATTTCCATGTTACTGGACTTCTACACTCCTTAGCACAGACTTGTATGTTTGTTTTAATGGCCTTGAAGAGTTTCCTCTCCAACCTAATTCAAGGCCCTAACCCTAAACTAGTTGATGGAGCCTACAAACATAAAAGTCTAGTTATTTTTAATTAGCATTATTTTTAAGGCTTGATTTATTCAAAAGGTGTGGTAGTGCAACTAATGTTGTTAATACTCTTGCAGAAAAAAGAAATGATAAGAACACTAGCAAAGAAGGATTATTTTTCTTATTTTTCTTTTGAAATGATTTTAAGATGAGAAGAAAACACAACACTATGCTAATTTATTTTTCTTTCTCAAATAACAATGCAAAGAAAATGCCAGGAAAGAAAGAGATCTAACAAACTAAGTTTTTTTTTTATATTTTCTTCCAATCAAAGAAGAAATAACAAAAGATTCTAAAAGACACTGATGAATTTTTTTTCAAAATGCAACTCATTTTTCTTAAAATTTCAAAATAAAAATAAGTTAAAAAAGCTAGGAAACACAAGAAATCCTTCAATGAAAAAGCAAGCTATGATGGAATCCAACCTAGGATAAAACTGTTATGACAGAGACCAAGATTAAATCAAGGAAATCCCTGAGAGGTATAACTCTCGATAAGGAAGAGGATGACTACCTCTCCTTAAAAAAAAAAATTCTCAACAGGCACGCTGCTGACAGTTCAATAGTCAACGTGTGCACGCGAGATGTGTAAGTTCAGAGCGCATGTACACACATGCAAGCCTTATACAAGACACATGTACCTCTGAAATTCCTCAAAAAATGAAAAAACAACAAGCAATCAAACACTGGAAGAGACTACTGGTATTGAGAACCAGAGTCCCTTGAAGACTCAGAAACTTACTTTGACAAAAAATAAAAACAATTCAAGGAAAATTTCATAGAAAAAAACCAATCTAAGGTGGTACCTAAGCTACAAACTGCAAAAACAGAGACCAGAATGAGATCCAGAAAACCCCTGAGAAGAATCACTTCTGACAGGGGAGAGGATGACTGCCTCTCTAAAAAAAAATATGAACTTAGACACGCAACTGACACTTCATCATCTAGTGTGTGCACGTGGGTTATGTGAAGGTGGGGCGTGGGTACACGCATGCAGGCCTTATACAAGCCATGTGTACCTTTGTGACTTCCATAAAATAAAAAGAAGCAAAGCAAAGAAAGCAAGGAATACTGGTATGGAAGACTAGAATCCCTACTAGCTCAGACTTTTGCAGAAACTTAGAAAAAGGTAGTAAAACCAATTAAAAATACCCAACAAGTATCCCCAGAAAACCCGAGAGATCCCCAATATGGTCGCCAATTCTGTTGTGAGTGGGAAATCCCTCTACGGACTAGCACTTAGGGTTTTATCATGCATGCATAAAAGACCTAAAGATTACTACTTTTTATCATCATCCCATACCTAATCCCCATTATTCTTAAGCAAATACACAGTTAAGAAGATCAAGTGAACATACCTTATTTCCTACGTTTGATATCGATCCCTCTTCACACTTGGTCACTCTTTGACTACAACTCTCCTCCCAAGGCTGGCCTGCATTCACAAAAGACAAACAAAAAACTCCACATGCATTTGATCTACAGATTAATGGGTTAGAGATTTAATCAACATGTAGGCAATAAACAATGAAAATCTCATACGGTGGGACGGGAAAAGTACTTCTTTATTATTAAATTCACTAAAGCAACTTACAATGATGAAGACGGCCACTACTCCACGAATCTGGTCCTGGGCTCCTCTTTTACTGTGCACCAACTGCTAACACACTTGCTTCTCTTCTTCGTTGAAATCACAAAATTGTTGCAGAATCTTGGGCAAAGGGGAATACAAATTCGGGTAGAGTTTCTTTACTAATTTTTTTTCCCTTTCAAATGGGACCCCTACCCCTTATTTTATAGGCTAGAAGGAGCTAGGTATTTAGTTGAATGACTGGCCATGCATGGTTGAAAGGTTTAGTTAACTTACCCAAAACTGTGTGTTCCGTCAGCAACTTTCCATTTTTCGTGCTTTTGTAGGTACACACGAGTTGTAGTGGATCAGCTAGATTGTACATGCGGGTTGTAGTGGAGTAGGGCATGTGGGCCTTTAAAAATGGTGTTTTTAAGAAGATTTGTTCAGTACTAGCTTGGAAAAGACGGCATATGAGATGGTCTGATGTCAAGTAAGTATTTATGGTGCAAATTAGGGTTATAAAAACACCCCTCTATGGATTCATTTATTCTTATCAACTCATCATCAGTCTGATTTTCTCTTTATAAAAGAAAAACATATTTCTTATTGGAACTAATCAACTTCTTTTCTTGGTTATCACTTACCAATGAGATACTTGACTTGCCTTTATGTGCATTGATTATATAGGATTTCACATCCTTAATTTATCAGTACTGGTTGGATCTCCACATGAAGATTGCATCCCTCATGTACATGTAGGGGCTTCCAAACAATATTCCACACACGTCAAGGGGTACTACATCCAATTCCACTTTATCAATAAAATTAACACTTATTGAACTATATTTGAATAGAGTGTCTACCTTGGTCTTCTTGACCTAGATCTTGATGTGGAAGATTTTGGTAATTTCCTTCTCTTCTCGGTGATGAAGGCTACTCGGATTCACCTCCTTATGCACCGATGTGTAGACAATATTCTCATCCACATTGAAGCTAAATTTTACTCGATTGCTCAAATATTTGGCTATAGGCTTCTTTTTCTTTTCTTCCTTCTTGTGATTCTTTGATTTCAACTCTAAATGTAGTTTCTAGAACTTTTCTCAGTGTGGCCATCAATATTGTAATGGTTTCAATGGTTGTTGGGATTCTTGAACTGATGTGTAGTGTATTTTTTCTTCTTATCCTTTCCCCTTTTCCACTTCTTTTTCCCCTCCTTGGAATCTTACTAGTTCTCTTTCTTCTTGGAACTCCTTGGATGCCCCTTTTTGTGGCTTATGGTTTCCAAATATTGTGCATGTACACATGACTCATCCATTTTACTTGGATTGAAAAGCAACACTTGATTTCATAGATGGCTATGTAGACCCCCTAGATACTTGAGTACATTTGGGTTCTTGGGAGAGATACCCAACATCATGGATATCTTTATAAACTTGGTGGTGTAGTCATATACACTCTTCCCTTGATTCTTCATGAAGTAGTGCCACTAGATCCATTGGTCCTCTACATACCCGATAGGGTATAATTAGGAATCTGTAAGGGTTTTGAATTCCTCCCACCTAGTTACTAGTAGATCACCCTCCATCCTAAGTGTTTATGTATGGATTTCCCACCAAGGTAATGCATGGCCCTCTCAATTCGGTCTAGAAAATGATATATTTTGTTCTTCATCTATATGGTGAACACTAAAATAGACTTCTAGTTGTTGCAACCAATGATTATTTTTTAATGCATTGATATCACCTTGGTATGGATTTATGTCCACTTTTGCTTCCATCTTGAATAAATATTGTGAAGTGTTTATGGCACTAGAACTGGGCTTCTCTTTCTTGACATATTTCCTCGACTCCTTTTTTGTGTCTTCATTATCACCTGATTTCCCTTCTAATTCGATCTCAAATTTAGATCCTCAAACCTCTTCTACTAGTCTAAAATTTATTACTAGAGATTCCATGAGGAGGAACACATTGCAAGATATTTCAATGACCTTCTCTTCCAGCCTCACAGATCTCTCCTCTACTGGATCTCAAGAGTGTTATGAACAGATTCGTCAGCCATGGCTAGGGTTCTGTAAATTTTCTTCTTAAATTGATTCCTCAAACCTTACAAATTTCCATAAATACTTCAATAAAACCTCTCTCTAATACCAATATGATCTGTAAATTGTCGTGGATATTCCACTCGACAATTATTCACAACAGATCTAATAAAAATACTAAAATGTTTATTGTGAAGGTTAGTTTCCTTAGATCTCAGATTCTTTAATTACTGGTGTTTTCTTCTTAAATGTATGAAATAGATGAAATGTGAAAAATAGAGAACATAAATAAATAATCACACACCATTCACAAATAAACACAATATATAACCTGGGAAACCCAATATGGGAGAAAACCTAGCTAGAAGGTGAGGCCACTCTACTCTCTTTTCTTCAAATACAAGTACAAAGAAAAAGGCACTCTCTGTAGAGTTTCCTTTAACATTTTTCCTTGTATGGTTGCTACATAATCTCTCATCCTCCATTATTCTCAAAACAATATCACTCTCAATTGTTATTCTCAGTTATAGAACAATATACAATGTGAAAAAATGGAACCCCTTCTCCTCCTGCAGCCTAGTATTTAACATCGCCTGATAGCCATCTAGGGGTAGGGTTTTGAATTCCTCAACCATCAATTATGATAAGGTTTTGGAACTTATAGAATATTCCTGAAATTTTGGACGTGGCTATCCCCATTTACGTGAGTAATGAGGGTTTACATGGCATCCACTTGTACAATGGTGGTCAACACAGTAGGTCAACTTGTGAGAGGCACAAATTTTGCATACGAGATTTAATTGGAATTATTGTTGCACCATTTGAAAGGTATCGATATGTATAATAGCATCAATGGGTCCTAGAATAAGCTAGGAATAATCTAGAAAATTTTTGAACCCAAAAAAAATCGTTTTATGCCTCATAATGGCTCTAAAACGTTTCAAACCCCAATTTTCCAAACTAGGACCTGCCATTAAAATGACTCTACAAGATTTTTCCTCCAATTTTTTCCACTATGAAAGCATAGATATAGATTAAAAATAATATAATTATCCAATATGGATAAATTACCCTCTATTTTATGCCTTTCTTAACTGTGTAAGTTTATATGTTTGCATGTTAATGATTTGCAAGTTTTAAAGATCAAAATATCAAAAAGATTTGTGCATTTTTTAGGGAATTTTGTTAACTTTATTCTTGGAAGGATATTCCGAATTGATTTTTGTTATTAAGATAAATTCTTAATAATTATGAAATCGATCTACATTACATTAAAACATCAAGTTAGATATCTTCTTCTTTTTGGCATTGAAAGTAGATTCAAGAATTGCATCATTTCATTTGGAATAAAATCATAAATGTACAAGTGTATTTGCCAATTTATTTATTTGATTTAGTTTTCTTAAGTCTCAAAACATCATTTAGTTCCATTCAGATACGCTTGAGTAATTAATACCCCTTAAGAGAAATGTTAATCTAAAAAAAACTTGACATGTTTTTCATCGATAGAAAACCAAAAATAGTCTTGGTGATAGGGCCTTGGTTTAGGTTTGGAGAGTCAATTATCCAAGGCCATGAAAGTGAAACTAGTAATTGAATAAAGAATGCAAAAGTCTAGTAGCAGAAATAGGTATTTGTTTGTAAAAATTCTCTTACACATGATTCAATCACTAGATCAAGTTGATTTAATTGTTTAGATATACCCTTGCATTTGGGTGACTGGGTGGATAAATAATAGAGGAATTTAGTGTAGTTGGAATGTTACTCATAGTAACACCTTCTTCCTAGAGTCTTATATAAAATATAAATCTTGTACATTTGTCCAATGAAAAATATTGATCCATGACTATTCTTCCTAGCTACCAATTGTGAATTGGAAACCTTAGTGACCATTCCTAAGTTCCTCATAGGTGACTGCAAATGGGAAGTTCTTGTGGTACCTAAGTTAGATAGTCGATATTAGTCTCAATTCCCTTGGAGGTTTTCCATATTCATGAGGTATATTGCACCTTGGGTGATTTTTTGATGGATGATTAATATAACTACTTCTCACACTTTCATTGGTTGGTGTTGG
>JZKD02S2223866.1:872804-901738 GCA_000966675.3 Picea glauca
GACTAGTTTAGTTTACTTTATGCAATTTCTTTCTTAGATCTAAGTTGCAATTTCAATTCAAAGTTGATTATTGAGTTTAGTGTAGTATGAGTTTTCTTAAGTAGTATAGAATGCAATTGAATTTACAAGAATAGTGTCTTTATACTGTTTATGATTAATGCATGTTTGAATAATCACATGGATATGCAGGATAGTTGATGTTGTTTCTATAATGGCTAAGTTCTCATTGGATTTCCTAATTCACACTTTTCACTTTGCTATCGAAGTCAATATCGATTTTATCCCTCTTGAATTATCATTCATTGTTAAGTGCCATCGTGATATCATAAGACACCAGAGACATAACCATCAACACTATATTTGAGTCTTCTTGTTTTCATATATTAGAAGATAGTTTTATTGCTTTCATAGATTAGAAGATAGTGTCCTTTATTTTTTAGGATAGATAGTATTTTTTCTTTGGTAGGTTACGGAATAGTTTGCTTATAATAGGGTAAATATTAGTTGTTAATTACTTTTATTACATAATGCTTTCAATTCAATAGATTTCCTTTCATAAATTAGAAATAGTTGTGAAGTTTAATTTAAGAGTAGAGTTCACTTGCTTCTTAGCTTAATTAGTTTCTTATTGATTAGTTTACTTGTTGTATAAGTTATCATAGGTTAGTTAGTTGTTTGCTTATTTTCTTATTTGCTTTAATAGGGTAGTTTCTTGTCTATTTACTTGCTTTCATAGGATAGTTGCTTATTGAATTTGAGTAGGTTAATTAAAGTAGTTTGTTGTTGTTATTGCTTCTTAGGTATATAGTTTGTTTTCGCTTATTGTCATGATTAAGTTAGTTTTGTTTAAGTAGGGTTTTCAGTTTCCTTCTTAAGACTATCCATCGATCCTTTGTTCAAAGGTTACTTAGGGTGCATAGTTTGAGTTTCTTAGTAGAGTTTTCTCATTAATAGTTTTTACTTGAATAGATTAGCCCTTAGATAGCCACTTCCTTAGTTAGTCCATACTACCTCCAGCCCTTCTACCTTGGCATATATATTTCTACAACTCTAAGTTTACTTACCCTGGGTTGACAATTTAATTGAGGGTTTTTAGTGTGTTTTTAATGCATATAGAATACCCATCACTCTCCCTTTCAGCATCACCTACAAGTAGGTGAAGTCTCACCCGAGGTACCTATGTGTACTAGAGGAATCAAGATTCCGTAGTCAAGGGGGAATATGAGGCATTCATCATAACCATTCACTTAACATTCATTCATATATTTTGTGTGCATAATCATAACAACATAACAATATATGTAGATTCATCTTACTTAAGCATTCAACATGTGCATGGAACCATCAGATACATATTCATATTAACTATTAATCATATATTACATGTGTGCAACAAAAAGAGTAAACCAACACATCATAAAAAAAAAACATATCAAAACACAGGAATTTAACGTGGTTCACCCCAACTGGGCTACGTCCACAATGACTAGCTTCTTATATTATTCATTCATGTTCAATCCTTACAATAGGTGTGCACTGCGCTCATTTAATATGCATCTATTCTACCCACATTTTCCTATCCATTTGCACATACAATGCACACTTAGCTCATTCTTCAATCACACTCATGAACTACTCATATCATTCACTCATACTCTCACTCTATGATCACACCTCTTGGTTCAACAACAACAACCACTCAATCACTACTTTACCCAAAAACCCATTACATATTTATACATTGATACTAAAGCTTAGCATGTTACAAAATGGACCAAATGGTCCAACTACTACTAACTAACTTCCTCCTTCTGCACACTAACTCTTGAAAATGCTCTAAATTTCTTATGCACACATTGCTCCTTTGTTGACTTATTGTGTGAATTTCTCCTGTGCAATTCCCAAAACTTACCCAAAATTTCCTACTCCAATAGGCCCCCAACACTCACCTGTGGCTCATCCCGAGTCACTTCAGGATTTCTTCCAGGTCTCTATGAACTTCTGAAGTCTTTCCCTTACACTTGTAAGTTTTTCTCTTTCTTGTGTTTCTTGTTGCACAATTCCCTCAGTCATATCTACAGTAATATGGAGTTTCAATTTTTTTGCACTTTTGTGTACTTCCTTCTTGACCATACCTTGCACATCTACTAATTTTGTTGTTACCTTGTATGATTCTTCTTGCAGTGTTTCTATCTTATGTGCACGAGCTTGTTGTTTTGCCCTCATCTATTTCATCTCAGAGTAAAAGTTTCTATTCTTTTTCATTGCTACCATCATTTATGTTGGTGGTGATGTGCTTATCACTTCCTTAAAATTTTGTTCCTTGTCCTCCACAACCTGTAACTTATGCCCAATTTATTGTATCTATGTGTCTCTCATCAGCTGAGTCCTTACTCCCATGCTTTATTCATATAAATTGTCACACTCTGCTTCCATACTTTTGATTTTCTCTACGATCTTTGTCACCATCTTCTCTCTTTTCTCCCTTTACTCTGGTGGAGTTCTCGGTATCTGGAATGCTTCCAAATCAATAATCTTTGTGTGTAAGATCCAAATGGATTCACTGATCTTTGTCACATGTTCTTCTAACTATTCATCTTCCTCCCTAGGAATTTCTAGAATAATATTATAAACCCCCTGGACAGCCTTTTTCACTCTTTGTATCATATGAGTGGCCTCATACCACTCTAGCCTAAGTTGATCATAATCTACTTGCAACACATCCTTATCTATGGCTTCCTTTGTCAAGTCCATCAATGTTGAATCGTGCACAATTGTAGTTCCTGCGCCATGCTCATCTGCAAACCATATAACACTTCTACCAGCAATGAAGATAGAACCAAGTTAATATGACTAAGTGTCTTTGTATGCTCCTGTAATTATGTCATTGGGAACTCTAAATATCTTGCTACTATCTTCATCACACATTGCTATCCTAATGTCATAGATGGGTGGGATATCATCTATTGTAACTCTGTCATATTTTCCATGCTCTCCATCCACTTATGTTCACCTATTTTGACTTGCGCAATCCTGGTTGTCTCCAAATATATCACAGTGTGGAAATCTGCAGTTGCATGTCAGAATGCATTTATTCTTGCTTCTTCACTTCTCGCTCAAAATCTTCCTCAATCACCTCCTTCACTTGATCCATAATATTTTGTAATTCATCCTCTAGCAGGGCTTGGGTTGCCACTTTCTTGATTTCTTTCATATTCTTTCATTGCAATACTGATATTTCCATATCCTATTCCTTCCACTTCTCTCCTGGGCATGGTAATGTATTTTGTGTTCCTCCTACACCATTTCTTCCACTTCCTATTATTCTTATTATTATTATTCATCTCCTACTTCTTCTATTTCTTGTTTTTGTTTCTCTGACTGCTCTATTTCTGGTACTAGGGTTTTCCATTCGTCCTCCCAGTATTCTATGATCTTTCCCACGTCAACCTCCGTCAACTTGTATCTGCACGGTATCCAGTACTTCTCTGGGTCATTCTTGGACTGAATGTACATATGATGTATTCCTTATTTTAAGCATGCAATCCCCATGTATGCTTCTACTACCTATGGTATTATGCATAGTGTATTCTAGATACTTTCCCAAATTACTTCCTTGTATACATAGAATGTATTGTTTTTATCTAGTTGCCTCTCCTTATGTGCAATATGCCACAATTTTACATTTCTTCCTGCTAAACATGGCTTCTTCATAGCTCCCAAAAAATGAGTGTCCTCTAGCTCCTTCCAAGCCACTAATGCTATCAGTATTAACAATTAGGAATAATGAAATTCCATGACTTTGCCTTGAGCTTCCTTGCAATCTAAGAAGAAATGGTTCAAAAGGAACGTTGTCCAATTCATTTGAACTCCTGCAATGGAATTCTCTATTTCCAATATCACCCCTGGTGGCAGCTAATCCTTGCAACATTTTCTCAACAATTTGCAGGCCAACACATGTGTCATGAATCAGACTGTATCATCATTGATGCTTGCAACATCTAGACCACATGCACCTCTAAATATGTCGTACTTGTCCTTCATTTTTTCTTCCAATACTTTCTCCTTTGTCTTATCTGTGAATAATGGCAATGGGTCTTCCCCTTTTCATGACAACTCAATTATCCACATAATCAAATACATGTCTATGGACACCAGTCTATATAACCATATAAAACCTCAATGTACTCAACTAAGTAATAAATTAACACAAATATTTATCTCTGCCCTCCTGCCAAAATGTGGAATACCTAAAAGGTTCAAAATATTTGTTTTCTCCATCCTCGTCGTGCATTCTTGTGGCTCTACTATTATTTATTATGAATCTGGGGTGAGTCTTATGCTTTTGTACTTGTCCAGAGAAAACTCTGGAAACTTCTTCATATCTGTAAATTCGTGATCTTCATACTATAGGCATCCTACTGCACCGATCATATCTTCCTCAACGATTACCCCTGGTGGAATTTCTAGCTCGACAAGTTCATACTTCAACTCTTTCTGTAACTTCACCTTCTTTTCTATCAGCTTCCTTGGTGGCACATAATCCCTTATATAGTTAACCGAGGTTGAGACTGACATTGATTCTCCCTATGTTTCCTTGGTCATACGTATAGATGTATGCTTGGTGCGTTTTTTCTTCAAAAGTGATGGAGATTCTCATGTCTTTGATGGCACCATTTCTCTCTAAAACTACTCGCTTGGAAAATAACTTATTTGGATCTGTCTGTGTTCAATTGGATCTTTTTTCTCACTTTTCTATATGCAAACTCAAATGACAATAACTTCTTTCTGTCAACCCTTCAACTTCTTTTATCATTTTTCCCCAGTTGTTTCTATTTTTTTTCTTCGCGCACAAATTTGTTTTCCAATCCAACTTTACTCACATTCAATACTTCCCATACTCTACAATGAATTTAGATTATTCTATGGATCATGGTCTATATCTTTCCATTCTATCATGATATCGATGCCACTTTCCATTAATGACTACTTGTCTCCATTACTTCCCCATCATGATTTATCTTTAATGCTTATCCTGTCAAGTTTGATCTTTAATGCCTTCAACCATTTTCTACGCGGATCTCCAACCTTGAATTTTTTATTCATACTCTCTTTCACCTTTATGCACAGTTCATCTTCCTCTTTCTTGTCTATGTCATTTTCTGGTTTATCTCCTTATGCATACTTCCAACCTTCAAATTATTTTATTGTTTTTCTTCTTTTTCTTTTTCTTTCTATAATACACTATAATAAAAGTACTATGGTACACATATTGATTTCTTATAATAGTGCATGGATGATCGACTTTCCCTATACAGTTTCAGCTAACTACCATTAACTAGTCTTTCCACAGCTTCTCCATTCAGTTTCTCAAACTTAACAACACCTACCTATATTGCAAACCTTATCACATATGGGCTCATCCAGTGCATCTGGAACTTCCTTGAGTGCTACAAAAACTTGTTGTCATAAAGTAAAACTAAGTCTCCTATCTAAAACTTCTTTTGTTTAATTTTCCTGTCATGCCATGCTTTCTCACACACTTTCTAAACTTGTTGATGGAAACATGCGATAAACCGATCCTCTTCCAGTTATACTTGCTCTAACAATCTCTTCTCCACTGCACCAGAATATGTATGCTTTGTCAGTGCAATAATACACATGCTTGGTACTATGAATTTCATAGGCATAATAGCTTATTGGCCATACATCAATCTAAATGGAGTATTTCCTTTCAACTTCTTTCTTGTATCCCTATATTCCCATAACAATGCTAGAATTCTCAAGTCCCAATCATCTTGACTTGCATTGCATACATTTGTTAATTCATGTTCTAGGATCTTATTGAATGCTTCTACTATGCCATTTTCCTAAGGATGGTATGGTGTGCTCCTCTGATGATGAATCTGAAACTCCTCTGTCAATTTTGCAATCATCCTATTCAGAAATTAATTTCCATGATCACTCATAAGTATTCTTGGGAATCCAAACCTTGTAACCACATTTTCAAACAAAAATCACGTAGTTATCTCCACATTGTAGTCTCTAACTGGTTCTACCTTGACCCATGTAGTTAAGTAGTCTATCATAGTAATGATGTATCTATCTCCAAACCTATTAAATGGTGGATTAATCATCCCAACAAAGTCCAATTACCATTTATCAAAATATTTTAATGTCACTTGTGGTATAAAGGGAATCTCATATCTCCTGGAAGACTTCCCAAGTCTCTGACAATTATCACAAATCTGACATAATTCCTTAGCATCCTTATGAAGGGTAGGCCACCATAATCCCATGTGAAAAGTATTATGAGTTTTTTATTTTCCTACATAATGACCTCCTACAAGCCCTTCATGTTCCTATGAAAAGATAACATGTCTTTCATGCTCTAATACGTAGCCTCAAAAAATACCATATGCGCTTAACTTATACAAATTTCCTGCTATCATTTGGTAGTCTGCTTCTTTCACTACTAGAAGCTTCTTTTGTTTCGTTGTAAATTATGGTGGGGCTACTCCTGTACTAAAAAATTGGACTATGTCTACAAAATAGTTGTCAACCATATGAATTGCAAACAGGTGTGTGTCTAGTAAACTACCATTGAATTTTCTTGCATCTTCACCTGATAGTATGTGTGATAAGTGATTTGGTCCTGAGTTAATTTCATTCATTTCATGATCACCTCAAAGTCATATTCCATGAACAATAATATCCATCTGCATATCATCCCCCCAATATTGGCTTGTTAACTAGATATTTGAGTGCAAAATGATCTGTATGCATCTTAAAGTGAGATGTTAAAAGATAATGTATGAACTTCTACAAGAAATACACCATTTCCAAACCTTCTCGTTCAGTGGAATGGGGAATGAAAAAATATCTTGGACACATTAAAGTAGAAGTTGGTTACAATGCCAATTTTGATATTCCCGGATTGGAAGAAGGAGTTCTAATTTCATGTGGATGCATCATATGTAGCATTGGGTGTAGTTCTATCAAATCTTGGACAAGGAGATTTAGACAATTTGATTGCATTTGCAAGTAGGAATTTATCATCTACAAAACATAACTATAATATGACAGAAAATCAACTTCCTTCTTCAGAAACTTCTCCATGCGGTTTTTGATCTATGCATATCCTCTGATGGAATTTCTATAGTATCTTGTATGACCTAATGTGTCTCTCAACTATTGTACTAAAGTTGGTGGTGGAAAATCAACAATCACAACTATCTTTGTAGGGTAAACTAACAATCCTTGTTTGCACACCACATCTCCCAACAAAATTCCAAAAGGTGCACAAAAAACACATTTCTTCAAATTCAACGAGATCTGGTATTGCCTACACCTATCCAACTTAAGCAAAATGTTTCAGCATGATATTTCAACATAATAAATAGTTTCCAATTATCTAAGTATACTTATAATAACTTATGAATGAACTCTTTGAAAGTTGCGACAACCACTCTAGAAAATATTGTTGGTGCATTCTTCAATCCAAATGGAATAACTGTGTAATGGTAACAACCCCATTCTGTCACAAAATTGATCTTATGTTTTTCTTCCTATGAAACCTTGATCCAGTGATATCCTGAGAATCCATCTGTGAAAGAGTAAGCCTTCTGGCCCCCTACTTTTTCCAACACTTCATCTGTAAATGGGGTAGGAAATGGATCGTGTAAACAAGCATCATTCAACTTTCTCAGATATGCACATATATTGATTCCTTATGTATTCTTGTGTTGAACTACCATTGGACTGATATGTTTTGATTCTTCAACATGTTCTATAATTCCAACTTCCAACATCCTATCTATTTATTCTTTTACCTTTTTCTTGTACGTCGGGCTCATTCTATATGGTCTCTGCTTCACAGGTTTGGCATCTTGCTTCAATGAAATATTCATCTCTCCTAACTCTCCAAAAATTCCTTTCATCTCTGAGAATATAGTTGGAAACAAGTCTTTGTATTCTCGCATTAAGTTGACAATCTTCTTGACTATATAATCCCTCCAATAGTCTCCTATGTTCACAAACTTAGGCTTATATTCTATACCAATATTCACTTTCCATATTTTCAAAGGCTTGACATACATCAAAGATTTAAGTTGTGGTACCTCTACTGTGCACTCCCCTTCAGTTTCTGGTATCTACAAATTTCTAGGGTTTTCATCCTCTTGGTCTTCTTGAGAAACATTATAACAGTCCAATACCCCTTCAATTGTCACATAAAATATATGTACACTATACAAAGATACAAATCCTATCGAGTCTTCTAATGAAAAAATCATATTCTAGATAACCTACAAGGATTAATCAATCAAAGTAACATCATTTTCAAAGCTAAATGTTACCTTGAATTTCCTGGTCAACTCTTCCCAATCTCTTGTTCCTCTGCGCACTTCTAGTTCTATGTGCCAATTCTTTGGACTTGTGTCCAGAGTATGCACAAAAAAGTGTGTCCACTCTTGCTTAGGTATTGATCTCCACATCGATATGCGTTGTGTAATATGGTCTGCAAGAAATTTAATCCAGTATACTTTTACATAGCATATCCAGTCTCTATCCCAAACTTGACCTGTAGTAACCTTTTTCATTGCTGCCAACCCTCTATTTTGTCCTTATGTGAAGCCCACCATCTAGTTGGAGTCACTTTCAGTGAAACATCTAAATTTAATAATATTTGTTGATCTAATATCTACAATTCAAATTCTCTTATAAAATAAGCTACATCATTTATTCCATCATACCTTGGAGGTTCATTTATCTCAGTTCCAATCCATCACAATGTGTGGGTAATCTGAGCACATTTCCTTGTCAATACTTCATGTAGTCTTTTTTTCTAGTTCTCTAGAGCCTCTTTTGAGTATGACTCATGAGAGATAATACTCCACCAACTAAGTACAACCTTATTTGTAGGATTCACATAATCATCCATCCGTGCAGTCATATTATTTTATGACCCTATTCTTTAAGGAGTTATTGTGTAACTTATCTATATTGGAGTTGTGCTCCACGTTGAAATTTTGTACATGGTGTGTAATTCTATTATTTTATGATATTTTTAGCATTTGTATCATAACATATTATACAAATTATCAAGTCATTTTCCCTTTGTTGGTTCTACAAATGTTCTTCCTTTAGTGGGATCTAATGGGGGAATAACCTTCAAGTCTTATACTTCAAATACCATTTTTCTCTTCTTTATAGCAATGATAATCTAGTTATCAAATACCCAATCAAGTCCCAATAGTGTTGTATAAGATGTACTATCATCTACTATTTTGATCACTTCAAAGTTTGTTATACTTCACACTCCATCAATATTAACACTTACCCCTGTCATCCTTCTAACTGGAACAATCTAATGTTGGTTCACTAATCTCAACTGGATAGGTGACCAAATCAAATTTGGTTGGCCCATCATCTCCCAGGTCTGCCTCGAGATGAAATTCACATCAGATCCCAGATCTAGAATGATATTGTCCATGTTGTAATCTCCTATTTGCGCGTTAATCTGAAACTCCCTATTCATTCTCTTCTTGTAGTGCACCCGATTAACTACTTGGTGTGCAACATGTATCTCTTTATCTTGTACACAATAGTCAGCCATTCCATGTAGTATACTCAAAGTAGATTCACATTTCATTAATTCTAAGCAACTTCTTAAAAAAAATCAAAGTACTTACCTTTTTGGCTTGATTTTCTAAATGGTCATAGACTAGAGGCATATCATACACCAGTGGTCTATCATACAAAGGTGGTGTGGTCAAAGTCGATGATATCCATTCTGCTCCAACTAATTATTTTCCTTCTTTCTGGTAGGTCTCTTTCTCTTTTCTAGGATCAAACAATGGAGAAGGATCTATTGCTTTCCTTTCCCACTTGTGGATTCTATTCCCTTGATTCATCACATCAGCTTCGGTTCTCGTCCCTCCACACATAACTGCTACTACCTTAGGTTGTTCATCGTGATTTTTGGCTACCATCATCTGTACATTTTCATTCCTCTTTTCCTACCATTTCATGATCAACTATGGACAATCCTCCATCGCATGGTATAACTATCTGCAAGGCATGCATGTTGTATAGGGATTCGAGTAGTATCGCGTTAAATGTCTAGGATGATTACAGTTATAACATATAATAGGTCATCTTCCTCTACTAAATCCTCCTCTCTCATGGCATGTGAATCCTCCTTTTCCTCCTTGATTATAACCTTTGAGAGTATTATATTTTGGAACTCCTCCTTTTGATTCTTCCCCTTGGACTCTATTTTCATCTTCAATGCATTCTCTCATCAGGTCGAATGTGCAACAATCCTTCTCGTCATGTCCTACTGATTTAAAAAAATTTCAAAATAGGTTTCTTCCAGTGCTCTAATATTTCTTCATCAATGGATAGTTAGTAGGTTGGTGACCCATCATCTTACAAATCTCACACCATACCCATAATGGATTTGACTTTCCTGTATTCAAATATTGTTGAAATGTTGGACACGCATTCTTATGATGACCTTCTGTTCTGCAATTAGTGCACCATACATTTTCGCAATTTTCTTTCCCCTTAGCAATTTCTTGCAAATTAACAGTGAATGGTCAACGTTTCTAGTTGTAATTGAATTTGATCCATCCCTGCACCAATTTATCCTACAAGGGATGATTCCAATTTCATAGTAATTTCAAGAGCTTTTGATTGTGTCGCAATCTTGTGTTGCTTCAAAGGGCAGCATATATGCAGTAACAATCTTGCAATAAACCACTTCCTATGCTACTCATATAGAATATGGAATGTCAATCAATCCTTTAGTATCTTGAATATTTGATTGTAGTCCCACACTGATTCATTTACTATCTAATTGATCTCCTTCATATATGTAATGCACTATGAATTAGACTTTGTAATGTCCCTGACCATCCATCTCAGGCCACGCTACGCCAGATAATTCTTTCGTTCTCTCTGCAGAACAAACTGTAACATACCCAACATCCAACTGAGCTATGCCACATAAAATTTTCAAATTGCATGCAATTAAAACATATACACACAGAACTCTTGCAGAAGAATTATATATAAGATGTATACAGATAAATACATTTTGTAAATGCACGGATTCATACTAAATAACATTAAACATATACATGCAACATATTCAAGCAATACCCATAAATATAAGGAAAGTTATAACCCCACATAAGATAAACCCATAAAAATACACACGTAAATAGCAATGCATCATGTAATTTTATCACATAGTTGACACTTATCTTGGTAATAATTTCACCAACTGCATGCAGACCTTCCACAAACCTCCCAACCTTAGACCACACTGCTCATCAATCTCAACAGTGGGTCACCCCCGAGATGGGACTAAACTCCACTTGGGTAAAGGGATTCCTAACCAAGATAAAGGCTCACAGAAAACATGAAAGACTTTGTCACAGGTACCAACAAAACCAACAGCCTACAGTCTCGCATTCCCCACATGCCTATCCCACCCCAGGAAGTGTGCCCCTTCTCTTCTCAACAGTCCTTCGGCTGCCCCACTTCCTTTCTGGGCTTCAGCAATAGGTCGTACAAGAAGTCTTGGAGCCTTGTAGCTGTAGTTTAGCACCTTCCGAAAATCAATTCCCAGCAATTCTCTCACCTAGAGAGAAATTTCTCACGAGCCTGACAACCCACCTCTTCAATATCCCATGGGATTGACAACACACTTATTTTGTCCATCTCCCAAGCTAACCAATTACACAAACAATCATGTCTATGGATATGGTTCAGTTATAGTGACATGAAGGTTCAGAAGATAGCTCAATGAGTGTGTGAATGCTCCTGGATGATTGACTAGATGACTGAATTATGGGAGGAATCATGGAAAGAATGATGGAAAATGAACTAATTCCAAACTATATGTATGCATGTCCCCAACTTGGCACTTGTCATGTTGGGAGCTACTTTGGCCCACTTGTCCCCAACTTTGGAACTTAGGATAAAATAATTATCCATACTTTATACTTTAAGAAATATTAATATAATATTCCTTTTTGGCTTAAGCTCCCTAGCTTATCCCTTTTCCTTAACGTTTAGCCCTCCCTTTCCCTAACTAGTGGAGTTTAGTCCCCCATACTCTTTTATTGTGGTCAGTCTACTTGCAACGATGTATCTTATATTACTGATGATGCATATACAAAAATAGGCGCATTATCCTTTTACATCTAGGCTCTTCGGCCTAATCATCACAAAACTGACTCACCAGTCTATAAAACACCGCATATACACAAAGGCTCCCTGGCCTCAAAATCACGTGCACTTAAGTTGTTGCGCATGGTATCTTGGAATGTGCACACTTCATCATTTTCCTACGCAGTACATGCACGCACTATGCCATGAAAGGTGCATACAAAAATGATATCAAACAACTCACCAGCTTAAGTACATTTTCATTTACATTTACAATTAGGTTTGGCCTAGGGATATTACAATCCCCTTCCCTTATTTATGCACTATCCTCAGTGCATTATGTCCACATATACAACAAAATTTCAAAAGTCCTCAAAAAGATGTGGGTATTCTTCCTGCATTGCATCCTCATGATCCCACGTAGCGTCCTCAGGACCGTACTAGTTCCATTAGACCTTTACAAGCCCTATGGGTCGATTCTGGAGCTGTTTGATTTTCCGGTCCAGAATGCGTACCAAATGCACTTGAAAAGTGCCTTCTTTCTCCACCTGAATCACATTCCAATCAATAACATGATTAGCATCAGGTATATATTTCTTGAGCAATGATACATGGAATACATTATGAACAGACATAGATGCAGGCAATGAAATCATATAAGATATTGGACCAATCCTCTCTAGGATTTCAAATGGACCACAATAGCGAGCTGCCAACTTTGAGCAATTTCCCAACTTCAGGTAACTTTTGTTGGTTTTCACTTTCAAAAATACATTGTGTACCACTTTGAATTCCCTATGATTTTTGACCTTATTAGCATAGAATTTCTTCTTGTCTTGGGCAACATTTAAATTTTTCTTTATTTTTATCATTTTCTCCTCCATTTCCCTGAGAAAATCTAGCCCAACCACTGCTCTATCTGCTAGGTTATCCCAACTTACTAGTGTGATGCACTTTCTGCCATAAAGTTCCTCAAATGTGCTCATCTTTAGAGATGTTTGGTACCCATTGTTATAAGCAAACTCTACCAAGTGTAGGTAGTCTTCCCATTTTGATGGTTTATCCATCACATACATCCTTAACATATCTTCAATCACTTGATTCACCCTCTCTGTTTGTCTATCTGATTCTGGATGATAAGATATACTAAAATTCAAATTTGTTCCAAACCCATTAATAATCCTTTCCAAAAATTTGAGGTAAATTTTGGGTCTCTATCAGACAAAATTGTCTTGGGCATGCCATGTAATCTAGCAATTTATTTCATATAAACATCAGCAATGTTGGTTTCCTTGTGAGTGAGCTTAACTAGAATAAAATCGGCAGCGTTAGTAATCTTATCCACCACTACCACGATAGAATCATGTTTCTTGTTTGTTCTGGGTAGTTTGGTGATGAAATCCATTTTTACAACTTCCCATTTCCACTCAGGAATGGGTAATGGTTGTAGCAAACCATCTGGGTGTCTATGCTCACCCTTTACCTTTTGACATTCCAAACATTTGGCAATAAAATCTGCAACTTATTTCTTCATGCTTGGCCAATAATATTGGCCCTTGATAGCTGCAATAGTTTTATGATAACCTGGGTGCCCAGCATAAGGTACATTATGCATTTCTCTCAATATAAGATTTTTCAATTCCTAAAAATTGGTTACATAAAATTTCCCCCTGTACATGAGAATTTCATCGTTATCTAGCTTGTATTCTTCAATTTTCTGCTGCAAATTACTTTGTTGTAATTTTGCCACTAATTCCTTATATTGGAAATCTAATTTTGCATCCTCTATAATTCTGTCTTTCAAATCTGATTGGTACATGCTAATGGTTGTAGCATGCAATTCATGCACCCTTCTGCTGAGTGCATCAACCACTTTGTTCTCTTTCCCCTTGATATGCTTTATGTCAAAGTCATATTCACTTAGAAATTATAACCATCTTCTTTTCCTAGCATTTAGTGTTGGCTGATCAAATAAATATTTCAGACCATTATGGTTTGTTCTCAGCTCAAACATTTTCCCCATGAGGTAGTGTCTCTATTTCCTCAAGGCATGCACTATGGCTTCCAACTCCAAATCATGAGTGGCATAGTGTCTTTCATGCTCCTTCAACTTCCTTGATTCATAACATATAAAAAACACATTTTGATTGAGGACTCCACCAAGTCCTTCTTTACATGCATCTGTGCATACAATGAAGTCTTCATTTGGGTCTAGAATCCTTAGTATTGGAGCACTTGTTAATAATTGTTTCAAGTGTTGGAAACTATTTTCATAATCCAATGTCTACTGAAACTTCACACACTTCTTTTCTAAGGAAGTGATTGGGTGTGCAATATTTGAGAATCCTTCAATAAATCTCCTATAGTAGCCTGCAAGGCCCATGAATGATCTGACCTCTGTCACATTCTTTGGCGTTGACCATTCTCTAATGGCTTCTATCTTCTCAGGATCCACTGTTATCCCATCCTTTGAAATGATATGTCCCAAATAATGAATTTTCTTTTGATAAAATGAGCACTTGCTCAATTTGGCATACAATTGATGCTCCCTTAATACTTGCAACAACATCCTCAAAAGATGTTCATTCTCTTCCTCTTTCTTAGAATATATAAGAATGTCATCCAAAAAGAAAATGACAAACTTGTCTAAATATTCTCAGAAAAAACCATTCATTAAGCACATGAAAACAACTAGTGCATTTGACAACCCAAATGGCACCACTGTGAACTCATAATGACCATACCTTGTCTTGAAGTCGGTCTTGCTGATATCTTCCTCTTTAATCCTTACCTAATGCTATCCTGACCTAAGATCAATCTTTGAAAATATATTTGCATCCTTGAATTCGTCAAAGAGGTCATCAATCCTTCGCAGAGGATACTTGTTCTTAACAGTCACTTTATTCAATTGTCTGAAATCAACGCACAATCTTAATGTCCCATCTTTCTTCTTCATGAACAAGACTGGGGCACCCCAAGGTGACACACTTGGGCGTATATACCCTTTCTTCAGAATTTATTCAAGATGCATTTGTAACTCCTTCAACTATGGTGTACTCATTCTATAAGGAGTCTTTGACATTGGAGCTGCTCCAGGCATTAAATTTATAGAGAAATCAATCTCTCTTTGGGGGTAGTCCTGATACCTCCTTGAACACATCTTCAAACTCTTCCAAGACTACATGATCTTCCAAATTTGGCACCTTATCTTTACGTGTCTCTTCCATATGAGCTGCAAATATTTGACATCCTTTCCTGTAACATTTCTTTAGCTACAATGCTGAAATTTCTCTAATGGTTACTGCCCTGGGAATTCCCTGCACTTTCCTTAGACTCCCTTCCTCATCCAAGCAAGTAATGCCTTGTTATGATAGTCTAGGATAGCATGATGTTGTTCCAACCAATCTATCCCAATTAGACAGACATAAGAACCTAAAGGAAAGATGTTCAAATCTACCATGGTGTTCAGTCAATTCATTTCCATAAGACATGACTTAACCATCTCATTAACTTTTCTTTTGGCTCTGGTAGCCAGCTGCACCAACCAATATTTTCCATGCTTTCTTCTTGGCAAATGAAAACTTTCCACCATCTTAGGATCTATATAACTATGACTAGCTCCTAAATCAATTAAAACAACAATGGTGTGGTTGTTGATCATACCTTCCACTTCAATCATATGTGACTGATACTCTACTTGCTTGTTTTCCAGGGCTGCATAGATCCTTGGTACATTTCTGCCCATGTCCTCCACTGTTTCAACTTGCTGTATATTGTGAACAATCCTCACTTTTTCACCTCTGTGGGGACAATCTCTGAACATATGATCTCCTTTACAACCCCAACATTGAATAGGTGGATTCCTTGTCCTTTGACCCCCTGTCTCAATCATTCTAGATTCTCTAGAAGTTTGTTATCCCTAAGTATTATTTCTGAAGAATGGTGGCTTAGATCCCTTCTTCCTCTGATCCAACTTGAACTTCTTTTTGTCTTCCCAAGATTTTTGGAAAGTTGGCCTTGCTTTTTGTTGATCACATAGGCATTTAGATTGCCTAATGGTCTCCTCCAATGTCTTGGGTTCATCATACTATATTTTGTCACTGATGAATGATGGGAATCCACTCAAATACCTTTGAATCTTACCTGTCTCATATTTAATGAAAGATACATACTTGAGTAGTTCTAAAAACCTTCTCTCATATTCATCTATGGTCATACTCCCAAGATTGAGTTCAAAGAAATCTTTCATTTTCTTGTCATAGTATCTCTTAGTCAAGTATTTCTTCTCAAAATACTTCTTGAATTCCCTCCAAGTAACAATTTTCTCTTAAATGTGTTGCATGTGCACAAGCTAATCCCACCACATGGATTCCTTTCCCTTGAGTTGATATATGGCAATTATACCTTCTGCATGAGATGAATAATTATGCAATTAAAAATATTTTCTCATGCCCAACAACCATGTCTTTTCATCTTCATCCTTCTTATGATCACTATCAAATGTAGGAGGTTTTATTTTGTTCATTTCTCCTCGTAGCTCATCCACCCTAGACCTTTTATGCTTCCTGACAGGGGATGGAATTGAGATGATATGTGATCACTTATTGGAATGCCTTGGGGAGTGATGGTTATGTATGCTAACACTTTTGGTTCTTCTTTTCTCATCAGGAGACCTGTGACTTCCTGATTTGCATGAGCCACTATCCTTATCCAATTTCTTTTCTATTATGTTCAAGCTCTGCATTAACTTCATGTTAAATTCATCCTACTACTCATTGGCTCTCATAAGCCTTTCATTATAATATTTATGTCTTTGTACATCCTTCTGCAAATTCTTAATGGTCTCTACCATATTCATGTTTTCAGCTCTTCCTTCTCCATGTCCATTGGAGCTTGTTCCTTCAATGCCCAAATGGACACCAATCCCTCTAATTTCATCTCCCTGACTACAAGTCCCCTATGCCTCTTCCATTACTCTGGACTCTATGATGATCTTGATATGATCTAGTTTTTTTTAACTCTACAAAATGTGCAGCCAACAAACTTTGTCAGGCTATCTGTTTCAACAATTTCATGAAAATTATGAACCATTCTGGCTCAATAATATATCAGAACTATTTCTTCTGATTTCCTAAGAATTGAATGCCCAGATAAATTTTTTGGGTGTATATTTAGATTCCACTTTCCAACACCTTTCCAATGCCTTCTCCCATGCTCAATTCCAAGTCTTGAGCAGAAAGTTATGGTTATTTGAAAATTGCCCATTAATTTTCCTGTTCATTTTTCAACTTTGCAATGTAATTATGCATTTTTTCACTTACTCCATTGGAATTTTCATGGGAGATCCATTGGGTTTATTCATATACATATTATGGACACTCTTTCCAAGTTTCACCTATTTCTGGGTTATGGGACGCTAGTTACAGCCTACTGAAATTCCAGACCAAAATACCATATTGTAACTGGAATGCTACAGTTACCTTATTTTCCATATTAAATACATTTAGCATGCACATAAATTTAATTCAGCTCTGTAAATATATGCTATGGTTCAACACCTTTCCATTGACTTATCCTGCACCTCAATCGGATTCAGGAGCAGAAAGTTATGGCTCTTTGAAGTTAGTTGGGTCTTCAAATTTACCCTTCACTGTTTGTGATGTAACTTTCTCATAAAAGCTTTGTTTGAAAAATGTATTACACCATTAGAAAGATATCTCTGAGATATTTTATTTGATATACTAAACATTCTCTTAAGGGCCTCAAAAATGTGTTGGAAAAATATGGTGTTCAAATGATATAAAACATCGCAAAAAAATGTTGGTTTTCTGTTGTTTTTCGCCCTCCAATAGACTTTGCGCACACAATTTCCAACCTGTACGCCCATATTTAGCATGAGAAGCAACACCAAAATATAAATCGTGCTCCATGCACCTATAACCACTGTGCATCACTTCCCTATCATGCCAGTAACTGCGCACTACTTTTGTGTTGCGCGCCAATATCCACCGCACAGTTTTGGTTCTTGCACTATTACCTGTTGCGCACAGTTTTTGTATCACGCGCAGATATTCCACGTGCATTTCACTCTACACACTACACTATGCCAAATTTTAGCACACCCCCACCGCACACCAATACTCTGTGTGCACCATTAATAAAATTGTCACGCGACAACATATACCCACATTGCACATGTACCAACCAAACTCCTCTGCGCTCTGCCAATATTGCGCACACCACATGTGCCATTATTATTTCCGTGCACACCATGCGCACCTTAATATGTGTATGCACACAACGCAATGCTAAATTTAGCGTGCCCACCCGCACACCAACATTTTTTCACGCGGCGCCAAAATTTAGCACGCCCACCCACACACCAATATTTTTCCGCACGGTGCCAAAATTGAGAGTTGCACGGTACCCAATTTTCACATATCACAAGATTTTTACTGCGCATCATGCATTTTTAGTGCGCCCACCTATGCACATTCATTTTTATGTGCATCAATTCCTCATGAATTTCGCTGTATAAATTGGGGCTTGTTGGCCCTTGGTTATGGAAGGAAGCGAAGAATAAGAAAGGAAAGGTAAAAAGCGAGCTTCGCGGGAGACACAGTAACTGTCACTGAGTCGAAGTAAGCAAAAGAGAAGGAACGATGTAGCGAAGTATGGAAAAGAAAGTCGTTGGATGAGAATATCAGGGATGATAGATCAGAAAGGAAGAAGGATTGTGGACAACTCAACAAGCAGAGAAAGCCATCATTGGATGCTTTGGAGCACCGTGAGATGAAGAAGGAAAGACAGGATGGCAAAGCCTGGAAAAAGTGGGTCAAGTTGACCTAGGGTTTTAGACACCTAGGGTTTTGGTAATTAGGGTTTCGACACCTAGGATTTGACCTGAGGTTGTCAGTGAGGGATTGTAATATATAAATAGAGGTCGAAAGGACCTAGGTCAAGTCGGTACTAGTGTTGGGTATTGATATTGATTGTTGTTGGTTGAGAGATTATTGTACTGTGAGAAAGGGAAGTGTTGAGAGTGAGAGCCTACCGATATTGTAATATCTTCAGTTGGGTGCGAAGATCAAGTCCTGCAGCTGGGTGTGCAGGAAGGTGGGAGACAGAGAGAAGAAGAGAGAAGATCTGTTGACTAAGAGCACAGATCAAAACTGTAAGCTTTACCTTACTATATCATAAGCACAATTTTGTGGACGTAACCCTAGAGAGAGGGTGAACCACATATATTTTGCGTTGTATGTGTGGTTTATGCCTGGATCTTTGTCATTGTTATCATGTTACTTGCATTATTGTGTTAGATTAGATGTATGGTTGTGCAGAGTAGATATAACTGATAAAGAGATATAAGAATGTTGCATTATTGTTGTATTGGTTCCACTTTATATTCCCCTAATTGTAGACATCTTTGTCCTGAAACCCCCCTCTTAGCTGCTTCGGGTGAGACTACATCTGCTTCATAGGTGCTACCGAAAGGGCCAGTAGGTAGGGCTTGTTGGTGCGCTCTTGGCGTGAACCCTGGGTCTGCCCCTGTGCCAACAAATGGTTCTATTATGGGGACTGGAATCTTTGTAAGGGAGTGTCAAGGTGGTTCCCATCGAAGACAGAGATTCAGAAGTGGATAGAGGATCAAGAGAAGGACTTCGCATAAGCCCAGAACAAGAACCCTAAACTGAGTACTGAAGATTGGCTACAAAGATACATTTTCACTGACATTCACAAGATCTTCTTTGGGGGAATCCACCAGGATTTTTTTGAATGGTTGGCTAGGTTAGCCGATACCCAATTTGAGATCAGATCTAGACTTCCTGTGGTCTGGACATTGGAGTTGATTAAGAAGGTTAAGAGAGTCGAAAAAATTGTATCAAGGATTGTAGATCACTGGTTCGATAGTACCATTGGAGGGTATATCACTGAGTTTGTTGTTGACAAAACAAAATCGTATAGCCAAGCTGAGAGATACTTTTTCAAAGGACCTAGAGGAAACTTTTTGCACTTTCTGAAGTTGAGAATCAAGATGTTGTTGCATGAAAAGAATGTCTTGAAGATACAGTAGATTGGTCAGACCTGAAAAGGATAATGTTCAAGATCTCGGACAGCGACAGCGACATATAAGTTGGACAGATGCACAGTGGGAAAGTATTCCAAGGGGTTCACCTTGAGAACTTGTTTAAGCAAAACTATGGAGAAGAGGGTTTCTACAGTGGAGAAGAAGTAGATCTAACCGATGAAGAACATTCAGAACCTACCAAAACAAAAGAAGGGGAAGATGAAGAACTTCGCCAAAGAGAGCCAGAAACCTCAAGAACTACACAGGTTACTGAAGTAAGTAACATTAACCCTCTTTTTGTTTCAATAGAACTTAACAGTCAGAATAGTCAGAACCACTAGAGTCTTCAGAGCACTAGTACTGGTAGCTCAACATCTACTCGGACAAGAATTTTAGTCAGCTCTATGGCAGATGAAATGAGGATCCCTATCTTTATAGGAGATGGATCTGAAGATCCAGATCAGCATTAGTTTCTATGTGAATCCATATGGAATATTAAAAGTATCACCGACGAAGCCATCAAGAGAACCCAATTCAGCACTACGCTACGGGACTACGCACTGAGTTTGTACATGAAACTTATCCAAGGACTAGTGTAGCCTAAGCCATTGAATGAGATCAAGAATGTGTTGGTTGTAGAGTTTAAAAAACCTAAGTTAGAATCACAATGTATTACAGAGATAAAAGAGATCAAACAAAAGGTAGCAGAACCTATTTGGGAGTTCAACCAGAGATTCAAGACCCTAACAGGCTAATTAACTTTTCAAATCCTCGATGAATAGAACAAAGAATGGTTCATCATTGCATTGTTACCACACATCAGATTCCCTCTGATGTAGCAAAATATTGCATCACAGGAAGAATCTTTTGAGATCACCATGAAGCTTGAATCAACACCTATGGGAGAATCTAGCTCAGGCATGAGCTAGATCTTGAGCCAGCTGACTAGTCTATCTCTGCAGGTTGAGGACATGAAGAAGGACAAGGGGGAGGAAAAAAGAGAAGATATTTGGTGTGTAAGATGCAGATTTGAAGATCATGATAAGGAACATTGTCCCTTATTCCATGAGTATTTGGCCTCAGGAGCCTTGAGCCCCTTGAAGCAAGTTAACCTACCCTAGTGAGTGTTATTACATGTAGAAATAGGCATCACCCAGGTGAGTGCTATTACATGCATAAGTATGTTCAGACACCCAAAAACTTGTACTACACATTCTTTAAATTAGTGGGGCATGATGATCGAGATTGTAGATCTTACGATCTCATGCATGAGAGGTCTAGGGACATATACAAGATCCAAGTCGAAGTACACCAAGAAGGAAATAATGCATAGTATAATTCTCCAGGAAGAGGAAGTTTCAATCCTCATGGTGGATACAGAGGACAAGGACGAGGAGGAGGTATGGGCTGAGGCTGAGGACAAATTATCTGTTATAACTATGCGTGGCCAGGACACTTAGAAAGGGATTTTCAAAATCGTTGCACAACCTGCAGTTATTGTAACTCCTCTGAGAATGTCATAGAGGAATGCCCTGCACTACTAGCTAAGCTTGAGGAAAGACGAGGACCCCAGCAGAACCCACAAGTACAATTGATATATGATTAACCTCATGAAAACGACCCTAGAGTCGTTGTCATTACTCGAGGAGGTGTTGCTACACAAGAAGACAGGGCGGCACAAGGAAAGAATGCAAACGACCATGGAGTCAGGAGAGATGAGGAGAAGACTCATACTTTTGATGCAAAGAAAGAAAGAGGAATATTTGAGGAGGCATGAAAAGAGTTCAAAGGAGATCAAGGGTCCTCATCTAGAATGCAAACAGAAATCAAAGAGTATGGCATGCCTCAGGTGTTTGATCACTTTGCATCACCAATAGAAGAAAAAGAGGTAAGCAAACTCATGGAATTTTTTTTCACTTGTGTTAAGTTGATTTAAGATAAAAGCATTGTACAAGACTTACAAGATTTAATCAAGCAGTATGATCTAGGAAAGATAGACTCCTTACTAAATAGGGAAGTGCACCAAATTGGGAAAAGGAGAAGGACAAATAAATAATTACACCTAAATGCTCAAATAGAAGAATATGATATAGACTATGTATTCCTCAACTTAGGGTCGGAGGTCAATGTCATGACGAAGAAAACATGGGCGCTGATGGGAAAACCCAAGCTGATATACTCCCCTATCAGGCTTCACATGGATAATCAGCAAGTTGTCAGCCCATTTGGATGATTGGAGCATGTCCCTATGGACATCGATGGAGTTAGAACTTTTGCAGATTTTGAAGTAATTGAAATTGTTGATGACATCTGCCCTTACCCTGCATTATTAGGAATCGATTGGGCCTTCGACAATTCTACTGTTGTTGATCTAAAGAAGAGGTGAATGACATTTGAAATAAATGGCCTTAGGGTCACTGCACCTTTAGATCCAGATGAGGGACCTAGATACACAGAGCCTATCAGCGAAGAAGACTATGCATATGAGATGGAAAACATCTATAAATTAACATCCAGACAACAAGATTATATCAATCCTACTGTCGATGGGAATCTAAGCTGGCGAAGTGATAGCACAATTTCATCAGATTCAGGAGAAGCATTGGAGAACTGGCAGAACTAGATGTACAAATTATCCACAATGAGATGTGCTTGACTGACCAAAGAAGTTCGATAGATTGGTACAACAACAAGTAACTTACCTACCTTTGATGGTCTCAATCCTTTAGAATCCTTCTTGATGGACTTTGAAGCAATTGTACCAGCACAGCAGAGGCTATTAGCTATGGATGAGGCTCTGAAAGCTACACCAGCAAGATGGTGGGGGATGCACAAAGGAAACATCACAGACTAGACACAATGTCGAACCTTGATGACAGCGCGGTTTTCAGCACAAGTAGGAAGTTGTGAAGCGAGGTACACAGGTCAAATCTGCCCAAAGGACCATGTATGAAGCTGCGAAGAGGCATGGAATGACATTCCTAGAGAACAAGGGGTACATAGATTCATTAACACGCTGGACACAATCCCTTTCAACTAGTACCTTCAAGCGAAGTTGCACCTCGTCACTTCAGATTGGGAAGGTATGATCCAGAATTTTGTAACCACCTTTTTGTTTGAAAATGAATTTCCTTCTATAGACTAATCATTATAGATTGTGAGACAGAACGTATTTAAGGAGGCATCTTTCCCCCCTTTGGAGCAAGAAGAGGATGAATGGACTGCGCCATTCCAGAAATTGCAAGAATGTTACCACATTAATGCCGACAAATATGATGATCTGAGGAAGGCAAACATTATTGAGATAGAAGGCCAAGGGAATGTGGAAGGACCAAGAGTTGAACTGCCATTCATTGGAAAGCCGATCAAGATAAATAAAGTTAATATTGGGATAGAGGAGACACTGAAGCTTGCCAATGTCGTAGATTACTGGGGTGTTGCTACCATTGACAAAATTACAAAATTATTCCACGAGTATCAGGACTTGTTTCCGACCAAGTTCAGTAATCTGAAGGGTATCAAAGGACCTATGGGAGAAATGAGAATACCTTTGAAACCATATGCGAAGCCAGTCAAGAAAAGACCCTACAGATTGAATCCAAAATATAAGAAAAAAGTGAAGATTGAGCTTGATCGAATGATGGAAGCAAGGATTATTGAACCTATCGAAGAGTCAGAATGGATCAGCCCTATGGTGGTACAAGACAAGAAGACAAGAGAAATCAGGATCTGTGTGGACCTTAGAAAGTTGAATGATGTCTGTCTACGTGATCCCTTCCCTACACCATTCACAGACAAAGTGTTGGATAACATGGGAGGCCAGGAAGTATATTATTTTACAGATGGCTTTTCAGGATACCATCAGATCCACATTGACAAGGAAGACCATCATAAGACTACATTTTCCATAGAGTGGGGATCCTACCAATATATAGTAATGCCATTTGGATTGAAGAATGCACCAGCCATCTTTTCTAGGGTGGTGGTCGAAGCGTTCAAAGAATTTTTGCATAAATTTTTAGAAGCATACTTTGATGACTGGACTATTTTTAGCTTGTTGAAAAATCATATTGAATGTCTAAAGCTAATGTTGGATAAATGCAGGAAATGTCAAATTGATTTGAATCTAAAGAAGTGCATATTCTTCTCACCATTTGGAGTATTATTAGGTCATATTGTATGCAAGCAAGGATTGTTGGTGGAACCATCCAAAATTGCAATTATAGTTGATTTTCCACCTCCTACTTCAGTCAAACAATTGCGCACTGTGCTAGGACATATTGGCTATTACAGGAAATTTATCAAAGGATATGCTCAGATTATTGCGCCAATGGAGAAGTTATTAAAGAAATACTATCAGTTTGGTTGGTCATAAGAATGCCAGCAGAGCTTCGACACACCAAAACAAAAGATGGTGACTGCGCTTATTCTGGTCTTTTCAGATTGCAGTAAGGAATTCATGTGCATGTTGATGCATATTCTATTGCATTACGAGAAATACTAGCATAACCTGGAGAAGGGGACATTGATCATCCATTAGCATTTGCCAACAGAAATCTATCCACAGCTGAAATCAATTACACTACTATAGAGAGAGAAGGCTTATCCATGGTGTATGCATTACAGAAATTCTGGCACTACTTGTTGGGAGGGCACTTTAAAATGTTTACTAATCACTCTGTGTTGAAGTACCTAGTCAACAAGCTAGTGTTGGGGGGGGGTGAATATGCAGATGGCTTCTCCTGTTTCAAGAATATGATTTTGAGATCATAATTAAACGAGGAAGAATGAACAAGGGGCATGACCACCTGTCGAGGTTGGAACATGGCAAAGAACCCACCAGTTTGGAGGATACACTACCTGTTTTCACCCTCTTTGTCACCTTGTTGAGCAAATAAGAGGTGCTTACATGCCCAGTTGGGTCTTGCTAAGCATGACAGTTGTAGAGGAAAGAGTTAGAGACAGAAAAACACAAATATAAGAAAGAATTAAACTAATACAAACTAAAACTAAAAGCATGGAAACATAGAGATAACAAGGACAAAAAGACCAATGTCACCAATGTTTTTAGGCTGATCTATTGATGAAATAAAATCACAATGAAGAAAGGGGACTATGAGTCCCTTCTTCCTCCAAAGTGATGCAAACATGCCACCCTAGGCACGTCCACTCCCACCAGGACCTTCCTTTATCCTAAGCCTGAAGAACTTCAAGGTTCTTCTGATCCCTTATCGGGACCCCTTAATACCCACATAATGCTCTTCGTGATCTCCCTTTGACTTATCGGGAAATTGGGTTTCGCGATACTGCGAAACTAGCGAGCACGTTCCTCGTGCTACCCAAAACCCTGAAACCCGATGGTTCTGAATGTCAACGCTCTCCGTTCCTGTCGAGGATTTCCCTATCAGGAAATTGGCACACGCGATGCCACGGTTCACTTGCACCACAAATCTCTGAACCCTGAACTCTGATACGCACATGCACTCTCTCCTTGCCACGTCACCTTTTCTCCACTCTATCGAGAATCGCGTGATCGCGATTTCACAGGTCGCAATCCCTTGGCACTAGAAAATCCCGAATGTCGAACCCCGATTTCTCCGGATTTTAGACACGTGTCCAGCTCGGGATCCACAGTCCAAATCTCTTCGGGAAATCACAACTCACGATTTCGGTTTTCAAAAGTCCCACGACCACGGAACCTCTGATATCCCGATGAGCTGAAGTTTCGATGGTTCTTGGACTCCTTGTGCGCCTAAGAGCTAAATCCCACGCAACTTCTCCAAGATCTGATGGTAGGCGAGACTTCGCGAATCTCCTCCTGCGAGATCTAGCCGTCTATTCCTCCTCCTTGAGGAATTCTTCTGCTCTAAAGATCCTTCCTGTTCGAACCTTCTCCTGGGTCTGTCTTCGCAGTATCATGAAGGGACTATCCCTCCTGAGCTTGTCAACTCTGACTCCTTTAGAGACTTTGCACACCCTAGTCATGCTCGATCTTCAACAAATCCCCTAGTGTTGAGTCTTTCAAACTCTGTGCACCTCCGGCAACAGCAGTCTCTGCCTTCTTTTTCTCAGACTAGCCATTGAGACTTCAAGTTCAACCTGCACTTATCCTGCACGGCTCTACCAACCCACTTCAACTTCTGGGTGAATGAGAATAAGGGTTTAACTATCGAGCCTCATCAACGCACTCTATGTGGATGAATTCAAATGCACTCTATGCAGGAATCTCCTAGCTTAGACAGAGAAACAATTGAAACTTATTCTCTTCTCTCTCAAACCTCATTTAAAAACCCATGAAATCATATGCATAGCATATTCAAAGCAAATGCATGACCAGAAAACAAACATTCATGAACACATAAACATCATACACAGAGAAACAACACCAACCATGAAATTGAATCAAAGACTCTCATCTATTAATTCAAAAACATCTGTACATGGGTGTTCTTCACAAATTCTCTGCTTGCTCTCTCTCCTTGCTCCTGAATGCTTGAATCTGAATAATGTTACAATGTACAAAGGAGGGTGTCTATATCCATTTTCCCTCTCGAAACTGAAACTGTCTAATCTAGACTTAAACATCTATCTACCTGTATTAAATCTATTAAATGCCTTCCTACCTACTAAGGATGAGAGCTTAAAGGATCAAGGTCCCCTTTACAATACAAGTGCGCTTCTTTATAAATGAATTCATTTAAAGGATGGCGCAATACTTCCAAAGTATTTCAAAATGCATGTTGGTGTTGTCCAGTTGTTTCCTCTCAATGTGTTGGCTCGCTTGATGAGTGAGCGATGCTCCTGCATCATACTCCTCGGCTTGAAAATTTTCATGGGCTCTTGTCCATGAGCTCCTGCACGGTCTATCCATGCTTCTGTATCATTTCTTCAGTCTCCCAGTTGGCATCCTCCACTGGGTGATTCTTCCACTTGACCAAATATTCAAAATACTGCTTTCGCCTAGTCTTCTTTTCCACTCGCTTGTCCAGTATGCACTCCATCTGCTACTTCTCTGCAACTAGTAATTGCTTCTACCATTGGATCATTGGTTCTTCAATTCCAGCCTCTACTTCTCCAGCCCTGTATGGGTATAAATCCGAAACATTAAATATCGGATATATCCCGATGCCATCCGGCAACTCAATTTCATAAGCATTTTCTCCAAATCTCCTCAGGACTCTGCATGGCCCAATATTTTTCATTTTTAATTTGTTGTATGTTCCCATTGGGAACCTTTCTCTCCTCAGATGTGCCAGAACCAGATCGCCAACTTCGAACTGAAGTTGCCTCCGATGTTGATCTGCTCTGTGCTTATACTCCTGATTTGAATCTTGTAGTCGTTGCTTCACCTTGCTGTGAAGTTCGTTCATCGCTTCAGCGAACTCTTCTGCACTTGCACTGCTAATCGTAGTCTGTTCTGACTCCCTGAGTTTAGAAACTCCCCTCGGTTGTGTCCCATACACAATCTGAAATGGACTCATACCTGTACTCCGATTCAGTGAATCATTATGCGCAAACTCTACATGTGGCAATATGTTGTCCCAGCTGCCATGGTGCTCTGCACCAGGCTTCTCAACAAGTCTCCTAAGCTCCTGTTGACCACCTCGGTCTATCCGTCTGTTTGCGGATGGTAAGCTGAACTAAAAGCCAAATTTTTCCCCAGCTTCTTCCATAGCGTCCTCCAAAAATGACCTATGAATTTGGTGTCCCTGTCCGAGACTATGCTTCTCAGCAATCCATGAAGTCTAACAACCTCTTTGAAAAACAAATTTGCAATGTGAGTCACATCGCTAGTCTTCTGAAACGAAATAAAATGTTCCATCTTCGAGAACCTGTCCACCACCACAAATATGGAATCAATCCCTCTCTGCATCCTCGGCAAACCCAATACAAAATCCATACTGATCGCCTCCCATGGCCTCTCAGGTATGGGTAATGGCTGATAAAAATCGGCATTCTGCTTCCGGCCCTTCGAATGTTGACAAATTCGACACCTGTCAACAAACCTCTTGACATCTTCTCACATGCCCGGCCAAAAATAGGATTCGCTCAGCTTTGCGAATGTTTTATCATGACCAAAGTGACCTGTTAAGCCCCCGCTGTGTTTTTCCTTTAGCAGATTCTCCCTAATGGAGAAATCTGGAATACACGGTTGATTGCCTCTGAATAGCAATCCCTCCTAGATCATGTAGTTTATCCATGGGCTCCGATCTCTAAGAACGGGATTCTCAGCTGCTTCATATGCTTCCCCAAAGTCTGCATCTCTGGTGTACATGTCCTTCAAATTCTCAAAACCCAATGTCTTGACTCGGAACTCCTGCAGCAACAAACATTTTCCTCTCAAAGCATTAGCCACTTTGTTAGCAGTTCCTGAAATGTGTTTGATCATGAACGTGAAATTCTGCATGTACTCTACCCATTTTGCATGCTTCTGGTTCAACTTCTCCTGTTGACTCACAAACTGCAATGCATGATTATCATTGTACAATACAAATTCTTTCGGGATCAAGTAATGCCTCCACTTTTTTAATGCCTGTATGATGGCATAAAAATCTTTATCATACGTGGAGTATTTCATCTTTACTTCATCTAGCTTCTCGCTGAAATATGCAACTGGCCTGTCCTCCTGACTCAAGACTGCTCCTATGGCATATCCGCTTGCATCACATTTCACCTGAAATGTCTT
>JZKD02S2223866.1:918547-942063 GCA_000966675.3 Picea glauca
GGGGGGACGCACAGAACAACCGGACCTCAGCCTTCAACCCTTCACGGGTATCTCCCTGCCTTATGGTGATTGGAACACTTGACTTGGAGGATTTTAAGTTCCCTATTTGACAACCCCTATGTTTTATCAATGTGAGAACCAGATAACAGGGAGTTATTTGGATGCCTATCCCCGAAATCCTACCTAGACTAAAAAATTATTTTGGCACCTCATGTGGAGGAAAACTTAGTGAGTTTTTAGAAAGTTTTTAGATGAAGTTGTTTTGTGAGGCTGGGGGTGAAAACCAACCTCGTTTGATTAAAACTGGGAGTGGATAGTCCTGTCTAGAAAAGATGGGGTATTTTCGAAATCCCTTTGGAGGAAACTTACTTGGACCTCCACGTTTCGAGAAGAAGCTATGTGAGTGCGTAGTGACTTTTGTGTGTGAGTGAAAAGTGTGCAAATTTTAGTTAATTAGATGTCACCTTGCTGCATGTGGACTTCGCTTGGTCCTTACAAGAGTTTGATTACCTAATTAGCTAGATGTCTTTGGTACAACCTTGCGGAATTCAAAAGCCCTAGGAAGCTAGCATGTGGACATGTGGGTCYGTTACTATCCTTTAACTCCCTATTGTGAGATAATCTAGAAAAAGCATGAAACTATCCTAGATTGAACATGTGGGCATGTATGGGCCCGTTACAAACCTTTAAACTCTCCTAGTGTTTTGATCTAAGAAAGCAAAACTTCAACCACTATTCTATCTTTGTAGCATGTGGGCATGTATGGGCCCGTTACAAGTTTAAAATGCATTTGAAAAAATGAAGCTAAGAGGGGTCCCAAAAAGGGTCGTTGTCCTCTCCTAAAGGTTTAAAACTTTTGTTAAAGGGAGATGAGATTGTTTTCACAATCCTTTTCTGATTCTCAAGGTCGCTTGGAAGCACGAGAGAAGAGCATACTCAAGGATTATTACTTCAATTCCTAGTCCCAAATGTGAGTTAGATGTGATTAAAATTGATGTCCACCCTAGATTATTAGTCACAACAAGCCATCCACATGGCAAAAAGCAAAGAAGGGAAATTGATTTTTATCCTCCTAAGTGCCTATGTTAGACTAACCCCTTTATATGATGAGGGGACTAAGTGTGGTGCAGTATTTAGAGCATGCATAACATCATTATAAGAGGGCCAATGGCCTTCCCCACATCCCAATCAACTCACAATGTAGAATTTTGTTCAAAATGCACGGCCCCTAGTGTAGATAGGCGTGCACAAAGCGCCGGCGCGCGAACAGAATAGAGACAGAAAGCGCATGCATGCAGAGAAAGACTATTATGAAAGCACATGTGCGCCCGATGCGCGTCTGTGGGGTGAAATACCCCCACGCCTGTGACAAATGGCTGAGAGAGAAAATCCGGATGGATTTCTCTCAATTCTCCCTTGAATTGGATGGTTGGCAGGTCATCCTAGGCTGGTTGGTGTACCTGCAAGTTAATTAAATTGAAAGAAGAGCAAAATAAACCCAAATAAGGAAGGAATTGATACCCAATCCCCAGTATGGTCACCAATCTGTTTGCACCCTCTTCGTCACCTTGGTAAGCAAATAAGAGGTGCTTACATGCCCAGTTGGGTCTTGCTGAGCATGACAGCTGTAGAGGAAAGAGTTAGAGAAAGAAAAACACAAATATAAGCAAGAATTAAACTAATACAAACTAAAACTAAAAGCATGGAAATATAGAGATAACAAGGACAAAAATACCAATGTCACCAATGTTTTTAGGCTGATCTATTGATGAAATCAAAGCACAATGAAGAAAGGGGACTATGAGTCCCTTCTTCCTCCAAAGGAAGGCTCTTGGACCCTCACAAGCTTGCTCTCCTTACATCAAGAAAAATGAAAATGGTGATGAAAGAACTCCTTTGCAAATCCACTCAATGGAGAGGTGGATTGCTCAATGAAATGGTGCTAATGTGTTATTGTCAAGGAGTGAGTCCTTAAAACAATCTAAGCAGCATAACATTACATGAAATTCCTTAAGAAAATGAGGTTTCTTCATGGCTTTTTATAGCATTGCATTGGGTGATTATGTAACTCCTTTATAGTGTGAAAAGAGGCTCTTTAGGGCTTTATTAGGTCTTTTACCAGCCTACCATGCGGATTCAGCTCAGATTTGAGGGTCAAATCAGCTTGGGAGCTGATCCATAAGTGGTTGGGAGGCCGACCAATTCAATAGATGCGTCGTTTAGTAGGTGCGTGGGTTTTTGCGCCAACAGTCGTGCATCGTGCGCGTATGCGTGCATGGTACGTTCATGTTCTGCGCATGTGCACGCGCACCCAACTTCTGTAAAGCACTCTTCAATTTTTTCTACTTTGTATAGTTTTTTACCTTTTTGGAATGCTATGTGATTAATTCAGTGCCATGAATGACTTCATTACTGTTTGACGATGTTGAGTTCTTGTCGCCATGTGCGGATGAAATTTCAGTGATAACACTACCATATGCACAGTTTCTCTCCATTAGTAAGGTGGATGAACACTTCATAGACATAGTCCATTTCCTGTCAACAGGAATGGCTCCAAGTGAGTATATAATTTCCCAAAAGAAACAGCTAGTGGTGTGCACTGCAGATTTTTCACTGATAGTTGGTCAGTTATAGAAGATGGGACCTGATGAGATACTATGAAGATGTGTTATGGAGGCATAGCATCCAATGATCCTCATAGAATATCATGAAGGCATTGCAGGAGGACATTACGCAGGGAAAGCAACTGCACAGAAGGTTCTACGAACTGGCCTTTAGTGGCCTACGTTACACAGAGATGCTAAAGAGTATGCCAGAGCATGTGATGTACACCAAATATTTGGAAGACCATCCCAAAGAGATGAAATGTCCTTATCACCGTAGATTAACCTACAAGCATTTGAAAAATGGGCCATTGACTTCTTGGGACCTATAAACCCACCAGGGAAGCGCACAGGAGCAAGGTATATTATTACTGCGACAGAATACCTGACTAGATGGGTCGAAGCCAAAGCAGTCAAGGACTGTAGTGCAACTACAACTACACGTTTTATATTTGATGACATAATAACCAGTTTTGGATGCCCTAAGATCCTCATGAGTGATCAAGGTACACACTTCATCAATAAGACAGTGGAATCCCTGATTGAAGAATTTGCAGTCCACCATCAGAAGAGTACACCTTACCACCCATGGGAAAATGGAACGGTTGAAGCATTCAACAAGATCTTGGAAACATCATTGACAAAGATTTACAACGTAAATAGGGATGACTGGGATTTAAGAGTACCAGCAGTACTCTGGGCTTATGGAACCACTTGCAAGAAATTAACAATGCAGACCCCCTTCAATATGGTTTATGGTCTTGAAGTTGTTGTCCCAATGGAGTACTTGGTACCAAGCTTAAGAATTGTTGCATTTATAGACATGGATGATATCGGCGTTGTTCTTCAAAGGCTTGCATAGTTGGTTGAACTAGAATAAGATAGATTCATTGCAGGATTCCAGCAGCAAGTTTAGAAGGAACGCGAAAAGTCCTATCATGACAAGAACATCAAGAACAAGGCACTTAAGCAAGGTGATTTAGTACTGATGTATGACAGTAAGTTTATCAAACACTCGGGGAAGTTCAAAACACATTGTATTGGACCATATGAGGTCACTTATGTTATAGAAGGAGGAGCTGTGCTAAAGACATTAAAGGGAGACTGGAAGGAAGGATTGGTGAATGGGAGTCGGCTAAAGTTGTACTACGACAACCAGCTGCCTCGAAGCTCTAAGTAAAAGTAGGAGGAAAAGGGTTGAGGTACCAAATGCAGTTGAAATTGGGTACTAGACACAGAAAAGACAATCTGCACAAGGTTGGAAAAGAGGCATAAAGAAGAAAGCAAGGGTTTCACTACGTAGACCAAAGTCGAAGTCAAACAAGAGGATCAGAGCTCAAGTGCCTTGGGACGAGTCACAGGTGAGTGTTGGGGGCTTGTTGGCCCTTGGTTATGGAAGGAAGCGAAGAATAAGGAAGGAAAGGTAAAAAGTGAGCTTCGAAGGAGACACAATAACTGTCACTGAGGCAAAGTAAGAAAAAGAGCAAAAAGGATGGAGCGAAGTATGGAAAAGCAAGCCGTTGGACAAGAATATCAGGGATGAAAGATCAGAAAGGAAGAAGGATCGTGGACAAATCAGCAAGCAGAGAAAGCCATCATTGGATGCTTTGGATCACCATGAGATGAAGAAGGAAAGACAGGCTAGCAAAGCCCAGAAAAAGAGGGTCAAGTTGACCTAGGGTTTTAGACACCTGGGGTTTTGGTAATTAGGGTTTTGACACCTAGGGTTCGACCTGAGGCTGTCGCTGAGGGATTGTAATATATAAATAGAGGTCGAAAGGACCTAGGTCAAGTCAGTACTAGTGTTGGGTATTCATATTGATTGTTGGTGGTTGAGAGATTATTGTACTGTAAGAAAGGGAAGTGCTGAGAGTGAGAGCCTGTTGGTATTGTAAGATCTTCAGCTAGGTGCGAATATAAAATCTTGCAGCTGTGTGAGCAGGAAGGTGGGAGACAGAGAGAAGAAGAGAGAATATTTTTTGACTGAGAGAACAAATCAAAACTGTAAGATTTGACTTACTGTTGGCCCTTGACCAAGTTTTGAAGAGTACTTGGTCATATTCAACCACTTTTGGGACTACAATAGCTTGCCAAGGAAGTAGCACAATGCAAAGCAGAAAATAAGGAAGAACGACCTATTTTGGGGTCCATTTTAGGGTTTTGGGTTGATGTAATGGGAAAGGGATGTCGGCCCGTGGGTTTACCCACATTTAGGCCCATTTTGTAATCTATAAATAGGCAATATATATAGTAAGATAAGAGAGATAGTAATGTAGTACATCTGTGTGATGTATGAATGAAAGCTTAGTGCTAGTAATTGGATCTGTGTGATCGGATGTATCTTAGAGTGCTCTGTGCATGAGATCAGAGAGCTAAGTGCAGGTTGTTATAGTCTGATGTTGAAGAGCAAGGAAGAAGGATCTAGCAAGCTGTGTAGATCTTCTATCATGTGCAAAGTAAGGGTTTTTAAAGATCTATGATGTAACTGCTTGACCAAGATAATATAAAAAATACTTTGTGGACGTAGCCCCAAGGTGGGGGTGAACCACGGTAACTGTGTTTATAGTGTTTTGTGCTTCTCTCTTATGTATGTATCTCTTTCTTGGCTAAGTTCTTGATGTGGTTAAGTAGATCTAGTTATGCGTTGTGTTGTTGATGAATGAATGAACATTAGATCTGATATACGAGAGGCTTAGTGCTTGATCTGTTGAATCTAACCTATATTTCTGTGGATAAGTACTGAATCATTCTTAGTATAAGTATTCACTGCGATTATTTGTGACTTCTACGAAGTATATTAATGAATGTATGTTAAGGAATAATTGATGTTATGTGTGTTGTAAGAAAGATAATCACATATTTGTGTCCCAACTAAGGTTGCAGACACTTGAGTCTTGCAACCACCCCTACCTCTACCTCGGGTGAGACTTCATCTGCTTCACAGGTGTTGCTGAAAGGGTCAGTAGTTATGGATTTCTTGGTTCTCTCTTGAGCGTTGAACCCTGGGTTTGTCCCTATGCCAACAAATGGTTCTGTTGCCGAGACCTGGAACTGTGATTATTGGGAACTGAAGAAGAAGAAGCTTTGTGTGAAATAAGCTCTATGCGTAGGTTTGTTTCCCTAGTGCACAGTGTTCTGTTTGACCTGTGAAGCTTTGTGCCAATAAAGAGAGGTCAGATCTGAAGAAAAGAAGTCAGATCTGTGAAGAAAAAGGTAAGATATGTAAGCTCTATGCCTTGATAAAGGTAAGAATAGTTAAAAAATTTATATCTAGAAGCTTTGTGCTCTGCAGAAGTAAGATAAGTGAAATTTTTTGTTTCTAAAGCATGGATCTAGGTATGTTTCATAGATTATGTCCTATCTTCAAAACTAGGGCATTAATAGATGAAAGAAATTTTGATATGAATAGATCTGATAAGTATAGTGATAGATATGTTATACCTATGCATCGAGAGAATGTCTGGACTAACAAGTGGATGCAGGATCCTAGAAAAAGTTTTTTGCAGGCTAACCACCATGATCTTGGTGCACATTACAGAAGGAGTTGGGGAACATCTAAACGGATGAGAGGAATAACCCTCTGTTATAGTTGCATATGACCGGAACATCTTGCTAAAGAATTCCCTGGGAGAAGACCTAGTTGCCTCTAATGTAAGGCTATGGACCATGAACTATTGGATTTCCCTAGAATGATTACTAGGCTTGAGAAGCTAAATATGGAACAAGCAAACCCTAAGGAAGATCAAGAGACCAAGATTATAGTAGAAACCCAGAAGGAATTAGAAAATATATTGCTACAAATGAGAGATACCTTGAATGACCACCGACATGTTAGGCTATCAGAGATCTTCAAAGAAAAGGAGCAAATCAAAGTAAGAATAGGGGAATTTGACATTGACTATACTCTTGATGAAGAAGCACAAGTGAACATTATGCCAAAAATAACTTGGGAAGCTATAGGAAATCCTACCATGATCCCTTCCCTAGGAGGAACAAGTTTCTTCAGAGGAAAGCTAGTAAACCTATGTGGAAGGCTCACTTGGATACCTATGACTGTCAATGGAACTTCAACAGAGGAATTCTTTGAGATCACTAAATTTGTTGAAGACAATGCCCCATTTACCATGCTCATAGGAAAACCCTGGATTGATAGAGAACAGGCCAGATGAAGAGAAGAAGAGAAAGTTTTGGAACAGAAGAAGCAAGAGTTAAAAGACTTTATGACCAGAAGGATCGTGCACTTGATTGAAGAACAGAAGAGAAGATCATAGATATTTAATATTAGTACCTCTGATGTTGAAGCTAAGAGAACACTTGAGGATCCGTAGAAGATCGAGTTACCTACTTTTGATACAGAAGAGGTATTATCAAGGAACCCTAAGAAAGATTTTCCACAGTGCGAAGTAACTAAGACCACAGAAGATAAACATCATAATGGTAAAATCATTACTGAGACGAAACTCAATGGGAAGAAGGCTAGGAAGTTAAGAAAGAAAAGGGCTAATACTGTAAGGTTACAAGAGGTTCTAGAGGACACTTCGCAGCAAGAAGAATTGCAGAATTGGAGCTTCGTCGAGATATCAGAACAACAACATAGAGTACTTCACCATGAAGAAAAAATATAGTTGTTGGAACCGATATACCCATTCGACTGCCGCTCCGAATGGATCAAAAAGTAGTTATGGGTTACCACTAGACCATTGGATAGTACTAGAATGGATAGAACAGAGTTAATGAAGGCCCCATGTTCGTTGCAAGAAGATCATTGTTGAGATTGCCTACTTAACCCGTCATGCCACGCACCAAGAAGACTTTTTGATAAATGAGAATCCAAGTGAAAACCCTGAGATTTACTTACCTTGAGATCATTTTCTTACTATTCACTGTCATCTTTGAATTTCTTTTGCACTCGAGCCAGCTGACCCAATTTTGTATGTCGAATGAGCTCAGCATTGCTGAGAAAATTGTTGAAGAAGTTCTAATTGATTTAATGGCTGAGAGAGTCATGTCAGAATGTGGAATGTCTATAGGTGTACATGCATCGTCCTCGGGTGCATTGCTAGCTTCCCCCTCCACTGATCGAGCAGGACCATCCCAACCATCTTCGGAAAGATGATCTAAGCTTGAAAATGACTTCGCCACTGTGAATATGATCCCAAGCATCTTTCCTAAATATATCCCACCACTAAGAGGACCAGTGAATCGAGACTCTGTACCCAGAGACTTTGACTATGATGTAGTCACTGTGTACCTTCTGAAAGGGGTGCACGCAGTTCATGCTGACCAGGAGAAGTTCACCTCGCTGAAATTTAGTGATTTTAACCTTGGAGATCGCAAGGTATATAGTATGTTAGCCCTGCACAAGTATTTGACTATTACAAAGGAAAGAACCCCAATATTGTACCGCAACAATGGACCCATAACCTTGCGCAGTCAACCCTCCTCAACATAATGAAGATTCCACATTTTGGGAGGCATCAAGAAGTAAATTCATGTGTTCAATTTTTGTTGTCCTGCTACCATGGAGGATACCTATGGTTGGATCAGCGCATCACCGTGGATCCGATTCTGATCAATCGAATCACTGGGCTAAGCATGCAGGGCCCTGACCCGCAGGATGTTTACCCTGGAAAGACGGTAGATCGTGCTCTCGCTCAATGGATAAAGGACGCATATGGAGATATGGAGAAAGGAATGTGAGGTTACAAGGTAGCCTCCATTGAGAATGCATCAGTACACTTTTGTTTCTAGCTAATCGCAAGCAAGTTAGTCCGAAAAAACATACCTACACAGGTGACCAGATTTGTAGTTGACCTTGCAGGGAAGTGCGTGGAGGGTCTACAAATGAACTGGGTGAAATACCTCACAAATCAACTAGAGCTTGATTGTAGACAAGTGCAGGACCAAGGGTATGAGTTCCACTTTAGTTGGTTGCTCATACTCATCGCCTTCATCACATGGGAACTTCCCGAGGGAG
Organism: Picea glauca; assembly: GCA_000966675.3. NCBI lineage: Eukaryota > Viridiplantae > Streptophyta > Pinopsida > Pinales > Pinaceae > Picea > Picea glauca. The sequence continues at coordinate 927,128 of JZKD02S2223866.1, forward strand.
CCACGTTTCCAGAGATCGAACCCTTTGAACCCTTGGTCATGAAGTTTTGTACACTGTGGTACTCCAGTGACATGAACAAATAGTGGAAGTCCAATGTCGTCTTCCATGTGTACTACATTCAGCTGAGGAATGCCATTCAGTCTACACCACGCATTACACCCAACACTCTTCATAGGTTTCAACCTTTGATGAAATTCAGTTTAGATCGTCACTTCACCTACATCATAGCGCGCGCAGATGAGAAAAAAAAAACAACTCCAGTTATATTACAAGCTGACAGAAGATGACTTGGAGAAGATTACCAAGGAATGGTCGGAAGACCTCCTTGTTGCAGCAGACCCCGCAGAGATGTTCGACGTAGATAGCCCTGAAGCTATGCCAGATACACCAGAACCGCGCAAGACTAATAAGGATGTGGAAGTTCAATATATCCATAGCACATCCATGAAGATTTCTTCGCTCACACCTGTGAAGGGAGGTGATGATGAAGAACTAGGGGGCACATAAGTTGAACAGAGCAAAGGCGAGGTTACCCCGCCTAGGGAGGAGGCAGATCCCTCCAAGAAAAGGAATATTACCCCACTGAGGCCCTCGTCCAGAAAGAAAACTAAGGCCACCCAGACCACACTTAAGACTACGCTTACCCCAGATGATTTTGACTTCTTAATTGTCACACTGAATGATGTTTCATTAGAGCTCACGGAAAAGAAAGAAGCAAAGCAGGAGGAACTATTCCGCCGAATCACGGGAGAATTCAAAGAAGTGCAGCAGGCACTTCAATCTAGCCAAGCATCTTCTACGACACCGTTAACAATGGAAATATCAGGAACAGGCGACAAGCCCACACAGTTACGCCAGATCACTGAGAAAGTCAAAGCTCACCTTTGACAAGCTCAAAAAGACATAACAAAAGATACCCAGGATTTGGCACAAGCACAGAGCGCACATGAAGAGCGATGGAGAAAGGAAGAACAGGAGAAGCTTGAATTACAAGAGAAATGGGAGGAGGAAAAATCTCAGTTACAGTAGAGCAAGGACCATTTGCTAGCAGACCACCTTGAAACACAAGAAAGAGTTAATAAGGCACTGTGCTCTATGACAATCATAGAAGTGAAGATGGAAGATCATCTTCCACAATAGGTGACCCAACTGGAAGAAGTAATCCAACAACTTCAACAGCACATCATGGATTTGGAGCTCCACACCATGCCTGAGACACCCCAAGAGATAAGAGATCTAAGAGAGGCCACTGCTCAAAGCGTAGTCGACAGATTAAAAACTTTGTCTTCGGAATGTAGGCATCTAAGCACCATAAGCGCCCAGACCTATGAAACCCTCGCAGAGAATCCAGAATTGTAGACATTGGAGGCACAGCTCCACGAAGAAAAGCAACATGAAGACGTGCTACAAGAACAGTTGAAGTCCATGACCCCAGTCGAAAGAATGAAGAGGTCCACAGAGAAATGCACAGCCCAACAACAAGTACACACACTGTAGAGTAAAGTAATGGACATCTCTCAACGACTAAAACCACTCCAAGAGAAGGCATGCCAACTGTTCATCGAACTTGAAAGCTAGGAAGATGAACTCAAATAGGGTGTCATCACTACAGAACAACACCTGGAAGGACTTCTCAATGACACAGTAATCCAGGAATTTACTGAACAAGAGGTTGTCGCACTACAACAAGTCGAAGCCGCTCGAGCCAAGCTCGAGGTGTTCAAAGCAGAATTGTTTAGACCTGAGTGACTCGGGACGAGTCATAGGTGAGTGTTGGGGGCCTGTTGGCCCTTGACCAAGTTTTGAAGAGTACTTGGTCATACTCGATCACTTTTGGGACTGCGACAACTTGCCAAGGAAGGAGCGCAACGCAAAGCATAAAATAAGGAAGAAAGACCTATTTTGGGGTCCATTTTAGGGTTTTAGGTTGATGTAATGGGAAAGGGATGTTGGCCCATGGGTTTACCCACATTTAGGCCCATTTTGTAATCTATAAATAGGCAATATACATAGTAATATAAGAGATATAGTAATGTAGTACATATGTGTAATGTATGAATGAAAGCTTAGTGCTAGTAATTAGATCTGTGTGATTGGATGTATCTTAGAGTTCTCTGTGCATGAGATCAAAGAGCTAAGTGCAGGTTGTTATAGTCTGATGCTGAAGAGAAAGGAAGAAGGATCTAGCGAGCTACGCAGATCTTCTGTCATGTGCAAAGTAAGGGTCGTTAAAGCTCTGTGTTGTAACTGCTTGACCAAGATAATATAAAGAATTCTTTGTGGATGTAGCTCCAAGGTGGGGGTGAACCACGGTAATTGTGTGTATAGTGTTTTGTGCTTCACTCTTATGTATGTATCTCTTTCTTGGCTAAGTGCTTGATGTGTTTAAGTAGATCTAGTTATTCTTTGTGTTTTTTATGAATGAATGAACATTACATCTGATATACGAGAGGCTTAGTGCTTGATCTATTGAATCTAACCTATATTTATGTGGATAAGTACTGAATCATTCTTAGTATAAGTATTCACTGTGATTCTCTGTGACTTATGCGAAGTATATTAATGAATGTATGTTAAGGAATAACTGATGCTAACTATGTTGTAAGAAAGATAATCATAGATCTGTGTCCAAGCTAAGGTTGCAAACACCTGAGTCTTGCAACCACCCCTGCCTCTACCTCGGGTGAGACTTCATCTGCTTCATAGGTGTTTCTGAAAGGGATGGTAGTTAGGGCTTTGTTGATTCATTCTTGAGCATTGAACCCTGGGTCTGCCCCTGTGCCAACACTTACTATATCATAAGCACAGTTCTGTGGATGTAGCCCTATAGAGAGGGTGAACCACGTATATTTTTTGTTGTATGTGTGGTTGATGCATGGATCTTTTTCATTGTTATAATGTTACTTGCATTACTGTGTTAGATTAGATGTATGGCTATGCAGAGTAGATCTAAATGATAAAGAGATATAAGAATGTTGCATTATTTTTGTATTGGTTCCACTTGATATTCTCCTGGTTGTAGACATCTATGTCCTGCAAACCCCTTCTTAGCTGCTTCGGGTGAGACTGCATCTGCTTCGCAAGTGTTGCCGAAAGGGCCAGTAGCTAGGGCTTGTTGGTGCACTCTTGGAGTGAACCCTGGGTCTGCCCCTGTGCCAACAAGGCTTTTGCTTAAGTTTTACCCAATTTTTACCATATACATTTTGCAACTACGGAATTTGTTCAATTTCACTTTAATAACACTAGTTCAACCTCTGCAACAACAAATCGTTGTGGGTTGACATTTTTGGAACGAATTTTTCCCAAACTCAAGTCACAAATTGAGAATTTTAATTGCTAATATCGCTCCAACTATCATGGCTTCACTGTAACTTCAAATTCGACCAATTCCAAGTCTGAATTTGCTAGAACAAATATTAAATCAAGAATATCTCACCACTTGGCCAAATTTATTGATTTTCCCATGAATTTAACAACAGAAATTGGGGATTTTTTTTGCAATTCCACCCAATTTCTATTGCTTTTTACCATGGATGCTCTACAACTCAAAATTTGGCCATTTCAAAATAAATCCTCTGTGAAATTCACTTCAACTCAACTTGCTCAGCCCATCGAGGCTCAATGTTGGAAACTGAAGCTCTGATACCATATTGTAACATCCTCGACCACCCATTTTAGGCCACACTACGCCAGAGAATGATTTTGTTCTCTCTTCAAAACATACTGTAACATACCCAGCATCCAACTGAGCTATGCCACATAACATTTTCAAACTGCATGCAATTAAAACATATACACATTGAACTCTTGCAGAAGAATTATATATAAAATGTATACATGCAAATACATTTCGTAAATGCACGGGTTCATACTGAATAACAGTAAACATATACATGAAACATATTCAAGAAATACCCATAAATGTAAGGACAGTTATAACCCCACATAAGATAAACCCATAAAAAAAAACACGTAAATAACAATGCAGCATGTAATTTTATCACACAGTTGACACTTATCTTGGTTATAATTTCACCAACTACTTTTAGACCTTCTGCGAACCTCCCAGCCTTAGACCACACTGCTCATCACTCTCAACAATGGGTCACCCCTAAGCTGGGACTAAACTCCACCCGGGTAAATGGATTCCTAACCAGTCTAAAGGCTCATAGACAACAGGAAATACTCTGTCACAGGTGCCAACTCAACTAACAGCCTACACTCTCTCATTCCCCTCATGCATGTCCCACCCCAGGAAGTGTGCCCCTTCTCTGCTCAACAGTCCTTCGGCTGCCCCACTTCCTTTCTGAGCTTTAGCAACAGGCCAAACATGAAGTCTCAGAGCCCTGTAGCTGTAGTTTAGCACCTTCCAGAAATCAATTCCCAATAATTCTCTCACCCATAGAGAAATTTCTCATGGGCCTGACAACCCACCTCTTCAATATCCCACAGGCCTGACAACCCACTTCTTCTGTCCAACTCCCAAGCTAACCAACTACACAAAAAACTATGGATATGTATACGGTTCAGTTACAATGACATGAAGGTTCGGAAGATAGCTCAGTGAGTGTGTGAATTCTCCTGGATGATTGACTGGATGACTGAATGATAGGAGGAATCATGGAAAGAATGATGGGAAATGAACTAAGTCCAAACAATATGTATGCATGTCCCCAACTTGACACATGTCATGTTGGGACTCAGGAGCTACTTTGTCCCACTTGTCCCCAACTTTGGAACTTATGAGAAAATAATTATCCATACTTTATACTTTAAGAAATATTAATATAATATTCCTTTTTGGCTTAAGCTCCCTAGCTTAGCCCTTTTCCTTAACTTTTATCCCTCCCTTTCCCTAACTAGTGGAGTTTAGTCCCCCATACTCTTTTATGGTGGTCGGTCTACACACAACGATGTATTTTATATTAATTATGAGGCATATACAAAAATAGGTGCATTAGCCTTTTACATCTAGGCTCTCTGGCCTAATCATCAAAAAACTGACTCACCAGCCTATAAAACACAGCATATACACAAAGGCTCCCTGGACTCAAAATCGCATGCACTTAAGTTGTTGCACGCGGTATCCTGGAATGTGCACACTTCATCATTTTCCTACACAGTCCATGTGTGCACTATGCCATGAAAGGTGTATACAAAAATGATATCAAACAACTCACCAACTTAAGTACATTTGCATTTACATTTACAATTGGGTTCGGCCTAGGGATATTATAGACATAGGCTTCTGGAACTCTTTCAATAGAGATTTCCTTACTTCTGCCAATGTTATAATTTGTCCTGTAGGTGTAGTATTCTGATATTTCATGTACCACAATAACACACATTCTTCGAATTTCATCACCAACTACGCAGTATTCACATCATCGTCTTGAATGTTCTTCACAGTCCATATTGTTTCACAAATAAATAGATTTTTTTATTGATCCTTTGATCTTGCCCCATGAAAGAGAGGCATCCTTAAGGTAGGATCTACCCATGAAATCATGTTTTGTGCGATATTATTTCCTGACAATATTAATTGATTCTTACTCAAAATACTACTTTTTCTTCTTTGATTACTTCTACTACTATATTTAGTTCCTTCACTAACTATAATTGAAAAATCTTATGATCTTACCTCAAATATTGGCGATGCACACAGGGTTGTGGGTTCGACACAGAGTCTGATCTGAGTGGGATCCTCTTCTACTGGACTGAGTTGACAGATATTTTCCTCTTCAGTGCACAGACTTCCTTCGATCTGGAGTATTACACCAGTGTCTCCTTCCTCAATCTCACTGTCCTGCCCCTCTTTCTCAGCCACAACTGTCTAAATCTCTTACCACTATGCAATACTCCAATATCTTCATTGATCACACAATATTCTTCTCTCAGCATCCCCATCTTATTTGTTTCTCATTCCTTCTCTTCATCCCTTCTTACACTCAAACCATCCCATGGTCATCCCCTAGTCCCCTTATGTGCATGAAGACGCTTATCAATCAGATTCCATTTTCATAACTCCCTTTTCGAACAACATACTAATCCACATAGATAGTGACTTTAGGCGTCTTCTGCATAGTCCTTTAAGAATTCTCTTTCAACAACACTATACAACTGAGTACAATCTATGGAAAATTTAGTAATGTAACCTCCCAACACACTATCCAGCTAGTAATCAACTGTGCATGATGTTTATTGCTCACTGTGTTAACTTGTCGAATTAATTCAGGGATCCAATTTCTCAGGACCTTAGTTCTATATCTTCCAATTTTTTCAACAAATATCTAGATCCACTCTGCTAAAATATTCGGAAAATAAACAAAGAAAATTTCATGTAAATCTACAAACACATACCTTTGTAGCCATTCCTCTACACTGATTCGTGGGTTCTGATTTTGGTCTACTACAAACTTGATCTCCCTCACATCTAACCATTGTTCGATCTCCTCCTTAGTAGGTCTCCACATCCCCCTCAATCGCAGCTCCCAGTCCTGGCAACATAACCATTTGTTGGCGTTCAGTGGGAAGACTCGAGGTTAAACATTAGTTCACCAACAAGTCCCAATATACTGGCTCTTTTGGCATCATCCGCAAGTAGGTGAAGTCTCACCCGAGGTACCTATGGGGATTTCATGAACCATGCTTCTGCATTCATGGGGGGATATGAGGCATTCATCACAAACATTCACTTAACATTCATTTGTATATTTTGTGTATGCAATCATAACAACATATGACAAATTCATCTTACTTTATCATTCAACATGTGTGCAAAACCATTAGATACATATTCATATTAACTATTAAGCATATATTACATGTGCACAAAAAAAAGAGTAAACCAACACATCATAACTACAAACACATCAGAAAAAGGGAATTTAATGTGGTTCACCTCAACTAGGCTACGTCCACAACGGTTGGATTCTTATATTATCCATTCATGTTTAATCCTTACAACAGGTGCACACTATGTTCATATAAGATAAATCAATTCTACCCACATTTCCCTATCCATTCACGTGCATACAATGCAAACTTATCTCATTATTCAATGATACTCTCAAACTACTCATATCATTCATTCATACTCTCACTCTATGATCACACCTCTTGGTTCAACAACAACAACCACTCCTCAATCACAACTCTACCCAAAAACCCATTACATATTTATACATTGATACTAGGGCTTAGCCCATTACAAAATGGACCAAATGGTCTAACTACTACTAACTAACTTCCACCTTCTATGTGCTGACTCCTGAAAATGTGCTAACTTTCTTCTGCGCATGATTCTTCTTTGATAACTTGTCACGCAGTTTTATCCTATGTGATTCCCAAAACTTACCTAAAATGTCATGCTCCAACAATTGGTCTTGGTCTCTCTACCCAAGTGTTATTTTTTGGAAGGCTCTCCATTTGAATATTCACTAATCAAGAATAGGGGATTTGAACACCTTTGAATTCTTAGTTCTTGTAAGAGAGTGTTTTTTATTGCTTTCCTTTAGGGGTTTTTATAGTGGATTTCTAATTAGTGTTACATGTAGTTTGTGTTAGGACTTGGATCACTTGAAGGTTTCTCTTTTGTGTTTAGTTCTCATTTTGAAAAGGTGGCTAAATTGTTGGTCTAAAAATCCCAAAGGAATTAGGGTCCTCCTCTTAATATTATGGATCCATATTCAATAAGGCAACAGCTGACAAGTCTTGAGCATTGTTCAAGTGATTTTGAGAGTAAATATGTACTTCTTTGAATAGTCATGTTATTGAGGAGCCTATTGAAAATGATCTTGAAAAACCATCAATTGAAGGGGGAATGGTAAATATACATGTCTCGAAGGGAGTCACTTTTTTCATAATTGGGATGATCTTGCACCATAAATAGAATTCATTAAAAATTATCATCTAGCCAATTTCAACCCTCCTTTAACTAATTCTTGAGGTCCTATCTTGGTACAAGTAGGTGAATTTTCACACATTCATACAATTGTTCTATTGAAAAATATTTCATTTGGAATAGAAAACGTTGGTGTTTCATCAAGGGAACAAGGTATGAGTTCCACTAGTTCTAGTGTTTCTACTTGGGGCTTTAGTGTTCCCATGGTTGTACCAATTGGGATTAGTATCCATTTTTCATATGAATTAGTAATTGGCATTGTTTTGGAAGGCATGTGAAGGGGGTATTGTAGGGTAAAACTAGTGAAATACGTTTTTACGTTTTCATAGAGAGAGGGGAGAAGTCCAAACACCAAGCATATTCACAATGAAACCAATTAACCATTATCATAGTAAGAGGCACCACTCCCTTGTGACTACCTGTGGTGTTATTTATTATAAAATTGAAGATTAAAGTATAAATAATAGAATATAACAATATTTAAATATGAAATGACATATTCTAATAGAAATAATAAATTGTAGAAGAACCAAAATACCACAAATAGAAATACCTTTATTGACAAAGAAATGTTCACTTTTCTCTTTGAGGGGGACATATATAGATGAGAATATCTCCAATTACAATATTCTTTACAAGACATCTCATTATATTACTTCTACTTCTTTATATAGTTTTTATCTATCCTCCTAGGAAGTTTCTAATGAAGGAACTTTATAGTAGATGGAACCCTCTAGTAATCCTTCTTATAATTATTTATTTCACATTATATATACTACATGGGTATTATATAATAAATATGGCCTCAATACATTGAAACCTATATACTTAAGGAAGTTATGATAGATCCCTAGCATTCCCTCCCCCTTATAAAGAAACATTGTCCTCAAGGCTAGAGATGATGAAATTGTTGAAGGATCTTTGTTGGTTCCCATGTGGCATCCTTAGTTTGTGTCTCCTTCTACTGTGTCAATGCCTCTTAGATAGTGAAATAGTGAAGACACCACTTTGTTTTGTTGAGTATTTCCTTGGGCAACAACCAAATGGAACCTTATTCACCTAGTTTGGGAAGGCTAGTTTGAATACAACAATTAGATCTGACTACTTTCTTTAAGTAGGAGACATGAAATATTGAATGAATTTTAGAGTGGCTAGGAAGCTCCAATTTGTAATCCACTAGCCCAATATGTTTAAGGACCTTATAGGGGCCATAAAACTTGGGATCAATATTTTGGTGGTGCTTTTATTTGAGTGAGTTCTACTTATAAGGTTGCAAATAGAGAAACACTTGATATCATTCTTCAAAATGGAATTTGAAATCATGTTGATCAGCCTATTGCGTCATCCTCTTCTAATCCATTACTAGATTATCCTTGAGATCGCAAAGAATTTAAACTCAAGTAGTGAGGGTTTTTTCTAGCAGCCACACCTTAGAGACTCATGGTATGTAAGATAATATTGATATGGGATTTTGGCCATAGATAACCTCAAAGGAATTCATTCGAGTGCCACCATTATAGGTTGTATTATAACACCATTTTTCTAGATGTAAACACTAGACCCATTGGGTTTGTTTCTCTGAATTAAATCAATAGAAATATCCTTCCAGGAACTTGTTTACAACTTAAGTTTGACCATCAGTTTTGGGGAGATATTATATGTTAAGATTCAGTTGAGTTCCCTAGATTCAAAACAAGTCTTTCCAGAAATTGATAGTGAAGGTGGGGTCATAGTCCATAACAATATACCATGGCATACCATGGAGTTTAAAGATATTATCCATGAATACTTGAGAGACCATATAGGCACTAAAGGGGTGTTGTAGAGCATAAGACTAAGCATATTTGGAAAGGTGATCATCCACAACCATAATTACAAATATATTACAATATTTAGGTAACCCTACAATGAATTCCATATAAATTTTAGTTCATACAAGTAGAAGAATAGGTAAAGGTTGTAGTTCACCTCGAGTTTCACTATCACTCCCTTATTTCCATGGAAAATGTCACAATCAACCAGAAAGGTGCAGATGTCCTTCTTCATCCCTTCCCCAAAAAATTAACATTTGGTCCTTTCATATGTTTTATGAAACCATTAATCACCTACTGTGGGAGAGGAATGTAGCTCGGATAACACCCATTATTTAAATATTGATAAATAAATATTCCCTTTATAGAAAAGCTCTTCATTTTTCCAATTGTATCCTTGATATGCACGGGGTTCCATTTTAAGTTGTTGTATCATGTTAGTGATCTTGGGATATGCCAACCATTCATGGGGGGTGTCATTCAACTAGTTTTCTATTAGGAAGGAGAGAGAAAATATGGACCATTCCTCTTCATACTTTCTAGAGAGAGAATCTACTACCACATTCTCCTTTCCCTTCTTATAAATTATCTCATAGTCACATCCCAACATTTTGGTGATCCATTTTTGTTTCTCAAGGGAAGAAATCCTTTAAGCCTCCAAGAATTATTTTGGGATGCGATGATAAGATTTATTCTTGAAATATTTCTTGAGTAGGAATGTACACCAGATATCCACAACATGCAATATAACCATCATGTATTTTTCATAAGTATTTTTTCCCCAAGTACCTCTCACATAGTTGTTTTCTAGTAAAATCCAATGTCCATCCTTCTTGCATGAGGATTTCTCATATTCCTTTACCCAAGTCATCACATTCCAAGATAAAGGTCTTAGTAAAGTTGGGTAGAGAAAGTACTAGGGTTTTACATATAGCATTCTTCAACTCATGGAAAGCTCGTTCAACAACATCATTTCAACTAAAATATTTATTTTTAGCAAGGCTATGAAGGGAGCTACAATTTTACCATATTTTGTTACAATTGTTTTAATAACTAATGAGATCAAGAAAACATTTTAAATGTTTAATATTTTTGTGTCGATTTCAACCTTCATCACTTCAATTTTCTTTGAATCCACATGCACACCATCATAACTAACAATATGGACCAAATATTCCACTTTAGAGACACCAAAGGCACATTTCGACCTATTAAGAAAGATTTAATGATCAACAAGTATGTGTAATACCTAATACACATGGGTGACATGGGCTTGACAATTTGTAATGTAGATCAAGATGTCATAAAAAAAGACAAGGACAAAATGATGCAGAAAGGCTTTAAATATTTTGTTCATGAGACTCTAGATGGTGGAATGTGCATTGCAAAGGATAAATGGAATCACCAAGAACTTGTAATGTCCTTCATGAGTATGAAAATATTTTTTTAGGAATATTTGTCTCCTTCATGTGAACTTGATGATACCCTGAGAAAAGATTAAATTTGGTGAAGAATTGAGCACCCTTGAGCTCATCCAAAAGTTCATCAATGAGTGGGATGGGAAACTTATCCTTTATTGTCATTTTTTTCAAATCTTGAAATTTTGGACACATTCACCAAGTTCTTTCTTTCTTGAGGACCATGGTGATTGGTGAGGAATAAGGATGGTACTAGGGAAAATGACATCAATGGCTAGCCACTGATGAACTATCTTTTATATTTAATTTCTTTGGGAAAATGGATGGTGATACAAGTGTACATAGGGTGGAAGGATACCTAGTACAATAAGAATAGAATGAACATGCTCACCTTAAGAGGATGGTAGTCTTTGGGGAGGCTTAAAGGAAAATTAGTGTTTGGACAAGAATAACTACATGTGAAAATCGATGGCTTGAGAAGGAATTTCAAATTCTTGAATGACATGGAATTGAGCCACAAATTCTAAATTCCTCCTTTAAATAATATTTTTCATATGGTGGGAGCTGATGATCTCAAGAGATCCGATTGTAATTCCTTTAAAAGTGTGTTTATGTCCCTCTTTCTAGAAAATAATGCATAACTCATGGAAATCTATGGTGATGGGGCCTAATGTTTGTAACCGTTCATCACCTCAATCAATGTCACAACCGGTTTCAATATAAAACATGTTTTTTTCATGTAATAATCACCCATTTGAAGTCTCACATTTTCACAACAACCACTACATTTAATAGACCCTACATTAGCAATCATGATTTGAAAGTTGTTCACAACATGAATGTAGTAGTGGGTTTCTTGGGATACATTATTATGAATGAAGTTATGTGTGATAACATTATCAATTAAGACAATGAATTTGAGTTGTTTTATGTAGTCAATTGATTTCAAGGTTTGAGGAGAAGAAATTCCAATCAAGGAATGCAAGGATATTTGTGGTTCCACCTCCTATGGATCATATTGGGGAATGGATTTGATGGGTTGTTAAAGAGCCTCCAAAGGCATAACTTCAACTTCATCATCAAAAATTTCCTTTGAAATGATCATAAAGAGTTTTTTCCCCTTACATTTATGCCAAGGAAAATATTTATGACCATAGCTGTAGTAGATACCTTTAAGTTGGTGCTCCACAATTTCGACATAGGTTAACTTGTAGATATTGAGAGGTAGAGAGGATGTGCATGGATTATTAAGGGGGGAATAGTGATATAGGGATGGGGAATAAATGGGGTCTTTTTAATGTGAGAATTCACCACCTTTTGGGCTTCCCAATCTCTTTGAGAGGATTCCCACCAAGTAGTAGGACAAGCCATTAAGACTTGTGCACATATCTCTTCTTTAAATCTACTAATAAAGCATTCCATAAAAAAGTATTAGAATGACTTATGTCATTCGAATGAGTCCCTTTAAGGTTATGTATTGACAAAAATATCCCATATGTATTATCCTACTTACTAGGAGTATCTAAGGTGCAAGAGGTAGATGAAACCCTCATCACTTGAGCTAACATTCTTTGCACTCTCAAGGATAATCTAGTAAGGGATCAAAATAGGATGAAGCAGTAGGATGATCATCATCATTTTAAATTCCATTTTCAATAAGGAGATCAAGTGTTCCTCCATATGTATCCTTATAATAAGAACTCACTCAAATACAACCACCACCCAGGTACTTGAAAGTAATATTCTTGAGGGTTATTCTTGATGCACCGTAGCAACAAGGCAGCCGATCGATTTATATAAAGATGGATTCCAATAACCTAGGGGAATTATAATACACCCAGTGGAAGTGAAGTTATGTATGCATGTTATATTTGATGGGGTAGTACTGGAAGGGGTACATGTAGAGGTTACAAGGGTGTCCAACTAGGTGAAACTAGTTTTATTTCATGGATGCATTATTCCCCTACTATATATTTACCCATTGAATGATAGATCATTTTGTTACATATAGACACTAGAATAGGCCTCTAGCCTAAAAGAAATTCTCTAAAAATATTAGCTTATACCACTTATGGTGTTCTTTATGAAAAAAATAGAATATTCTAAGTGGAAATAATAGAATGTATCAATATTTAGAGATGAAATGACTGATTATCATAATAATAAGCAACTGTAGAAAAACTAGAATGACACAAATAGCAATACCTTTATTGACATAGCAACATTCACTTGCCTCTTCAAAGAGGTAACCTCCAAATGAGCAAAGCTCCAATTATAATATGCTTCACAAGACATCTGATCAAATTGCTTCTACTTCTTTATATAGTTTCTATTTAACCTCCTAGGGACTATCTAGTAGGTGAAACCTTCTAGTAATCCTTCTTACAATTATTACTTTCACACTATATCTACTACATGGGCCTTATTTAATAAAGATGGCCCCAATACATTGCAACCTATCCACTCCCTTGTGGTTGTCCCCATTGTCATAAGGATTGCGGTGTATTGGATCTTATATGTTTTTGTGGACCATATCTCTCAACCAATGTGGTATTATTTTTTTGTATAAAGAGGTATCTATGTCATAGAAGCAATTCAAATATGCAAATATTTTAAGTGTATCTATAATGAACATTTTTTAGGAAGGCGTGTGGAAATGGTATTGTAGAGTACTTCCATTGAGATAATTTTTCATTTTAGCAAAACAATTTGATTAACCAATTTTACATTGAAAAGCAATAAAATGCATTGATTAAATGATATACTGCAAAATAACTAACACAATTATTTCAGTGATGATACACTTCATAATGAACGAGTTGTGTGAATTTAAGAAAGGATACGCTTCAAAAATGAACATGTTGCATTCATTTAAGCAATGATCCAATGAAGGTGAGAGAGAATTACATAACATATAGCAATGGAATGAGAAAAAAACAACATACAGTATAAGTTAAAGAGAAATATGAGAAACATAATGCTCCAAAAGAAAGAAAATAGAGTGCAATTACAATGAATGTGATTAGAATACAAACATAAATACAGAATCAAAATGTCCACAAATACGTGAAACTAAAATGTCAATATAATGAAAGTAAATGCAATGAACATATGTTGTGAAGGAAATTTATATGATGAATATATGTTATTTGTGAAAATTATATAATAAATATAAACCTCTCACCTTTTTACGGAGATGAAATTTGAGGAAGGTTTTCACCTAGACGAATTTGATCTCTTTTGATACATCCAAGGTTAAGATGGATATAAGTTGATAAATAATATCAATTAATTATCCACACTTAACATTTTTAATAAATTTAATTTATACCCCGGATGGGGTGCCACGCGTCCAGGAGCGAACACGCGGAGGATGCCAGAATGCCAATTTATGGCAACCTCAAGTGCCATCACTCCGCAGCACACTTGATTAATGGCTCGCACCAGCAACCTTATAATGAAGAGCCCGCTCGCGCGAGAGACAGGTACCAAGATGCAGAGCACTAACGCCTCTGTATTAATGGTCATAATGCTTGACGCTATGTATGTTTTAATAAAAAGAGATATGGATGGAGGGCATTTTCACTCTGCTGCGATCATTTCAGCCGCAAAGTCTCGCCGACCCCAAGCAAGGATTGAAGGGAGAACACACAGCCAGAAGCGGGCTTTTGAAGCCCTGCCACCATTGTTGTGCCCCACACTCAGACAATCGAGATCAGTCAGCATGCCTAGGCTTCGAGGCAAATCGCGCCGCGGGGCAGCCTGGTACAGGGCTGAATCCCGACGGAAATACCTCCAGCGCTT
>JZKD02S2223866.1:964454-1022792 GCA_000966675.3 Picea glauca
CTCACCCATCTCTTAGCTCTTCATAACTTGTCAAATCTAGAAAGTTTGACAGATAGTCGCATGTTGCACTATATGTGTCCAATGACTATACTCTCTTGATGTCTCCTATGTGTGAAGTGCCTATCATAAAAAAATTCCCAAATCTCACTCAAGAGATGTGTCTGGGATATATCCTTCTGTTGGATTCTCTTCTAACATATAGGATGGAAATTAAGGCTATAATAGATGCCCCCTAATGTGTGAGGTAAGGAAAGGAATGGATGGTCGAAACAAATTACAATAAAATAGTGTCCATGTGAGGCAACATGAGGAGAGATACAATGAGGTTCGAAATTCAAATAATCCATACAATCAAACACTAAGGATGAGATCATATATAGAGAATCCCCTAGGTAGACATACTCAGAATCTAAAGAGCATGGACTCCAAACAATACAATGCATATCCATGATATGAAATGTTAGACCATGGCCACAAAAGAATACATGGTGGATCCATGTCATCAATAAGATCATAGCCACGAGACAATACATTGTGCATCTATGTCATGAATACAATCATAGCCACCAACAAATACATTGTGGATCTATGACACAACATATAGATATCATAAGGATAACGAGCAATGAGGAAATTTCCACTGAATTCTTTCAAAGTACTCATAGTTAAGTGATATACTCCATCACAACTTGGGACGGGTATTGTAAGGGAAGGATGTGGCCCCCAAACCCAAGGTCTTCGTCCCAAACCCCGATGGTACGAATCTACATCATGTGAATAGATGAGTTGATGTCAAGCATGGTAGAAATCGTTTGATTATTAGTCATTGATGTATACCATTAACATATGCAAGGGGACCAATCCATGATGAATATGGACCCCAAGGTACCTTGTACAATCTATCGAGTGTGAATAGAATATTTGAAAATGAACACTCGTAGAATCAATCGATCAAGATTCAATGATGTAAACCCATTTTTGATCACGAGGAGGATTTCCACTAAGGACTACGAGATACAAGGCACTAGATGGTTTCTATATCTCCCTCCTAGATAATGTGTTGAATTCGATAGGAAGAGATTTGTCGAAGGAGGGTCTTAATGTATCCCCCATGAATCGATGCGAAAAATACAACAAGATATGATGTGAAGAGAGAGTATCACCAAGTACAATTGACACAGAGATGGCTGACTCGAAAAGTCAATAAAATATAAAATGGTTGAATCAGGCTTAAACTTCCCTTGAACATATAGAACGACACAATGGTGACTTGGCAGCGAGACACAAGAGCTAGATGAATATAGTGCGACAATGCAGGAGGCATTGAAGAACTCTCCATGATGACTGGAATATTAACCAATCAAAGGAGTATCTTTGAATCATGTTACTGGGAAAACTCCTAGGTAATATAAAACCCAAATGTATGATGAGGACTCAAACATATGCCATGTTCAAGGGAGACTCAACTAACTTTTCCATTTTGAGAATAAACCAATGGTAAAAAATACCCACTCTTTTTTTAATTTGTTTTTCATATATTTTCCTCCTTCATGGTTTAACAAGTGTGAAAGAAGGACACAAGTATGCTCGATATGTACCTTTTTCATGTCCTTTTACGAGTCTAGTTGTTATGGGGAAATTCCCCCTAAACTGGGTCTAAGGAATAGACAAAGTGATAACTCCCTTAAAATATTGACTTATCTATAATATTCCCCAAAACAATCTAGACTAAGTGATAAGAGAAAGAGAGAAGAGAAGGTCAACGAGTGCACCTTAAATCTCTATGGTTTATGTAGACCTATTCCACTTGTTGTTGGCACAGGGGCAGACCCAGGTTTCATCTCCAAGAGAGCACCAACAAGCCCTAGCTATTGGCCCTTTCGACAGCACCTGCGAAGAAGATGTAATCTCACCCGAAGCAGCTATGAAGGGGTTGCAGGACAGAGATGTCTACAACCAGGGAAATATCAAGTGGTTCTTATTGCAACAACAACATAACATGCATATATCATTAAAATAGATAGATATTTCCTTCACAGCTATATATCTGATCTAACACAACAATGAAAACAATAATACAACAGCAACAGAGAACAAAGCATCAATCACACATCCACAACATAAGGTATACGTGGTTCACCCTCTCTCTAGGGCTACATCCACAAAATTGTGCTTATGATATATTAAGGTAAGCTTACAGTTTTGATCTGCGCTCTTGGCCAACATATCCTCTCTCTCCATCTCTCTTCCCTTCCTACGCACCCAGCTACAGGACTTGATCTTCGCACACAACTGAAGATCTTACAATACCAGAAGGCTCTCTCTCTCAGCACTTCTCTCCCCCAATACGATAATCCCTCACACAATAATAGAGCTAGATCAACAACAATATCATACCAATACTCAATGACCAACCCAACCCAGGTCCTCTTAACCTTTATTTATACATTACAATACCTCACCGACAACCTTAGGCCGAAACCTAGGTGCCAAAACCCTAAATACAAAAACCCTAGGTGTCTAAAACCCTAGGTCAACTTGACCCTCTTTTTTCGAGCTTCACTAGCATGTCTTTCCTTCCTTCTCACGTCATGTTCCAAAGCATACAATGGTGGATTTTCCCACTTTCTGAGTCATCCTCGATCCATCTCCCTTGTTGATCTGTCATCCTCGATCTCCTCATCCAACATCCTTCTTTTCCGTACTTCGCTCCATATTGTATGTTCTTTTGTTTGCTTCAACCCAGTGACAGTCACTATGTCTCCCGCGAAGATCGCTTTTTCCCTTTTCTTCCTCGTTCTTCACTTCCTTTATAACCCAAGGCCAACATGCCCCCAACACTCACATGTGACTCGTCCCGAGGCACTTGAGATCTGATCCTCTTTTTTTTCTTCGACTTTCGACAGCGTAGTGCAGCCCTTGCTTTCTGCTTTATGCCTCCTTTCCATCCTTGTGCAGACTGTCTTTTCTGTGTCTGGTACCCAGTTTCAACTGTAACTGGTACTTGGACCCTTGTCTTATTGATTCTACTGAGAGCTGTGAGGCAGTTGGTTGTCATAGTACAACTTCAGGCGACTCCCATTCACCAAGCCTTCCTTCTAGTCTCCTTTCAATGTTTTCAGCTGCGCAACTCCACCTTTTGTAATGTAGACAATATGATATGGTCTGAGCCAATGCGTTCTAAACTTTCGAGGGTGTTTTATAAACTTACTGTCATATAGCAGGACTAAATCACCTTGCCTGAATATCTTATTCTTGATGTGTCTATCATGATAGGACTTTTCTCGTTCCTTATGAATTTTCTTATGGAAGCCTACAATGAATCTGTCTTCTTCTAGTTCGACCAACTGTGCTAGCCTCTCATGAATGGCACCAGTATCATCCATGTTTGTAAATCCAGCAATCCTTAATCTTGGTACCAAGTACTCCATTGGTACAATAGCTTCAATACCATAAACCAACTTGAAAGGAGTCTGTGTTGTTAATTTTTTGCAAGTGGTTCTATAATCCCAGAGTACTACTGGTACTCTTAAATCCCAGTCATCCATGTTCACACTGCAAATCGTGGTCAACGATGTCTCCAAGATCTTGTTGAATGCTTCAACCGTTCTATTTTCTTGTGGATGATAAGGTGTGTTCTTCTGATGGTGGACTGCAAATTCTTCAATTAGGGATTCAACTATCTTATTGATGAAGTGTGTACCTTGATCACTCATAAATACCTTAGGGCATCCAAACCTAGTTATTATGTCATCAAATATAAACCATGTAGTTGTAGCTACACTACAGTCCTTGATTGCTCTTGCTTTGGCCCATCTAGTCAGGTATTATGTCGCAGTGATAATATATCTTTCTCCTCTACGCTTTCCTGGTGGGTTTATAGGTCCCACGAAGTCAATGGCCCATTTTTCAAATGCTTGTAGGGTCATCTGTGGTGCTAATAGCATATCATCTCTTTGGGATGGTTTTCCAACTCACTGGCATACATCGCCTGCTCTGGTATATTCTTTAGCATCTCTGTGTAACGTAGGCCACCAAAGGCCAGCTCACAGAACCTTCTTCACAGTTGCTTTTCCTGCATAATGTCCTCCTGCAATGCCTTCATGAGCTTCTTCAAGGATCATAGGTAGTTCTGCCTCCATCACACATCTTCTTAGGATCTCGTCAAGTCCCATTTTATATAGCTGACTAGCTATCAGTGAAAAATTTGCAACATGCACCACTAGTTGTTTCTTCTGAGGAATTGTGTATTTGGATGGATCTATTCCTGTTGACAGGAACTCGACTATGTCTTTGAATTGGTCATCAATCTTTCTAATGGCGAGCAATTGTGCATCTAGTAGTGTGTCCTCTAGATTGGTAGGTTCTTCGCCATGCTCCAACCTCGACAGGTGGTCTGGGCCCTTATTCATTCTTCCTGGCTTAACTATGATCTCAAAATCATATTCTTGAAATAGGAGAAGCCATCTGCATATTCTTTCCCCCAACATTGGCTTGTTGACTAGGTATGTCGTAGCGCAATGCACAATTGTTTGACTGATGTAGGTGGTGGTAAATCAACTATAATTGCAATTTTGGATGGATCCACCAACAATCCTTGCTTGCATACAATACGACCTAATAATACTCCAAATGGTGAGAAGAAGATGCACTTCTTCAAATTCAAAGCAATTTGACACTGCCTTCATTTATCCAGCATTATCCTTAGACATTCAATATGATTTTTCAACAAACTAAAAACAGTCCAGTCATCAAAGTATGATTCTAAAAATTTATGAAAAAATTCTTTGAATGCTTCAACCACCACCCTGGAAAAGATGGTTTGTGTATTCTTTAGTCCAAATGGCATTACTATGTATTGGTAGGATCCCCACTCTGTGGAAAACGTAGCCTTATGACGGTCCTCCTTGGCGATGCAGATCTGATGGTATCCTGAAAACCCATCTGTAAAAGAGTATACTTCTTGGCCTCCCACATTATCCAGCACTTCGTCCATGAAAGGTGTAGGGAAAGGATCATGTAGACAAGAATCATTCAACCTCCTAAGATCTACGCAAATCTTGAACTCACCTGTCTTCTTATCTTGCACTGCCATGGGGATGTTCCACGCTGACTCTTCAACAAGTTCAATAATCCCTGCTTCCAGCATTATGTCAAGCTCAATCTTCACTTTTTCCTTATATTTCGGGTTCAATTTGTAGGGTCTTTTCTTGACTGGCTTCACGTCTGGTTTCAAAGGGATTCTCATTTCTCCCATAGGTCCTTTGATTCCCTTCATATCAGTGAAATTGGTCGGGAACAAGTCCTGATACTCATGCAATAATTATGTGATTTTGTCAATGGTAGCAGCATCCTAGTAATCTTCAACATTGGCAAGCTTCGATGTCTCCTCTGTCTCGATATTGAATTTCTTTATTTTTATCAGTTGTCCAATGAATGGTAGTTCAACTCCTCATCCTTCCACATCTCTCTGACCTTCCATTTTTGTGATATTCACCTTCCTCGGGTCATCGACTTCATCGACATTAATGTTGTAGCAGGTTTGCAGTTTCTGGAGGGGCACAGTCCATTCATCCACTTCTTGCTCCAAGGGGAGGCCAGATGCCTCCTCAAATACTTTATGTCTCATCATCTGTAGTGCTTGATCTACAGAAGGAAATTCACTATCAAACAAAAAGGTGGTTATAAAATTCTGGGTCATACCTTCCCATTTTGAAGTGACAAGGCGTAGCTTTGCTTGAAGGTACCAGTTAATCGGGGTGGTATCCAGCATATTGACTAATATGTGTACCCATTTTTCTCTAGGAATGTCACTCCAGGCCTCTTCGTAGCTTCGTACATGGTCCTTTGGGCAGCTTCGACCTGTGTACCATGCTTCGCAGCTACCTTCTTGTGCTGAGAACTACATTGTCATTAGAGTTTTGCATTGTGTCCAGTCTGTAATATTGCTTTTATGTGTCCCCCACCATCTTTTTGGTGTGGCTTTCATGGCCTCATCCATTTCCAACAGCCTCTATTGTGTTGGTACACTTGTCTCAAATTATGATAAGAATCTTTCTAGAGAGTTCAGCCCATCAAATGCGGGTAGATTACTCACTATTGTGCCAATTCAACGAACTTCTCTAGTTATCCTAGCACATCTTCTTGTATATACTTCATGCATCTGGTTCTGCCAGTTCTCCAACACTTCTTTGGAGTCGAATGAACATGCACTGTCACTTCGCCAACTCATATGTCCATCAGTTGAAGGGTTGATGTAATCCTGTTGTCAGGCCGTTAATTTGTAGATGTTTTCCAGTTCAAATGTGTGGTCCTCTTCTCTGATGGGTTCTGTGTATCATGGGCCCTCATATGGATCTAAAGGTGCAACGACCCTAAGGCCATCTTTCTCAAATGTCATGCATCATTTCTTTAAATCAACAATAGTGGAATTGTCGAAGGCCCAATCGATTCCTAATAATGTTGGGTAAGGACAACTATCATCAACAATTTCAATTACCTCAAAATCTGCAAAGGTTCTTACTCCATCGATGTCCACTAGGACATGCTCTAATCATCCAAATGGGTTGATAGCTTGTTGATTAGCCATGCGAAGCCTGATAGGGGAATATATCAGCTTGGTTTTTCCCATCAATACCCAAGTCTGCTTCATCATGACATTGACTTCTGACCCTAAGTCAAGGACCACATAGTCTATCTCATACTCTCCTATCTGAGCATTCAAGTGTAATTCTTTATTTGTCCTTCTCCTTTTTCCAATTTGGTGCACTGCTCTATTCAGCAAGGGGTCTATTTTTCCTAGTTCATACTGCTTGATTAAATATTGTAATTCTTGTACAACACCTTTATCTTGAATCAACTTAACACAAGTGTGCAAGAATTCCATGAGTTTGCTTACCTCTTTCCCTTCTGTTGGTGATGCAGATGGATCAAACGCCTGAGGAATACCGTATTC
Source organism: Picea glauca (assembly GCA_000966675.3). Classification (NCBI taxonomy): domain Eukaryota; kingdom Viridiplantae; phylum Streptophyta; class Pinopsida; order Pinales; family Pinaceae; genus Picea; species Picea glauca. The sequence goes on from JZKD02S2223866.1 coordinate 971,410, forward strand.
TTTGATTCCTGATTGTTTCTTTGATGAATATCCTTGATCTCCTTTGAATTATTTCCTTGCCTCCTCAAATATCTTCCTTTCTTTCTTAGCATCGAACGTTGGGGTCTTTTCTATAGCTTTCCTGACTCTGTGGTCATTTTCAGTCCTTCCTTGGATTTCTCTGTCTTCTTCTGTAGCAGCGCCTCCTCGAGTAATAACAGTGACTCTAGGGTCTGCTCCATGAGGTTCAACATATATCAGTTGTACTTGTGGGTTATTTTGGGGTCCTCGTCCTCCCTGAAGTTGGCCCTGTTGGCCCTGAAGTTTAGCCAGTAGCACGGGGAATTCTTCTATGACATGCTCGAAGGAGTTACAGTAACTACAAGTTGTGCAGGGATTCTGACAATCCCTTTCTAAATGTCTGGGTTGTGCACAATTGTAACCGATTATTTGTCCTCGGCCTCAGCCCATACCTCCTCCTCGTCCTCTTCCTCTGTATCTAGCGCGAGGAGTGAAATTTCCTCTCCCAGAGAGTTGTATAGCAGAGTGTTGCCCTCTTGTTGTACATCGCCTTGAATCTTGTATATGTCTCTCGACCTTTCATGCATGATATCATAATCTCTACAATCTCGATCATCATGCCCCACTGATTTATAGAATGTACAATACAAGTTTGTGGGTGTCTGGACATACTTCTGCATGTAGTAGCACTCACATGGGCGATGCCTATTTCTGCATACCTCGCACCAAGGTAGGTTAATTTGCTTTAAGGGGCTTGGTTCTCCTGATGCCAAGTACTCATGAAATAAAGGGAAGTGTTCATTATCATGGCCTTCAGATCTGCATCTTACACACTAGATATCTTCCCTTTTATCTTTTCCCTTATCTTTCTTCATATCCTCGACCTGTAAAGACAAACTAGTTAGTTGGCTCATGACCTGGCTAATGCCTAAGCTAGATTCTCCCATCGGTATTGATTCAAGCTTCACGGCGATCTCAAAAGATTCTACCTGAGATGCAATCTTTTGCTACATCAAAGGGATTCTTATGTGTGGTAACAAAGCAGCGATGAACCACTCTTTGTTCTGTTCATCGGGAATCTGGAAAGTTAATCGGCCTGTCAGGGTTTTGAATCTCTAGTCGAACTCCCAAACAAGTTCTATTACCTTTTGTTTAATCTCTTTTAGTTCCGTAATACATTTTGATTCCGACTTAGGTTTCTTAAACTCTGCAATCAGTGCATTCTTGATCTCATTCAGGGGCTTAGGTTGTGCCAGTCCTTAGACCAATTTCATGTACCATCTCAGTGCATGGTCCCTTAGCGTAGTGCTGAACTGGGTTCTCTTGATGGCTTCATCGGTGATACTTTAAATATTCCATATGTCCTCACACAAAAACCAATGATGATCTGGATCTTCAGATCCATCTCCTCTAAAGATAGGGAGTCTCATTTCATTTGCCATAAAGCTAACTAGGGTTCTTGTCTAAGTAGATGTTGGGCTACTAGTAACAGTACTTTGAAGACTTTGGTGGTTTTGACTATTCTGACTGCTAAGTGTTGTTTGGATAACTAGAGGATTAAAATTACTTACCTCAGTAGTTTGCGCAGTTCCTGAGGTTTCTGGATCTCTTTGGTGCAATTCTTCAGCTTCCCCTTCTTCTATTCTGGTGGGCTCTAGATGCTCTTCGCCAGTTAGATCTACCTCTTCTCCACTATTGAAACCTTCTTCTCCATAGCTTTTCTTAAACAAATTCTCAAGGTGAACTCCGCGGAATACTTTCCCACTACGCATATGTCATGCTTCTATGTTTTTGTCACTGTCCGAGATCTTGAAAATTAGCCTTCTCAGGTTCGATCAATCTACTGTATCTTCAAGATGTGGTTTTCATGCAAGAACATCTTGATTCTTAGCTTCAATAAGTGCAAAAATTTTCCTCTGGGTCCCTTGAAAAAGTATCTCTCGGCTTGACTATACGATTTTCTTTTGTCAAAAGCAAACTCAGTGATATATCCTCTTATGGTACTATCAAACCAGTGATTTACTTCTCTAGATACAACATTTTCGGCTCTCTTGACCTTATGGATCAATGCTAGTGTCCAAACCATAGGGGATATACATATGTTTTCAAATTGTGTGTCAGATAACCTAGCCAACCACTCATGTAACTCCTAATGGATTCCTCCAAAGAAGATCTTGTGAATGTCAGTGAAGATGTATCTTTGTAACCAATCTTTAGTGTTTATTTTAGGGTCCTTCTCTTGATCCTCTACCCACTTATGAATCTCTATCTTCGATGGGAAACACCTTGACATTCCCTTAAAAATATTCTGGTCCTGGCAACAGAACCATTTGTTGGCACAGGGGCAGACCCAGGGTTCAGCTCCAAGAGCGCACCAACAAGCCCTAGCTACTGGCCCTTTCGGCAGCACCTGCAAAGCAGATGCAGTCTCACCCGAAGCAGCTATGAGGGGGTTGCAGGACATAGATGTCTACAACTAGGGGAATATCAAGTGGTTCTTATTGAAACAACAACATAACATGCATCTATCATTAAACTAGCTAGATCTTTCCTTCACAGCTATAGATCTGATCTAACACAACAATGCAAACAATAATACAACAGCAACAGAGATCAAAGCATCAATCACACATCCACAACACAAGGTATACGTGGTTCACCCTCTCTCTAGGGCTACATCCACAGAATTGTGCTTATGATATATTAAGGTAAGCTTACAGTTCTGATCTTCTCTCTTGGCCAGCAGATCCTCTCTCTCCATCTCTCTTCCGTTCCTGCACACCCAGCTACAGGACTTGATCTTCTTACACAGCTGAAGATCTTACAATACCATAAGGATCTCTCTCTCAACACTTCTCTCCCCCAATACAATAATCTCTCACACAATAATAGAGCTAGATAAACAACAATATCATACCAATAATCAATTACCAACCTGACCCAGGTCCTCTTGACCTTTATTTATACATTACAATACCTCACTGACAGCCTTAGGCCGAAACCTAGGTGCCAAAACCCTAAATACAAAAACCCTAGGTATCTAAAACCCTAGGTCAACTTGACCCTCTTTTTTCAGGCTTCGCTAGCCTGCCTTTCCTTCCTTCTAGCGTGGTGTTCCAAAGCATCCAACGGTGGATTTTCCCACTTTCTGAGTCATTCTTGATCCCTCTCCCTTGTTGATCTATCATCCTCGATCTCCTCATCCAACGGTCTTCTTTTTCACAGTTCTCTCCATATTTTATGTTCTTTTGCTCGCTTCGACCCAATGACAATCACTGTGTCTCCCGCGAAGCTCGCTTTTTCCCTTGTCTTCCTCGTTCTTCGCTTCCTTCCATAACCCAAGGCCAACACTTTTCGTTGCCTTTTACATCATAGATCTCCTCCCAAAGATTACCTACAAGGGTTTAATAATACAATGCAACAACATATACAATCTCTAGTAATAACTTAAAATCCTAAATATAGATATAAATGATCAAATTAACAAGAACATGTACACATAGGGTTTTGGGACAAAGATAATCTCTTTTATTCAAGTTCAATATGAAAGGTTACAACCTTTGCTTGTGAACATCTCTCTACGAACCAAGTCTAGGCTCCTCTTTCATGGCTCCAAGTGCATCAATCCCACATAGAATTACCACAACCAATATGCCATCAAGGGAAGAAGTATGGGTTGCATAGGGAGAATGGCTAGAGGGGAAAGTTGAGGCTAAAACTCTGAGCAAGATGAAAAACTTGGGAAATGAGAGGGAAACGATTTTGGCAAAGGTTTCTTATTCTTGTGTTCATATGTCTAAATGACTCCCCTAGACCTCTTTTTATATGAGAAAAAGATGGCTATTCGGTTTGGGGACCGACTACAAGAGGTAAAATGTTTAGGAAACCCTCCATAGCCCAAAAAATTTGTTGAAATACGTGAAATTATATATTTTTTGCAACTTTTGGAGGTAAATGCGAGCTACTTAGCATGCAACAAGGGTATGTACGTGGGATAACTAGCATGCAACACACGTGTGTGTGCAGTCTATTAGTGCAACAGGGCGCGTACATTATTTTGGATCTAGGTCTTGATTGTCCTACGCCTTCGTTTCCACTCATGAATGTGATCAGAGATGTGAGGGGCAATATCCTAACATAGTAAAGTCAAGATATTTGTTCCTATTTCATACCTAATGGGTAATTGGTAATGCGTAAGGAAAACCGGTGCCAAGTTATTGAATCTTTTAAAGGAACCTCCTTCTAATTTAATGTACCATTTAGCAACATCTCCAGTCAAAGATCACTAGAAAATACGCAGTCTTAGACTATCATCCATTAAATAATTGTATGAGCACCATATTTGGTATGTCATAGTGTGTGTAGAGGGGTCTTCTCCCAACTTGCCATCAAATTTTAGTGTGTATGAAGGTACTTTGTCAGGCATAGACGACCATGAAGGGTTGTGGGAAATAGGGTCATTTTTCAATCTCGATAAATCGGGTATATCTAACATTTCTAGGAAAGGAAATGATGCAAAGGAATACTGAGAGGGAGAGATAGTCTTTGTTGTCCCAAATGAACCTTATGGTCCCCCTACATTCGTACTACCAGAAGGATGCTAATATGTTCCCAAAGAGTGAGTTCCCCCAGGGATGGTGACACTTCTAGGAGAATGAATTCTCCTTGGACTAGATGTGCCCCTGAGGGGATTTACACTAGGGATAGATGTAGACCCTCCAGGAAAAACATTCCCAAAATTAGTCCCAGAGAAGAATCCCCCAGAACTGAATGTGTTAATAAAGGGGAAGCCTCCCCATTTTGAAACGTTTCCCACAAGGGGTGTGCCCCCAAGGAAAGGTTTTCTAACCCATGGGAAGTTAAAAATTGCAGGAATACTAATGCCCCTAGCCTGACTAGGGATAACCCTAAAACTACTAGGAATATTCCACTAAAATGGTAAACCCTCACTTGAATATATCATTCCACTCATAGGATTGGTGGAGGTGGAAGGGATTCCACCCCCCATGTTGAAACTAAGGCTCGATCCCCCACTGGAAGATGATCCAAAATTGGGAATCAAAATGGAAGGGATGGTTGTAGGAACACTAGGTATACCAATGGATGGAAAGGAAGACACAACCAACATCCCTTAGATTGAGGGACCAGTAGAAAAAGGCATGGACAATGTAGGTCTAATGGAGCTAAGGGATGGTAATGTGGGAATAATGGGGATTCTCTTTAGGGGATTTTCCCTAGTCCCACTTGAGGATGGGCTCGATGGCTCAACTACACTAGAATAAACACTTGGTCCTAATATGGTGGGAGGATTTCTAAACAAAGAAAAATGATCACTAAAAATATCCCTTACTTGGACAAGTATGGGTGTGTCTGGCTTAGTCAAAGGAGGGTTAAAATTTGGCGGAGGACATTTGTCTACCACTTCTACTTCAACCAGGATAGTCTCGTCAAACCAAAGATAAAACCCTTTGAATTTGTGATCACCTATCTCGTGCCTCTTGAGAGGTGGTTGCACCTCCATTATTGGCTCAATTCCTTGTAACTGATGGGACCGACACAGTGATTCAGTCACGGTGAAAATATTATGTGCAAACCAAAACATAATTCAACCTAAGGCCAATCTATAATTTGAATCAAAGAGAACACCCCAACTAAATATAAGGTGACAACGATCAAAACAATGGCTCATTGGTCTTCCAAAAACAAACACTCTATGGGAGATAAAGTTCCCACAAGATTGGCTAGTGAAGGTATGATTAGTTATGATGATCTACACGAAACAACCTTGACCAATCCAAGAAATATTTATTAATGTGGGCACCCTTCGAGTGAACTGATACTATGAATGAACTTCTACCCCGGGTATTATAGGAATGTCCCACCTGTAGTCACCTTTGTGACTACTTAGGAAAGGTGAATAAGGCCATCACCTCACAATCAATGACCAAGACAACAGTCGTAAGTCCAACCACACGTAAGGGAAGAGTAACTAAGCCCAAAGCTATGAAGGTGTTACACCAAAGAAACTTCCATATACATAGAAATCAAAGTGACCACAAACACCAAAACAAGTAGAGAGGGGTAATCTCCCTACTTGCCCCAATGCGACCCCATGCTTGACTCCTGTGTTAGAGGAGCTTCCTGACACACTAGTTGCAAGAATGGATTTATCACTCTTTAATGACTCTAGGTTTAATTTTTTGGCCTTGGAGATTTTACTATCCAATCCTGATCCAAGGACCTAAACCTATCTAATGTTGGTTTTCTATCAAAGAAAGTGTCTAATTAATTTTAGATTACACAAATTATTTTTAAAGTTTGTTGGTTAAGTCAAAGGGAGAAGGATAAAACTTTGGTGATGTTGTGACTCTTGACCCAACCAAGCAAATGAAAATATGACAATGCAGTTCATTCTCTTCGATAAACTCTATCTATGGGAGGGAAATAGACTTTTTCCTTTTTTTTACAAACTTTAGAAACAAAACCTCACACACCAAGCAACCTTACAAACAACTCATGACTAATATTTTCCAAAATGGAAGTCAAACACTCTCTCAATTTACTATGATTATAATGCTTCAAAAGAACACAAGCATGCAAATAAATTATGATTTTTTTTTCTTTTTCTAAATAAAATGAAAAAAGTTTCTAAGAATAATCAATAATCTAAATGCAAATGGAAACCAACAAACAACAAACAGAGGGTTGTAGGAAATTGGAAATGATACTAAACAACCCACTCCAATGTCACTACAAATATCTCACCAAAAACTCACTTTAAAGGCTAGATCTAGTAATGAATAACACTTACAAAATGGGAAACTAATGCAATATGTATCACACACTACCATATATATTCATATATGTTGGGTTCATTTCCCAACTTAACAGGATCACCAAACAACAAACATGTCTATCCAAGCAATCCAAAACCAATCACTGTATTATCACTGAAAAATCGTCTACAACATTGCACACAATGGTTGAAGAAAGACATCAATTCTAGCAGCAATTAGTACACCTACATCACCAAAATCCATAAAAAGGCATAAAATTGTACACTTGGTTCAAAAATCAAAGTGCACAAATTCACCAAAGGAAGCGCGCACACTGTGCGCAGAATACGCGGACCAAAACAACCCTAATCGCAAAGAATGTGCAAGATGCATGAATGTCTACGAGAAAAGCCACACACTTCTCATGAATGGCCCATTTATGAATATTATCGGCCTCTCAACCACTTCCATTCCAACCCCCAACATGATTTGACACTTAGATCTAAACGAAATCTAGGTTGGAGGTTGGTCAAGGGCTAGAGAGTGCCCTAAAAGTCCCCTTGTTCACACTATGAACCAGTTGTATCTTTCCATAAATGGACACTATAAATATGTGCCATGGTTGTTCTATAAAAATAAGAACTTCAAGGTATTGTTATGCTACAAGAATTCTTCTTGGAGAATCCTCTTTTCTCTTTGAATCATTCAAGCACTATAGCAAGGTCCATTCCACTCACCTCTTGAGAGGATTGGCATTGTATTCCTTCACCATTGTTACTTTCCATTGTATGAAGAGAAGAGATCTCTATTAGGGAACTCAAGAGCCCTCCCAAGGAGGAAGAGGGGATTCATAAGTCCCTGCCTTTATCTACGGTGCTAGCCTATCAATATATTGATCCATTGGTAGCTATATGATTGTCACTTTTTGTTTTCATGGTTCTCGTTCTTGCAAGCTTATCTAACATTTATTTATTTATTTTTTTCTTTTTATTTCCTTTTTTCATGTGTATTTGGTTATCTAATCAACTCACAAAACTCTATCTTGTTTAGCTGACTTAACTAGGCAAGTAAGTGTTGTGTTTTTGCACACCCATGTGACAAAACCAACACAACAAATTGGTGACCATACTAGGGATTGTGAATCAAATTCCTCCCTATTTAAGTCTTGCTATCACTTATTTCTAATTGTTTGGATATGCAGGTACCAAAACTTTCCTAATCCAGTCTTCCAAAGTCAGAATTTAGATCCAAGGAAAGAGAATTTCATTTGGATATGTCTTTCCTAATGCATGATAGGAAGTGCATGTCTTTCAAGGCACAAAGATTCACATTATATGTATTATGCGCTCTTTTCACACATCTTATTTCATAAAACCGTGCATTGTGCACATTCTGTGCACTAAGCTCGACTTTCAGAACTACAGCCCACGCACAAGTTCATTTTTTAGCAAATTGTAAGGGTTTTATGAGTGGTTTGAGGGCCCCTTGCCTTCAAATTTTAATTTTGTACACTTTGTAAAGAAATCACACTTCACTTAGAGTCCTTTCTTATGAATAAGGTTAGCTAAAGTAAGCACATAGGGATAAAAATAATCACAATTCTTCTCTTTGCTTTGTTACCACATGGCTGGCTCATTTGGCATTTAACAATTTGAGTTAAATTTGTTGCTTTTTCAAACACAAATCAACTAATTTGGGACTAGAAATAAATTTTAACCCTCAAGTATGCTCTTCCCTCGCACCCAAGTTTGATCTCGAGAATCAGAAAAGGTGGTTGAAAGGAAATTTCATCTCCCTTAAAAATCATTAGGAGAGGACAAAAGCCCCCTAAGGTACCTCTTAGTTTTGGAAAATTATTTTAAAGCTTTGTAAGGGCCCATACATAGCCACATGTTTACAATCTTAGGATAGTTTCTAAAATCTTTCTTGGTCTAGACAACACTCTAGGAAAGTTTAAAAGATCAAGTAACGATCCCATACATGCCCACATGTCTACAATCCTAGGATAGTTTCAAAAGATTTCTTAGTATAGACAACATTGTAGGGAGTTTAAAGGATCAAGGACCCATATGTCCACATTGACATTTATCTAGGTCTTTAAATATTCCTCAAGGTTGTACCAAAGAAACATAGTAAGCTAGGTAAAAATATTTGTAAGGACCACAGGAAGTCCACATGATACAATCTTACACTTAACTTATTAAAAATATTTTGCACACTTTTCACTTTATTTCACACAAAGCCACTCATCACACACATAATTTATATTAGAATAGTGGAGATTGATTTCTTTTTAGTACTCACAAAGTACTTCAAAGGAACTCCTAAAGATCTAACAACTTCTTTAGAAACTATCCACACCAATTTAATTCAAACGAGGTTGGTCCATGACCCAAATATCTCAGGCCACTCCAGCTAAAGTTTTTTCTTAAGAACGCACTAAATTTTTCCTCCACGAGAGGAGACTAAAGAAATTTTTAGTCTAGGTAGGATCTCGAGGGTAAGCATCCAAATAACCCCCCGTTATCAGGTTCTCACATTTTGAAACAATAGAAGTTGAGAATAGTGATCTGTCAAATCCTACAAGTCAAGTGTTCATATACCATAAGGAAGGGAGATACCCATGAAGGGTCGAAGGCTGAGGTCTGGTTGTTCTACGCATCCTTCCTTGAGTCACCCAACTCTTGTGAGGGTATCCATCCCGTGACCCATTTTTTAGGCCGAAAATATAAATTTTGCACTTTAACCGAGGTACTTAGTGGCCAAACATAGGATATCTACCCAGGTGGTGATTGTGGGATGCAATCGCACCTTGATCATATTTTGTGTGGCTATTGGGAAATATCTCCAACTCTTTCAGGATATGCACCCTCTACCCCTCATTATAACTGATTACTTCAACCTTCACTATTTCCTCTTCCGGTGGATTCATATCCCACTGCCGAGTGCTATTGGAAGGCCCAATGCTAAATTGAGAGGAAGAACGATGAGTCTTTTAGGACACGAGTATTTGTTTTTGTTTTTCCCCCATGCAGACAAAATCCACCTATCCACATGCTTGTTTATTTTACAGTTGATTTATGTATGATGTTCATTTGATTACATGCAATTGTGAGTTATACTATTTTGTGAAGGTCAAAAATATAAAAATATCTTGTTCATTTATTTCTCTCTTGTCACCATTTGCACACATTCACTTTGCTAGTCAGAACCATAGGGGAGCCACAGAATCCCCATCGTTCTAGATGCTTGCAGAATCTCCCTCCTATTCTAGGAGGAGTCCCTAGTCTTACCAAATCACCATCCCAACCCTCTCACACCCCAATGAGTGCTATTGTTTTGGAATCAACTTTACTTGGTTCCACTTTGCTTGGGTCAAATACCTAAGGCAATCCATCTATTGGCTCTCCTTCACAAAGAGGAAAGAGTCAAACGTCTTCTCAAGGAAAAAGTACAAACCCACCAAATCCCTCTCAAAGGGCAGGTCCACTACCTACACACACAATGGCTGGAACATATCCTCTGCCAAATCCCCCTTTTCCATACTTGGAATCCATCAACATTCCTGACTTAACCAAACTCACGAATGACCCCATTTTACATGATGCCACTTGTCCCAATATGCCTACCAAATTTCCTTCAGACATTCCAAAGTTTGAAGGAAAACCAGGGAAAGAACCCACCAACCATGTTATGACCTTCCACTTATGGTTCTCTTAAAACAACATCATGGATGATTCTGTCAGCTTGAGGTTATTTCAAAGAAATTTCATTGGTCATCAGCCAAATGGTATGTGGATGAAAAATCAGGGTCCCATGTCACCTTTGAATCATTGGCCAAGGCCTTTTTTCCCTTTTTCCAATTACCAGCTCATCATGACATTGGCTTAGAACTTGTCTCTGATTTCAAACAAACCACTGCTATCCATATCGCTGACTACATCCATGAATGGCATCGACAACATAGTTTGTGTAAAACAGAAAGCACCAAATAACAACGTCTCAATTGGTTTATTAAATCACTTGTCCTCATGATTTCCAAGGATGTAAAATACACTTTTCCTCAATCAAAACAGGAAGCCATCAACAAGGCCCAACAATTTGACCTCATATCTTCTCAATCAAGTTACTTGTACACAATATTTCCTGATGCACCCAAACCCATACCATTTGGCCAGGACAAACATGGGATGTCGCATGTTGTGGATGGGTTGATTGGTTCTATGACACACCTCAACCCTTACGACCACCCATCACCTACCTATGGTGTAAATCAATATCCTTAACCATATGAGGGGATGTCTTATTACCCTCCCCCAACTCACCAATAGTCATATCATGTTGTTCCCCCTCAGTCGTTGGGGGGACCCCCATCGGTACTCCAGATGCATATGGTCTCTCAATCTAGTATGGGTCCACCCCCAACCCTCATATATAACCCAAGCAATGGTGGAATTACTTCAACTTCCTATACACCATATGGATTTTCTCCACAAAAAAAACCATATTTTCTATTTCATGGTCCTCTCCAGCTAGTTGCTCCTACACCAGGACAACCATATGCTGGCATTAACTTTGTTCAACCCTCTCCCATTCAACAGGTTCATGATTTTGAACAGTTGAATATGAAAAATTTGGATCACCAGCCGAATAATGCTAAGAAGAAAGGAAAAATTTGAAACAATAACAACCCAGGACTAGGAGGAAATAACCCCCAACAAAAATGTCCCTCTAGGGGAAACCAGAATCAAGGAAACCAAAACCCCCAAGGGGGAAACAATCACAATCAACCATGACAAGGGAACAACAATAATCTATGAACTAAATTTCCTTGCGCTCTATGTGGTGGGTATGGAAATTATACTCACCACTTCCCCCAAATTGTTGATTACAAACAGATGAAAGAATTTGTGAAATTATATTCACCACTTCCCACGACATTATCTGCAACATCCACCTTCGGTCGTGTTGCAAAACCCTATTCCACACCAAGGTGTGATGAATAACCAACAAGAGATAAATTGTACCCCACCACAAATGGGGCAATATCAAAACCCAGGTCCCACTCAACCTGAAAATCCATCCAATCGCAATGTCCTCCATACCAGTGAGGAAGAGATCCTTTTGCAAAACATGTGGCCATCAATATGAAATCCCTCCTGAATCTACACCAACCACCTTGGAAACAACTCTCGCTATATCCGGACAACCATTGATTATCCCCCACCCTAACACTAAACCAAATCCTCATATACCTCGCATACCTTTACGATGGAGTTTACATAACCCTCATGCTAGGGAAGCCCATAATTACAGTTTGGTCGATGACTTTGAATAGTATCATGTAGCCATGTTTGTAGAAGAGGTCCCCCAAACCTATCCATCTTAGCACAAATCCTTTTTTTTCACCTTGGGGGAAGTCGACCCAGCTGATTCTCGACTAATCACCTTTGATTTGGATAGCGGAGAACCAAAACTCCCCCCTCTGGTAGCCTTTCAGATACCAATTAAGATATGGAACATCACAATTAATCAGTGCATCATCGATGAAGGTGCATCCACATGAATCATTTCCAAAGTAGTATGGAAGAAACTCATCTCACCTAAACCAGTACCATATTCTATCATCCTGAGAGCTTACGACGGTTTCCCATCATCCCCTGAAGGGCTCTTCCAAAATTTCCCTCTAGAGCTTGGGGGAAAAACCATCCTGATTGACATTGTAGTACATGTATGCTATGAAGGTGGTATCCTCTTCTGTGTTTTGTACGATGATGTTCCCCCATAATGGGAAAATCTTCACCATTGACCAACTCACACATTACGAGCCTAATCATTATGCCAACATTGATAACATCCTCCCCCTTTTCTGCACTAGATCAGATGCTTTTTTAGTCATCGACATTGGTCCTAGAATATTCAAGGACCCATCCTTGTTAGGGACTTATAATGGAGCACCACCTCTCCTAAACCCATATATTTCAGCACAATTGTGTTTAGTTTCCTCTAAAGGAACAAATATCAGAGACAATTCTCCTCTCATTGAATCCCCTCTCCACATTGAAGTTCCACCAATCGAAGAAGCACTACCTCGGGAATTCCCTGAAAATACCACTGCACCACTTGTCCTAAATTTTCCACCCCTCCAAGGGTAAATCCCAATTTTGGAAACAATACCCCAATCCATTACCCAAACCCCTTTTTTCTACCCCCCACCTGGATTCCAAGCATTCCAGGTATCTACTACCCTCACCTTTCCCAACATGGTTCTTTCCATCCCTATATGGTATCTCCATCCACCCTCCATGGTTCCTACACCATCTCTCCCTTCTCAGATAGAGGGATTACTGATGCAGATCCCAGTACAGGATCCTACCACACCACCCCCACCCACAACTGGTGGCAACACCACCACTATCAGGGGCAGACGAAGGAAGAATGAGCCCATATCTCTACTCCCTCCCCGAGCTCAACCTCCTTACGCACTATGCGAAAGAGAAGTACACCCCACTAACAGATGTACTACACTTCTCGAGTTACGCAATCTTATCCAGCTCCCTAAAGGAGCCCCATTGCTTGCCACTCCACCAAATACATCCACCGCTACTATGGAGTCATCAACCACATGCAAGAAAGGGTCACATACCAATTTTGTGTGTACGATATGCTCAAAATATGGCCATTACACTCATCATTTCCCAGATCTATCTCAATTCCACCAAACATTAGCTATAGTATGCCACACATCTCAGCCCTATCCCCCTTCGGCACTCCCTACTGATGCTCACATTACTAACATTCGTTATATTTCATCATCAGTATCCAAACAAACGAGATATCATCTGTAGTATTGTGACATTTGGTTTATGTCAAGCAAGCCATCACACCCTGTTCACGATATCCCTTCTACATCCTCAACCCTTGAGGACAATAACACTTACCCATTGACGGTTCCCCTTGCCATCTCCTAGGATCCCCTGTATTCTCGCATTTTCCACTGCGACGAAGGTATCTAGGAGGAACTGACTACCCCTGATTTCCCTTGGAATGTACTCCATCATCGAGCACTTTTCCTCTCACAAGAGGTTTGTCACCCTATTGATCAAACCTCCTTTTGCACGATCGAAACCAAGGATTTTGTTCCTCCCGGGCATGTTGACTGGTTTAAAAACCCATGTACGGCCCTTCATACAACCCCTACCTAACATCCATCAAATTCAAAAAAAATACAGGATGATAAGGTTACTAACCTGTCTCTCGCAACTTCCGGATCGGTATCCCCATGCTCCCGTGATCTCCAAATCACCTCGCACCTCTCTCACTAGATCAACAATAGTGTCAGGTACAAATGAGGTGGCATTGTGGACCCACCATCCATATATAGGCCCTTTTCCCAGCTTCCACATTATGTTACAAGAGCCCAAATCCTTCATTTTTCTGATCCATTCTCAGCCATGAGATCCTTATCCAGCCATCTAGACATTCATATTCCTTGGGTTCCCATATGCACTTCTCCTCAAAGGAGCATTTGTTTTTCACACCACATTCATGTATGCATGCTCACTTTCAGTTTTCATCAAATAGTTGTTATATGTTCTTTATCATCAGATATTGTTCACGTTGGGTATTTGGTTTTTGTGTGCAGGTACTTGTTCAACAAGCTTACAACCCCTTAAGGTATATGTTCGACACTGGCATGTAATTACTCCCTCTGTAAACAATTGCATATCCCAATCACACCCTCTGATACTCACCTTTAGGGTCCCTACATCTGGCTCTGCAATACCTTTACATCTGCCACATTTTGGTATTTTCAACTGATAGCACTCTCCCCCACATGAGTTTTCCCATTCATAGTTCCCCTTGGAAACTTGACACTCATGATGATTCCACCCCTAGGATTGGGGGTCCCGATAGTAATTTTCACTTCTGAGAATGAACCCCATACTTCTTCTTATCATATTTCTAACCTTCCCAATGGACTCCCCAGGTCATATCATCCTACACTTGGTTCTATTGACTGCACCCTCGTAGTTCCATTAGCCCTCCATCTCATCCACCATTAGTTTTTCCATCTGCAAATTTTCCTCTATCCATTTACCTAATGCATAAACCCACCCATGGGGCCCCCACCCTCCACTAGTTCTATTTCAAAAACTTGTTCTCTAACAGTCCAAGCCATATTTCACTGGGGCACCTGTTTCTGTATCTGTATAATCAACCCAAATTATTCTTTATTTCTTTGGTAATTGTATAAATCCCTTGTTTCTAGCATATACATAGCTTTTTAGTTGTCATCCTCGATGGCCTTCTTTTACCTGGAAAAGAAACCCATGTCTCCCTTGGTTGGGGCATACACCCTTTTTTCATACATACATATTTGACAAACCCCGAGTATCCCAAATCCATCTAACCATGATCTCTGATTTTTCCCACCTTTTTATCCTCTAGAATAGTTTAACCCCATGTCTAGTTGTCCCCCTAACACTACCTCCAGTTTTATGGTTGTTGCTAATCATATTTCAAAACCCCAACCAAGGGCAGTCCTGAGTCTCAAAGTGTCTTGAATTCATCCATGTTACCCATGAGTACCTGATATCACCTATTACACAGTGGATTTCATAAATCCCTTTTCTTCTTGATGCCGCATCTCCCTTCCTGTCAACATCAACACAGTTTCCAGAAGGATGGTAGTATCTTGACTCTCATTACCTTTTCAATGAGGAGTCTCGGACGAAACAGAGAGAGTCATCATCACTTTTTTATTCCATTGACCCCCATAAAATTTGACTTCAACAAACTCACATGTTAAGGTGGGTCTTACAACGTGACCGTTGCATCTTTCCATACCAGCCAAAGACCTATGAATTTGTTAGGCCATCAATTCCTACAAGTCGTCGACATTTCTTACCATCGTCCTTTACTCGCTTCAAAGAAATTTCAGCATTCATAATTTTCATGTGTCATTAGCAACCACCCCTGAGGGAAATGTAGTTATCTACATCATCATACCTCTTCAGTTACAGTCCCACATTTTGGTTTCATGACATGAGCATGGGGCCCACCCACCTCGTTTGTATACATATTTTATTTTTTCTTCCTAGAGATAGGTTTAGTTCCCACAGTTTCCCCTCTCCCTCCGGTGGATATCTCGTGCAATTCCTCTCTTCGATCTTCCACACAATGACACCATCAACAAAATAAACATTGATGTATTTAGGCTATACGTATCCTCCTAACCTCACACATCAGGGGGCATCTGTTATCACTGAAAAATCATCCACAACATTACACACAATGGTTGAAGAAAGACATCAATTCCAACAGCAAGTAGTACACCTACAACACCAAAATCCATCAAAAAGGCATAAAACTATAGACTTGGTTCAAAAATCAAAGTGCTCAAATTCACCAAAGGAAGCGCAGGCACTGTGCGCATAATGTGTGGCCCAACACAGCCCTAGTCACACACTGTGTGCAGAATGCCCAAGATGTGCAGTTGTATATGATCAAATCCATGTACTTCTCATGAATGACACATTTATGATTCTTGTCAGCCTCTCAACCACTTCCAGTCTAACCCCCAACACAATTTGACACTCAGATCTGAGAAAAATCTAGCTTGGAGGCTGGTCAAGGGCTAGGGAGTGCCCTAAAAGGCCCCTTGTTCACACTATGAACCAGTTGTATCTTTCCATGAATGGACACTATAAATATGTGCCATGGGTGTGCTAGAAAAATAAGAAATTGAAGGTATTTTTATGTTGAAATAATTCTTCTTGGAGAATCCTCTTTTCTCTTTGAATCTTTCAAGAACTATAGCAAGGGCCATTCAACTCACCTCTTGAGAGGTTTGGCATTGTATTTCTTCACCATTATTACTTGCCATTGTATGAAGATAAGAGCTCTCTATTAGGGAACTCAAGATCCCTACCAAGGAGGAAGAGGGGATTCATAAATCCTTGCCTTTCTCCATGGTGCTAGCCTATCAATATATTGATCCATTGGTAGCTATATGATTGTCATTTTTTGTTTTTCATGGTTCTAGTTCTTGCAAGCTTCTCTAACATTTATTTCTTTTTGTTTTTCTTTTCATTTTCTTGTTTCATGTGTATTTGGTTATCTAATCAACTCACAAACCTCTGTCTTATTTAGCTAACTTAACTAGGCAATTAAGTGTTGTGTTTTTTCTCACCCATGTGACAAAACCAACACAATAGACACAACCAGTCTCCAAACATCAAATGAAAATAAATTGTGTGGCCATAAAACTCAAACATAGGTAAATATTTCACAAAACAGACCTACAGAGACCTTGGTACCAGACAGATCAGATATGATCTCAAAAGTTTGGAAATTCTATGATTTCGACAATTTAGTTGGATAGTCGCATGACACAAGCAGTGTAACAGGAAACTATAGTATTGTGACCCCTATACTGCAACCAACGAATATATAGATTTTTTTTTTTAACAAAAAGGATCTACTTCAGATCTATCATATATGTATCAGATCTACCATATCTAAGAGATCTAGACTCTAAAAAATATACAGGAAATAGAAAATGAATCACAAATAGAAAACAAATGGTATTTAGGAAAGGGATTCTAGATAAGAATCAAAAGATACTTCCCCAGTGGATTCATCTATTCTGTTATGGGATAAATATCACAGTGATCTCACAATATGGATGGAAAGATCACCCTAGGGTCTATCTATTTATATTATACAGAAAGAGAGATAGATTCCTATGGATTTCCTAGACTCAAGTAGATAGATTCACAACCAACCTAAGGAGTGGTAGAAATATCATACCTTAATCTATAGGTTTTTCTTCATATATGTTGGTTGATGCATATCTAAATTTCATGATCCAGTCTCCACAATCTGCTTCCTGAGCACAAAATACAAACAATTCATTTCCACCTCTCTACTTAGTGTTAGAATCCTAGATCTACTTGTATCTAATACTATCTATACCGAAATAAACCATATCCAAACATTTACAACTAAAATAAAAACATGCTCAGGGGGGAAACTAATGATCTATTCATTAACATGAATAAATTACATCAATTAATACCTTGGATTTTGATTGTTCCTCATTTGTCTTCTTGCTCCTTACTTCTCCTCGACTTCTTGATCAATCTAGGCAAAATGATTTCTGACTATTTTGAATAGGAAAACCCCCTCTGCAAAACTTATTCTCCCTTCCCTCAAGCTCAAGACGAGAATTCATTATATATATCCTTGGAATGGGATTGGGATATATTCTATGTATTTTAGAACCCAATAGAAACTCGAATGATTTGAGTTCCTAGGCTCATGCCACAAAGATACAACTCACCCATTGCTTAGCTCTTCGTAACTTGTCGAATATGGAAAGTTTGATAGATAGTATCTTGTTGCAATATATGTGTCCAATGAATATAGCCACTTGATGTCTCCTATGTGTCCGATGAATATCCTTAAAAAGGTCCCAAATATCAAGAAAGAGATGTGTTTGGGATATCTCTTTTTGTTGGATTCCCTTCTGTCCTATAGGGTGGAAATTAAGGCGATAACAAGTTGGTTGATTCTCCTCTGCATATCATATGATTATGCCTCCTAATTTTGTAGTATCTTCATCACATGAAGGATAAGTTGGATAGGAAAATTGGCTTCCAATCCATATACTAGCTGAAAAGGAGAGGTTCCAATGGACCTCTTTATGTTGACCATGTCTTCCCAAATTGCATACTTCAAGTGAGAATCCCATGTTTTTTTATTCTAGGAAAAAAGTTTCCGGATAATCTTGATGATATTATTATTAGAGGACTTAGACAAACCATTACCTCTTGGTTAGTAAGAAACAAAGTTTCCAAGCTCTATGTTATATTTTTGGAAAAATTGGATCAATTTGGTAGATTTGAAAGCCTAGACATTATTAGTGATGAGCTTCCTTAGGCGCCCTATTCTAGACAAGATATTCTCCTCAAGGAATTTTATGACGACTGTGTCAGTTTTCGACCTTGTAGGAATGGCCTCTACCCATTTGGTGAAATAATCTACAGTTATCAGAATCCATTTATGTTGTACACTTGAATTTGGATTGATTTCACCAATGAAATCCAATCCCTGCTATTGAAAGGGTGTCTCAACTTTGATAGGTATTAGTGGGAGGGGAAACAAATTCTGCTTTCTTGTAAACATATGACATTATACACATGCTCTAACCATGCAATTGACATTAGAAAAAAAATGAGGTCCAATAATAACCAACTATGAGGATCTTGTATGCATTGGCTCTCCAAGCATGATGACCCCCAAATACTCCCTTGTGAAACGTAGTGGCAGTTCCTTCAGTTTCTTCTTTAGTGAGGCAATTAAGCAGGATTCCTCCAGAATCCTTCCAAAATAGATTTTCTCCGAAACTGCAATAATTCAAAGCCTTACATTTTTTTATGTTTGGAAAACATCGGGAAGACATTATCTTAGATTAATAATTAATAATATAATTATTGATTATTAAATACTATATATAATAAGTAAATGATAATAATAAATAGTTATTGGTTATCCAAGGGATGCATCCTTTCATGGATGGTCACCATATGTTCTCTTTATATGTAACACTCATCATTGTAATAATATATCAATCATATCTCATATGAATAAAAACAACATGGTATTAGAGCGGGACTGGTCTTGACTCCTTCACAGGAGGGCCAGTGAAAATGAGAGTAGAGTAAAATGTTGGGAGTGTTAAAGTTATGGGTTTGTTAAAATCTCTATGTACAACATATTTACTTTTTACTCCTACCTAAATTATAGAAATAATTCCATAAATTATGGTGGGTAGTAATTTCTAGTAAATATGTCTAATTACCTAAATATGAGGAGTGTACTGCATATTAACTTCTACCTGTATTTATGAAAATAATCGCATGAATTATGGAGGAACAATTTAACAAAGTCAAATACTATGTGGATGGATTATAACCAAATTAATCTTTGGGTAGTTACCGGAGGTATTCTCCAACTATTTATAAGAAATAAAATTTAATTTAATTTTCAAAGAGACTTGTCTTTTTGGATCAATTTAATATTAATATAAAAAGACACAACAATAGACACACATATTGTTTCTCTCTCACATGTGGGAAGTGATCTAAGGAAGAGACCGAAGTTTCTAAGAAGTTGAAATTTTCCGAGTTACTTAGTGATGTTCTAGAGTTTACTAAATTAATATCGTATATCATTGGAAGTAATTACCACTTGCAGAAAATTGTGCTTGTCTAATTTAACACTAGAAAATCAACATGGTTATCCTTATGACATTGATCATATGATGTATTTGTATTGGTAGATGTATGAAATCGAGTATATGATGGATGTGTGTTGGTCATAGTAGAAGGAATATCATTTGGAGGGTCACTGTATATAGTTGTGCACAAGATAATTTGATCTCCTCTAGGAGATGCCTTTTGTTGTTCTTGTTTCTTGTTCCAGGAAGGTCACAAGTAATAGCTCTGAGAAGAAGCCATAATGATGGTCACAGGAGGAAGACATGGAGGGAAATACCTTCCAACATGATATCAAGGAGATACATTTCTAGACATGATACTCAGAGACTAGAAGTCTCTAGGAGCAATGTACCTCCTAGGATGGGACCATGCCAAATAGAAGAGATAGTTCTAGTTGATGTTTGAGGAAATATCATGTGACATTCTCCCTGGAGGGTCCTATGTGGACTTATATGGGGGAATTTATACTTCACCCTGACATTCCTCAGATGGTGAGATGAAGGAACCAACAAATTGGTTTCACAAGGAAACCTTGATATGTCTTGTGAGACATTGGTTCCATGAGGGAACCTTCATATGTCTTAGACATTGGTTTCATGAGGAAACCTATATATGTCAAATATGGTCCAAGATGAAATTACCTTTTAGAGGGAAACAATTGATCCTATTGATCAAATTGGTCCCGTTGACCCTGTAGCTCCAGTTAATGTTCCCAGATATTGCAATAGATCGAAAGAGACCTGCATGGGATCATCAGAATTTATAGGAGGAAGAAGGACATGCAACTCCTTGTCGTACCTTCTGAGTGAGAAAGATACCTCATAGATATTCATTCTATGCATCGTTCATTTTGATCCTTCCTGTTATGAGGAGGTAACTAGTAATATAGTATGGAGAGATGTCACGATGGAGGAGTATCAGTCCATCACGAAGAATGATGTGTGGGATATTGTTTTGAGACTTGAGGGGAAGCTTGTAGTGACTTCCAAATGGATCTATAAGATAAAACACATAGTTGATAGGATCATCTATAGGTACAAAATGAATTTTTTTGCTAGAGGATTCTCTCATGTGGAGGGAATAGATTATGAGGAGAAATTTTCTCATGTTGCTAGATACACTTCTATCTGGATGATTATTTCCCCTGCAGCATCCATAGGTTGGAGAGTACATCAGAAGGATGTGAATACAAGTATAAATGGAGATATTATTTCTCAATGGATATATTGAGGAATAAGTATAAATCTAGCAACCCAATGGTTTCGTGATACATGAGAAGGGGTCTCATGTGTGAAAGTTGAAGAAGTCCCTATATGGACTCAAGAAGGAACTTTGAGCTTGGTAGGAGAGGATTGATGGATACTTGATGAGTTTTGGCTTCAGAAAAAGTGTTTCTAATCCCAGCCTGTACTACAAGACTGTTAATGGTGAGTCCCTGATTTTGGTCCTTGGCGTTGATGATTTATTCCTCACTCGTACATAGAGCCTTATTGTTGAATGCAAGTATGCGTTGGACTCTAAGTTTGAGATGAAGTACCTTGTTATGATGAACTACTTCTTGGGACTAGAGGTATGGTAGACAAATGATGATATCTTCCTAAGTCAGGGGAAGTACACAATTGATATATTGAAGAAGTTTTGGATATTGAACTGGAATCTCGTGGCTACACCAATGGTGATGAATATGAAGAAATTAACTGTGTCTTCTTCCAATTCTAATTAAATTGATCTGAATCTATACATACAACTTATTGGATCATCGATGTATCTGGTTAACACCAGACCACATATTTTTTATGCAGTGACTACACTTAGCCAGTTTATCAGTTATTGGAGACAGACACATTGGATTGTTGTGAAGTATGTGTTGAGATACTTGTGAGGCATAGTTGGACATGGTATGAAATATACTTCCATTATTAACATGAGATTGCAGGGATATACTGACTATGATTGGGCAGGGAGTGCAATGGATAGGAAGAGCACCTATGGGTGTTGCTTCACTTTTGGATCTGCCATGATTTCCTAGTGTAGTAGGAAACAAAATTATGTGGCCTTGAGAACCGCATAAGAAGAGTACATTGCATTGAGTTTGGCAGTCCACAAAGTAGTGTGGCTTCGCAATATCCTTGAATATTTATTTGGACATGTGTTGGATTCCACTATTATTCTGAGATATGGTGCAGAGGAAGGAAGTACCGGTGTAGTACCTTCCTACAAATGAGCAATTTTTTTATGTTCTTACCAAACCAGGATGAAGTTCGAGTACTTATGTGATAGAATTGGCATGGCAAAGAATGCCTCCCTCGCTGAGAGGGAGTGTTGATGTTTTCATATTCTTGAGACATTCTCCAGATCATACTCCTCTATGACTGAGTTGAGTTGATCTATGAGGACACTTATCTGAGAATGGATAAGTGAATTTGGGCTTATCTAAGAAGGGATAAGTGAGTTGATCTATGAGGACACTTATCTGAGAAGGGATATCCCAACATCCCTTGTGGAGAGCACATTAGGACATGTCCCATGTGGAGAGCACATGAGGGCATGTCGAGGGAGTTGACCTTGATGTCACATAGTATGGGAAGTTGAACCTAGTGTTTCTAGAGGGAGTAGCCTCTAGAAGTCCACATGGGAGTGCCATGTGTGACAAACATTCTCTAGATCATACTCCTCAGTGAACTGATTTGATTTGATCTGTTAGGACACTTATCCGAGAAGGGATATGTCAGACACTTATTCAAGAAGGGATAAGTGGGTTTGGGATTATAGCCCAACGTCCCTTGTGGAGAGAACATGAGGACACGTCGAAGAGCACATGAGGACATGTCAAGGGAGTTGACTTTGAAGTCACACACTATGGGGAGTTGACCCTAGTGTTTCTAGAGGGAGTAGCCTCTAGAATTCCACATGGGAGTGTCATGTGTGATAGAAATTTTTCTACTACAATGGTTTTGTACCACTGATGAAGAATGTCTATCTCTGGACAATAGTTGTGTACTACTATAGTGGCTGTGTACCACTTGCAGTCACTGTGTGTCACTAGATAGTATTTTTGTGCTACTAGCAGTGTTTGTGTACCACTGGATAGTAGTTGTGTACTACTGTGGAAAGATACCTCCCTAGATAAGAGGGAGTTGTTATCAATGAAGTATCGTCTGCAACATTGCACGTAAATGGTTAAGGAAATACAACAATGCAAACAACAATTAGTCCACCTACAACACTGAAATGCATTCAAAAGGCAAAAAAACTATACAATTGGGTAAAAAATTGACATGCACAAATTCACCAAAGGAAGCGCATGCAATGTGTGTGGGCTAACAAAGCCCTCAGAGTGCACAATGTCCCAAGTGTGTGACTATGTACGAGAAAATCCACGCACTTCTATGAAAGGCGCATTTATGGATCTTTTCAGCCCCTTGCTATAGCACGAAAACCCCCCTATGGACTACACTAGGGTTCAATGTGCAGGCAGAGATAACCATCTGAAGTCTCTTAATTTTTAACAAATACCCCGAGAATACCCCACATTCATGCATAAAATACAAAGTATAAGGATCTGGTAACTCTACCTTAAACTCTACATCTGGTGTCGATCCTTTTTCATTTGATTATTCCTCGACTACAAATCTCCTCCCAAGGCTGACCTGCATTCACCAAAAGATAAAAAAGAAACTATGAACATGCATCTTATATATGAATTAGTGGGTTATATGTCATAATAAAATGTAAATCAAACATAAATATTGAACACATCATATGGCGGGACAAAAAAAGTACTTATTTATATTAATCTCACAAAGTTACTTACAAACGAGATCGGTGACTGCTCCTTGAACCTGGTCAGGGATCCTCTTCACCAAGCTCCAACTTCTTCCACATATCCTTCTCCTCTCACACTTCTCTCTAGAGAATGGGCATAGGCTTATGAATGAGGAAAAAAGAAATAATAGGGAGTTCTGGCTCAAAACTCACAATGTGATTGCAAACTCTTGGGGAAAGGAGGGAAAGTGAAATGAGCAGAGTTTCTCTGTTCTTATGTTTATCTTTTGAATGAGACCCCAACACCTCCTTTTATATGACAAAAGGATGGTTATTCGTTTGGGTGGTGGGCTATAGGCGGTGGGACAGTTGGAAAACTACCCAATAGCCCGTAATCTCAACGAATTCCTTGCAACTTTTTAATTTTTGCAACTTTTGTGGGAATATGTGGGCTATAATGGTGCAGCTAGCATATGTATGCAAGCAGTAGTGGTACAACTAACATATATACATGGGCAGTAGTGGTGCAAGGCGCGTACATCTTTAAAAATAGTGTTTGCTCAGTGATGGCTTGGCAAAAATAGAAAGTAAGATGGCTTGATGTCAGGTATGCATGTATAGTGCAATTTAGGGTTATAACAAATGCCCCCTAATGTGTGAGGTTAGAATAGCATCTGATGGATGAAATGCATTACAAATCTTCACCAACGTATGAAGCGAGTGCGCCCGGGAC
The DNA here is from genome assembly GCA_000966675.3 of Picea glauca. Taxonomy (NCBI): domain Eukaryota; kingdom Viridiplantae; phylum Streptophyta; class Pinopsida; order Pinales; family Pinaceae; genus Picea; species Picea glauca. Next base: position 995,970 of record JZKD02S2223866.1, read on the forward strand.
CAGAGTTTGGGAGGTGCCATCTGCAAAATAAAAATTGTCTCACCAAGGCGGGAATACCCATGCTCAGGATGAAATAAATCATGGATTCCAATCAAATACACTGCAGATCCATGTCATATAACTATATAAATTGTATCCACAATAAATACACAGCGGATCTACATCTCAAAATCAAATATATATATGTATAGTATCCATCTTCAAGAAGCCAATGACGCCTGATGGTTGGAGATGAGATCTTCAGAGCTTGAGAAAAAAATTCAAGATCTTCAAAAACTCAATAAGGAGTGTAATGTGAGTGTAAAACTTCACTACCCAGAGGTCTTCGACGGCTCGTCAGGGAATAGATAAGAGGATCTCGGTGATCAGGTAGAGAACTTCATTGATTTCGAACAAGGATTTGATTGGACTTTAGGGATGGTCGGGCATGAGGTCAAGAGACAAACTGCAGAAAGGCCAACTCAAGTTGGGTAAAACTTCCCTTGGAAAGTAGCATGATTGATGATCAGACTCATGCAGCATGACATTGACATAATTTCATGATGCAGGAGGCAACGCAAACTCTCCATGTGTTTGGAAGAATAACCAAACAGAGGAGGACACAGCTCTATGTAGGGAGAATAGCTTCCTAAGGTCATATTAAATCCCAATGCTTGACGACAAACGAAAGGATGTGCTTTGTCCAAGGGTGACTCATTGTGCTGCCATAAAAAGAAAATACTTTTCCCATCCTCTTTTTGGGGTATATTTGATTTTTTTTTCTTTTTCAATATTTTGAAGAGCTTGAAAAAGAATAAAAGAATGATACATTACAAATGAGGAATGAGTGTTGCAAATTATACTAGTCCCAAGTGCAAGGAACACACTAATGCTCATAGCAAGGAGACATGTGCAGGAAAAGGACACTCAGGAAAATTTCTCCATTGGTCAAAGTGTCAGATCACAGAGGAAAAGTGCTACAAGGCTTGTGTATAAGGCATGCTTCAAAGGTTCAATTGAAAGAAACATGGAGTTGGCATTAGTCCAAAACATAGGGATGCAAATGTGATTAGTAGGAAACGATGAACCCCCCTTCAATGTATTTTTTACAATCCCAGAGAAGGTAATCTCGGTGGTTTTTCATTTTTAGAGAGTCTAAAAACACATAAAAGAAGACTCCAGTGGGGTACCTTTTTTGAAGGTAGTCTAATTGGTTCAAAAAAGGGGTAAACTAGCACTGAAAAGATGTCTATTCAAAATCATTTTAACGAGTGTGAGAAAGACAAGATCACTTGGCAATCTTTTCAATTTTAAGGAGTCTGAAAAGAGCTTAACTATGGACTCGCTGTATTTTTCTAGATTTAGTCTCCTTAGCCCAAAAAAGTAAAATTTACTTAGGAGAACTCTCATGGTGAGATGAATCTCCCGAGGTGTACCTTTTTCCTCCTTAATCTACAGGCCATAAAAAGGGTTAAACTCATGCCAATAGATGTTTTTGTGAACCAATTAACGAGTGTTAACGAACAAGGTCACTCGATGATCTTTTAAATTTTAAGGAGTCTAAAAAGAGATTAACTATGGACTCCGTAGGGGATGTTATTCTGGACCATTTTAATGAGTGTAAAGAAACAAGATCACTCAGAAATATTTTCAATTTTAGGGATTCTGAAAAGAGCTTAACTATGGATTTCGTGGGGGTTCCTTTTTCATAAATTTAGTCCCTCGGGCCCGAAAAAGGGTTAAAATTATACCTGAGAATACTCTTCTAGCGAACCGGAGTTCCTAGAGTATACCTTTGTTCGTAAAATTGACCATCCAGACCAAAAAAGGGGTAAACTACCGTCGGACAGACGTGCCTTCAAATTTGAGTTTGACGAGCATGAAGGGCAACAAGATCACTCTACAATCTTTTCATGTTTATAGAGTCTAAAAAGAGATTAAATAAGAATCTAGGGGGCTATGACTCATGTATGAAAATGGTTTAGGTAGAGCCCACTACTAGGCTCAGACCAAGACTCTCTTCGATATTCAACTTGGAAAGTCTCCCAAAAGGGAAGAAAACACAAACCACGGTGTAAGTCCTCCCATGGTATAGAAATTGTAGTCATGGCTTCAAGGATAGCCTCATCTAAAGGCAATTCAAAATCTAAGAAATCACACAAACGAGGGTAGACAGTCCCAAAGGGTGAAGTAAACTAACCATATTCCATATGACAATGGATGCTTTGGCTAGGACTGGCAGAGTCTATCAAAGAAGAATCACAAGCATGAGGGCTTAAGGATCTACAAACAACGAGATCAGACTCAGAAAGAGACTCAAAATCACTTGGACCAATAGGGGGAGGCAAGGGCTCCCATGCCCCCATTGGATAAACCAATGGATCAATTGTTGAGACTAAGTCTCGAGAATGAAAACATGATTGCACAGGTTCCTTCTCAGAATCAATTGAACACCGAGGATAAGATGCCACATAATTAACCTGTGGTGGGGTAGATTCTACATGAACACTAGGAACATATAAAGTGGCAGCCTGAACTAGCATTGAATTAGGATGGTGATTATCATATGCCAGCTGATCGATAGTGACAATGCTTCCATTATGAGGGAAATGCATCACACAGAAGAGTGTAGACACCACAACATTCATAGCATATGCATAATCACGCCCGAGAAGCATATTGAAATCTAATGGGCCTTGCACCACTATAACATCGACAAGGATAGTATTCCCACCTAATGAGATAGGAAAATAAGGAAGAATCCCCAAATATTCACTAGGACATCTGTCAAAAGCCAACAACTCATGCGAAGCAGACACAAGCATGGGAGATCCCAAGACTTTCCAAACCGAGGAGGATAAAATACTTGCAGAGTCTCCTTCATCCAAAATACATCGATAAATTTTTGTTGAATTAACTTCAACCCTTATTTGAAAAGGTGCAAAAGAAGGAAGACGAGGCTCAACAAGGTCATTCCAATCAAAGGAAACCATGCTAAGGATTGGAGGGGGTGTGATCGAAGTGAGCGGAATGCCCCCTTTTTTCTGAAAGTAATGAACTAGAAATGCTAAAAACATAGTCGGTAGACACATCACTCCCCAAGAGAGGAGTGGGATTAGTCGAAGATTGCATCGGTGTGACCACTTTCTCAACCAATGGTTGAATAGACTGCGAGACTACATGGTCTAAAAGCACCTCACCTCCCAAAAGAGGAGTGGGATCAGCCGATGACTGCATCGGCATGACCACTTTCTCAACCAATTGATGAATAGGTTGCGAGACTACATGGTCTAAAGGCACCTCACCCACAAAAAGAGTAGTGGGATCAGTGGATGACTGCATCGACATGAACACTTTCTCAACCAATGGCTGAATAGGCTGATAGACTACACTGTCTAAAGGCACCTCACCCCCAAAAAGAGGAGTGGGATCAGTCAATGATTTCATTGACATGACCACTTTCTCAACCAATGGATGAATAGACTGTGAGGAAACCTAAAAAGACTCAGAATCAGAAGAGATTGCAGACAGGGACCAGGATCTTTTTACCTCTTGAATATTAGGGCACATATGAGTAATGTGATCTCCTTTGCAAAGATTACAAGGGAACTTAGGTTTACATCCTATTCATCTAGGTTTCTCAATAGAATCAATGCCCCCAGCATGACTAGTAGTGGTTGGTTGCACATCTCCAACATGACTTGTAGAGGTTGGTGATGGGTCGATAACATGACTCGTAGAGGCTACATACCTATTTCCAGTATGACTAGCAGTGACTGGACCTTTTCCCCCAGCATGACTTGCAGAGGTTGGGTGTTGGTCTTCAACATGACTTGCAAAGGTTGTCGACCTATCTCCAACATGACTCGCAGAGGTTGGTGATTTATTCTTCCTATTCTTCCTCTTTCTACTTTGTTTAGACTTCCGATTACTAGTAACTTTACTTTCACTAGAGGAGGGAGAAGAAGGAGGAGAAGACTTTGCTGACAAAGGAACATCAACATGGTGCCCATGACATAAAGTTCTTAACTGAGAAGCATCAAGAGAATTCAACACATTTGGAATGGTACCCAACCAAACCGGTAGTCCCACATTCAACCCAGGAATGTACAAAATGGTCATCAAAGAGACACCAACGTTTCTGAAGAAAGGAAAAGAAAAAGAATCCCCTTGCAAAGGGGTTCCTTGGTTGGTATCGTCAGTAAATTTAGCCATGAATATATTATGCACAGGTTATTCCCTTGTGAGATCATTCAAGTCTCACACACTGACTATGGAAAACCAGTGCTATCAAAACAACGCCTATAAAGAGGCAGCTCCACGTTTCTAAGTGGAAGACCAAAAGGTCCTCACGACTGGTGGAGTGGGCGGTCTACCACCCTAGGTCAGAGACCCAAAGAAATGACTGACTAACTCACTATGGAAAACTAGGGAGCACAGAGCACACACTAAAAGTTCCTAAAGGAAAATCAAGAAGACCACTATCTAGTAGGAACAATAGTTATGCCAGTCAACACTAGAGAAACTTATTGGTGGAAGTGCAACTCGAACATGGAATCACCCTCTGAGTATACTCTATAAAGAAAGGCCCGACATCTACCCTAGGTACCGTAGTATACCCCCATAGTCACTTGTGTAAGTCCCTAGTATAAGGGAAACTAAGTTTCCAGCTCGCAAACAATCACTAGGCGGGTACAATTGACAGTTGGATGGACCGCAATGAGCAGGGTAACAAAGCCCAAAACCTACCGAGGGTATCAGAAGCAAGTGGTCCGGAAGACAATTAAGGATCCCGAACAGATTCAGGGTCCACGAAGCTCTGTAAGAAAATGCAACCAACAATATCCCACGACAAGTCCTCAATATGCGTTCCCCACTACGCTTGGTCCGGCTTTGGAGGGGTTATCTCCACTACCTTTTCGCATGCAACCTCGTTTTTAGCCCCTATGTTAGAGGGGGGTCCTGGATAAATTTCACGTCACTGGAATTTAACACTCCCTAACTCAGACTCCAATGTTTGTTTATAAGCCTTGAAGATTTCACTCTCCAACCTAATTCAAGGCTCTAGCCTAATCTAGTTGATTTACCCTACAAACATAAAGTCTAGTAAATTTTAATTAGTGTTCATTTTAAGGCTTGATTTACTCAAAAGGGGTGTGGTAGTGCAACTGATGTTGTTAAGACTCTTGCGAAAAAAGAAACTTATAAGAACACTGGCATAAAAGGATTATGTTTCTTATTTTTCTTTTGAAATGTTTTTAAGATGAGAAGAAAACACAACACTATGCTAATTTATTTTTCTTTTTCAAATAGCAATGCAAAGCAAATGCCAAGAAAGAAAGAGATCTAACAAACTAAGTTGTTTTATTTTCTTCCAATCAAAGAAGAAATAACAAAATATTATAAAAGAAACTGATGAATACACAATTCATGACCCCCCCCGTCCATGAGGGGGATTTTTTTTTCAAAATGCAACTCATTTTTCTTAAAATTTCAAGCTAAAAATAAGTTTAAAAAGCTAGGAAACACAAGAAATCTTTAAAAGAATAAGAAAAATGACGTCAAACCTAGGCTAAATACTGTAACTATGGAGACCAGTACTAAATAAAGAAACCCCTGAGAAGTCAAACTTCAATCAGGGAAGAGGTTGACTGCCCCTTCTTAAGGAAAAAGATTCTTGACACAGGCACGCTACTGACACTTAAGAAGCCTATGTATGTATGCATGCTATCTAAAGGTAGACCATGTATGTACACGTGCAAACCAACTACAGGTCACGTACACCTCTGTAACTTCCCAAAAATAAAACTAACAGTCAAGCTGACCAGGGAGGGAGTACTGGTATGGCAGACTAGAATCCCTTAAAGACTCAGAAACTTACAAAAGACTCAAAAAAGGTAATCAAACCAATTAAAACACCCAAAAACATCCCCTAAAAACCCTAGAAGCTTCCCCAGTATGGTCGCCAATTCTGCTATAGTGGGAAAAACCCCCTATGGACCCCACTAGGGTTCAACGTGCAGGCAGAGCTAACCTTCTAAAGTCTCCTACTTTTTAATAACTACCCCAATAATACCCCACATTCATGCATAAAATACAAAGTATAAGTATCTGGTAACTCTACCTTAAACTCTGAGTCCCGTGTCGATCCTTTTGCATTCAGTTGTTCCTCGACTACAAATTTCCTCCCAAGGTTGACCTGCATTCACCAAAATATAAACAAGAAACTATGAGCATGCATCTTATATATGAATTAGTGGTTTAGATGTCATAATAAAATGTAAATCAAACATAAATATTGAACACATCATATGGCGGGACAGAAAAAGTACTTCTTTATATTAATCTCACAAAGTTACTTATAAATGAGATCAGAAACTACTCCTTGAACCTGGTCTGGGCTCCTCTTCACCAAGCTCCAATTGCTTTTGTGTATCCTTCTCCTCTCACACTTCTCTCTAGAGAATGGGCATAGGCTTATGAATCAGGAAAAAGTCAAGAATAGGGAGTTTTGGCTCAAAACTCACAATGTGGATGCAAATTCTTGGGGTAAGGGGGTAAGTGAAATGGGTAGAGTTTCATCATTCTTATGTTTCTCTTTTGAATGAGACCCCAACAACTCCTTTTATATGACAAAAGGATGGTTATTTGGTTGGGTGACGAGCTATAGGCAGTGGGACAGTTGGAAAACTACCCAATAGCCCGTAATCTCAACGAATTCCTTGCAAATTTTGTGGGAATACACGGGTTGTAATGGTGCAGCTAGCATATGTACATGGGCAGTAGTGGTGCATCTAGCATACATATGCGGGCAGTAGTGGTGCAAGGTGCATACATCTTCAAAAATAGTATTTTTAAGAAGAGTTTCTCAGTGATGGCTTGGAAAAAATAGCAAGTAAGATGGTCTAATGTCAAGTATCCATGTATGGTGCAATTTAGGGTTATAACACCCCTCAACCACTTATGGACCAGCTCCCAACATGATTTGACCCTCATATGTAAGCGAAATTAAAATGGGAGGTTGGTCAAGGACTAGAGGGTGCCCTAAAAGGCCCCTTGTTCACACCAAGAACCAATTACATTTTTCCTTGAAGAAATGCTATAAATAAGAGCCATGGGTACACTAATAAACCATATCTTCATTGTATTGTTATGCTACAAGAATTCTCTTTTGATAATCCTCTTTTCTCTTTGGAGCCTTCAAGCACCATTGCAATAGGTCGTTCCACTCACCTCTTGAGGGAATAGGCATTGTTTATCTTCACCATTTTCCATTTTTCTTCCATTGTATGAATAGATCTCCATTAGGGAACTCAAGAGCCCTCCCAAGAAGGAAGATGGCACTCATAAGTCCCTATTTTTCTCTACAATGTTTTGCCTACTAATCTATTGATCCATTGGTAGCATTATGTTGGTCATTGTTTGATTTTCATGGTTCTAAGTTTCTCATGCTTTCTAACTTTTATTTATTAGTTGTTTTAGTTTATATCTATGTTTATACATTTGTTTGGTTTTTTTAACCCACTCACAAAATTATATCTTGTCTAGCAGGATCATCTAGACATGCAAGTGTTGTTGTTTTGCTCACCCAAGTGACAAAATCAACACAACAGATTGGCGACCATAATAGGGATTGGTATCAAATTCCACCCTATTTGAGCTTAGAGAGAACTTATTTTTAATCAATTTGTCTTGAAGGTACCAAAAATGGCCTATCCTAACCTGCCAAAGGAAAAATTCAGAGCTGGAGAAGGAGTATTTCACTCGGAAATTTCTCCCACGACTCTTGACAGGAAGTGCATGGATTTTCCTACCCACAAACGCACATTGTGAGCTCCATAGACTTATTTTCACTATGCATTTTGTGCATTATGCACCCACTACACACCTGTCGAAGTTGTAACCCACACATATCTCCATTTTTTCAAAATTGTAAGGGTTTTTATGATGATTTGAAGGCCCCTAGACTTCAAATTTTTTCTTTCATACACTTTGTAAGGAAAATGCACTCCACTTAGAATCCTTTCCCATATGAAAGGTTAGCTAAAAATAGGCACTTAGGGGGTAAAAAGAACCAATATTCTCCTTTTTCTTTGGTTGCCACATGGATGGATTGTTTGGCTTGTAAAATTTTAAGTTGAGATTATTGTTATCATACATAAATCACTTACATTGGGACTAGAAGTTAACTTTGACCCTTGAGTATGCTCTTCTCTCTCACCCTAGTGTGATATTGAGAACCAGAAATATGGTTAAAGGGACATTTAATCTCCCTTAACAAAAATCTTTAGGAGAGGAAAAATCCCCCCTAGGGTTCCTCTTACTTTTTTGAAATCATGTTAAAGTTGTAAGGGCCCATACATGCCCACATGTTGCAAACTTAGGATAGTTTTTTGAAATTGATTTCTTATTTTAGATCACAATCTAGGGAAGTTTAAAGATCAAAGGAATGGGCCCATACATGCCCACATGCTTGCAATCTAGGATAGTTTTCAAGATTTCTTAGTATAAACAACATTTAGGGAGTTTAAAGGATTTGTAAAGGACCCATATGTCCACATGCTAGTTCTTTAGGGATTTTAAAATTCCACAAGGTTGTAACAATGACACTTAGAAATATAGGTAAAAATGATTTGTAAGGACCATAGGAAGTCCACATGTTGCAATCCCACACCTAACTTATTAAAAACTTGGCACACTTGTTCACCTGCTCACACACAAAGTCACTCGTCACTCACATAATTTATATTTTGAATAGTGGAGGTGGAAGTATGCTTTCTACAAAGGAATTCTGAAACGTCCCACTACTTATTTGAAAATTATCCACACCCATTTTAATTCAAATGAGATTGGTTCACACACCGAATCTCTTAGCCCACCACATCTAAAAATTTTCTTAAAAACTCACTAAGTTTTCCTCCACAGAAAGTGCCAAAATAAATATTTTAGTCTAGGTAGGATCTTGGGGGTAGGCATCCAAATAACCCCCCGTTATCTGGTTCTCACATTTTCAAACATTAGAATTTGACAAATAGGGAACTTTTGAAATCCTCCAAGTCAAGTGTTCCTACACCATAAGGCAGGGATATACTCGTTGTTAGCGTCGGAAGTCACTCCTGGATTGCTTGCAGAAGCAGAGGCCGACACCCATCAGTTTAATGTCACGATTTGTTTATAAAAGGATGATCAAATGGAAGTAAACTCAAAACAATATCGTTTCAACACCAAAACTAGACCAGGCATGCATGGGTGAGTGAGGTCTTAGATAAACTTCAAATAGTGAGTTGTAATAAGGGTGAGTAGGGGGAAGACTTGTATAAGAAGAGTGCAGGGGACTGTTATAAACAACAGGTTTCTAACAGACTGTGAGAGAAAGCATCAAGAGGCAAGATCTTCTTACACCCAAATGCAGGAAACCAGAGAAAACAATAATGTGACAACAAATCATTTATCATAACATAACTGTGCTAATTCATGCGAAGCATTCGTTCATGAACCCTCTGGTATAAGACAAAAACATAGATGGAGCAGGAAAACTATTTGTCATAAAACAAGAAATGTTAAACACAGATGTACAATCCAGAGAACTAGAATGGTTGTTAAAACTTTACAGTCGGGAGCTTCGCTCTACCATCGTTCGATACAAAAATGGCGAAGACGCCTACATATACTCAAAACCACCATAGCAACAAAATTGAGACGTTGCATTAAACACATTACATCTGCATGGCTCCTGACAATCTGCAGCTGCCATCTCTGAATGATCGTGCAAATTATGGTAGACGCAATTGATCTTGTGACAGCTCCATAGGTGAATCGATGTGCCTTTAATTCGTCGTCATACTTTCTCATCATGTCGGAGACGATGTCTAACCACCACCAACCACTTCAATAACTGCTTCATTGGGATTGACGATGGTCCGGCCAACTCGGCACTTCTGCGACGTGGAAGACCCTTCGTGTTGCCACCTGGATCAGCTGAGCGGCCTGATGAATAGGCATGGAGGCCAGCGTGAAAGATGGGGTGCATAATAGGAGTAGTGGTGCTAAGACTATGAGGGTGGAAATGAGAGGTGATGAGGTGTGAGAGATGTGACAGGGAAGGGCACACGGTGGAAGATGACAAGCTGAGGGGGGGAGGAGATGGGATACAATGGACACCTTATTTATTGGAGGTTGACGTGGGAGGGAACGGGACACGTGGTAGGTAATGAGTGGACGATGACATGTGGGATGGACCATATGGACAGAAAGAGGGGAGATGGACAGATGTTGGAGAATGAGGAGGGGCTAAAGGGGACGAGCCTTACCGCACGATCCGATTGAGAACAGCTGGCAAGGGGGAGAAAGGTACAAAAGTTGACATGGCAGGAATGGGGGCCCCACATGGTTAAACACGAAAAGACAGTGGAAGGCTGGATCACCCATGCGCCGTTGATCCGGGCGCTATGATCTTAGCCGTCGGAGAGATGTTCCCCCGATTCCGAACCCCCCCCCCTCCGCTTAAAGGTAGAAAAGTGAGGGGGGTCCGGAATTGCCTCGCACGTCATTGATCCGGGCGCTTTGATCTCGACCGTTGAAGAGGTGCGCCCCGGATTCCGGATCCCCCCCCTCTGCTTAAAGGTAGAAAGGCAGGGGGGCTCTGGAATCCCATGTACGTCGTTGATCTGGGCGAGTGGATTCCTACCGTCCAGATCCGTTTGTTGCTTACCATGGGAACATTTCACATCCGGTACTTAGGATAAGTGGGTTTTCAACCCATTCCTTCGTATTTTACCCCCCTTACCAGAAATATCGCTAACATTTGGCTCCATGGTGGATAGAGTCGTCCCTGTGATGCTCTAAGAACACTTTTTCATATTCAATGCCTTGTTGTTGGGCTATGGAGTCATTTATTAAACTAAAAACAAAACAAAAATAATATTTACAAAAACAAAAGAGCTGACTACGGCTCACAAAAAACATTTTTTCAAGAAATGCCCATTCAATGGGCCACTAAAAACTTCTTTGCCTTCCAGATCCTGCAACCTGTAAGTGTTGTTTGAAAATGCTTCAAGGATCTTGAAAGGCCCAAACCAGAGGGCATCAAACTTACTGTGCTTGCCCTTGTCCTGCCTGGGTGCATCCCATTTGAGCACTAAATCACCCTGCTCAAATTCTTTCTTTCTGCCCTTCCTGTCAAATGCCTGCTTGATCTTCTGTTGATGATTGTAGGCCCTGTCCATGACCTGTTCTCTGATATTTTTCACTTCCACCATCTGATGAATCCTTCTGACCATATGGTCAGGTTCTCCTTCAAGGTCCTGGAGGAATTTCGCCACCGATAAGGCAAGCTGAGTAGGGAAAATGGCCTCTGTTCCGTAAACAAGTTGGAAGGGTGAGATGCCTAGGGACCTCTTCGTTGTCACTCAGTCAACCCATAGAGAAAATTTGAGCTTTGAATCCCAAGCCCTTTTATTGTCTTCCAGCAATTTCTTAATGAGCTTGATCAGGCTTTTATTGGAAGACTCTGCCAGTCCATTTCCTTAAGGATAATAGGGAGTAGAGTGAATCAGTGAAATTTCAAACTACTCACAGAACTTGATTAGAGGCTCAGACCTGAAAGGGGTGGCATTGTTAGTGACGATTTTGCTGGGACAGCCAAATCTGGCTATGATATCTTCCAAGAAGCTAATGATGACTTTGTGAGATGCGCTCCTGGTGGGGATAGCTTCTATCCATTTGGTGAAATAGTCTATCGTTGTCAGGATCCATCTATGTTGGCCACTTGAGGGAGGATGAATTTCTCCTATGAATTCCAATCCCCACTGTTGAAAGGGTGTTGAGACTACTACGGGATTCAACGACAGAGATTTGAGCTACTGCTTTCTTGAAAACTTATGGCATTTAATGCAAGCTCTGATTTCTCTGCAGACATCAGGGAATAAAGTGGGCCAGTAATACCTAGCTCAGAGGATCTTATGGGCTATGGTCTTCCAGAAATGATGACCCCCACAAAGGCCACTGTGAAAATAAGAAATAACATGCTGGGCTTCTTGTGGGTCTAGGCACCTTAAAAATACCCCTAAAGGGTCTTTCTAGTACAAGGCTTGGTCAATGAGGCAATATCTAACCACCTTGAGTTTTAAATCTCTTGCCTTGCACCTTTCCATTCCATCAGGAGGCCTCAACTCGTGCAGAAAATACAAGATATCCTTGTACCATGCGCATGCTGCTAGTGACAAGGCACTCTGGAAATGTTCCTTGGATGACTCATCTTGCTCGTTGATGAAGTTAATTCCCAAGGCTTTGCAATTGGATTCAGCCAGCAACTTGGCTAAACCCTGCCCTTTTATCAATTTGGTGGGCTTAACCTCCAGATCGAACTCCAGGATCTTGGAAATCCATTTACCTCTTCTCCCGTCTATGTCAGGCTGTATAAGAATGTTCTTCACAGAGGATGAAGGAACATATGCAGTGACCTTTGAATGTAAGACATAGATCCTGAAAGCTTTGAGAGCTTTCACCAAGGCATAGGCCTGCTTCTCCATGATCTCGTACCGGAGTTCTACATCTCTCAATGCCCTGTTGTAGAAGGCAATAGGTTGCTCTTTCCCTTGATCATTTTTCTGCAATAAGACTGCTGCTACTGTATCACAAGAGGCAAAAGAAAAAATCAGGAAATCTTTAGAATAATCAGGACTGATTAGCACAGGTGCCTCAGTCAACTCTCTCTTTATCTGGATAAAATATTCCCTAGTTTCAGCAGTCCATTTCACTTCATTTCCCTTCCTGATCATGTCTGTGATGTGTTTCACCAACTCAGCAAAATTTCAAACAAATCTCCTCAGAAACTTTATCTTCCCCAAAAAGGCCTCGACTTCCTTCTTAGATCTGGGAAGTGACAGGGTCTGAAGTGCTTCTACCCTGCCAAGATCAATTCTCACTCCCTCTGTTGATACTATATGGCCTAATAGCTTCCCCTCCTTCATGGCAAACAAAGATTTCTTGGGATTCAGGGAAAGGCCAAACCTGTGACACTTCGAAAAAACTCTTCTCAGATGGCAGCGGTGTTCTTTATCAGACTTGGAGAAGACTACTATGTCATCGAGATAGATCACCACAAACTTATCCTTCTCCCCAATGAAGGCTATTTCCATGGCTCGCTGAAATGTTTCTCCTGCATTCATCAATCCGAAAGTCATTTTGGCATACATGAATGTGCCCCATGGAGTGGTGAAGGCCGTTTTTTCCCTGTCCTCAGGCATGACTGATATCTGATTGTAGCCAGAAAAACCATCAATCATGGATATTCTAGATGCGCCAGTGACCTTGTGCAATATGTGTTCCATGTTGGGCAGGGGATAATTGTCTTTCCTTGAGCTTCTATTCAGGTTCCTGAAATCAACACAGAGTCTGATTTCCCCACTTTTCTTTCTTACCGGAACCAAATTGGCTACCCAGTCGGAATATCTCAAGGGGACAATGATTTGGGCATCTAGCAGCTTCTTCACTTCTTTCTCCATGATAGGTAGCAGCATGGGGTTTATCTGTCTCAACTTCTACTTGAATGGCTTAGCCTCTTCTTTCAGTGGGATCTTATGCTCAATGACAGATGTGTCATACATCTTGAGGTCTTTCGTAAGTCCATGCAAACACATCAACAAACTCCTTCAGCAACTCAGTATATTCGGCCCTCTGCTCCTCGGACAAACTCCTTGACAACTTGACAAACTTAGGCTCCTCTGGTGTGCCTATGTTGCACTCAGTCGTGTCAGCATTATCGCCTAAAAATCTACCCTTTATTTCCACATCATTCCCATCGAACAACCTTTCTAATGGGATTAGTCCTTTTGGAATGTAATTGCTCGGTAGTTGAATAATCTGGTGGTTAGCAATTTTATTCAAAAACTCCCCAGGGTGATGGTCACCTTCCATGTTAGGATCCTCATCCATGTGCAACGCAGAAAAGTCATCAATGGATTGGAGAAATTTCTTGATTTCTAGATCATCTTCAAATACCTTCCAATGCTTGACATTGTCCAGTACAGAGGGTCTATATCTTATTTCAACATCATATTTGACCATAGGTGGTAGAGGAACTTCGAGCAAGCTAGATGAGACAGCTAAGGAATCGGTTGAAGTATTTTCTTCCCTCAGAATGAAAGAAATGTTAAAAGCCAAGAAGAAATTATCAACTAGGTCCCATACCTCATTTCTGTAATTCTTGAGCCGGGGATTTTTAGCATGATAGGCATTTCTGACCTGCTGGATAATCAACTCAGCATCTCCAAATATTGTTATCTCTTTAATTCCCATTTCCTTTGCAGCCCTCATACCCAAAACAAGAGCTTCATACTCTACCACGTTGTTGGTGGTGTCAAATTCCAGCTTATATGACAGGGATATGGTCTCTTGAGCAGGTGACACAAAAACCACCCCAGCTCCAGTGCCTTCTCAGGAACAGGCTCCATCAAAAAACATTTTCCAGATTGGGGTGACAGAGGGAGGGACTTCAGGGGAAATAGTGAGTTGCTTTCTGAGTTTGAGAGGAGGCTCAGGGGCATGGGTGAGATGTAGTAAAATGGAGCCTAAATCAGTGTCCAAGGCAAAGATGGGATGATTGGTAGGGTTGGCTTCATCGTTGATTATGTAGGCCAGCTGGGCTTCTCTGTATAGTCTTCTATGATCTCCTCCAAACACTGGGATAGTAGCATATGTGAGGTCCATTTGTAAGGTTCCCCCCAGTCTTTTTGTCCAAGATCTTGACAGTAGCATACCGAACTTGGGCGGGACATCAGCTACTACGATATCCATGACCACACTTTTCATGGGTAGTTGAAACAAGGTCACAACTAGGTATTTAATGACTCCAAGACACTGAACTCTCCTGGATTCAAAAGAATAGAGGTCATGATAGGCTCGGGTGACTTCTAGCCCTAACTCTTCCATGACAGTTTTAGGCATGAGGTTGTGAGAAGCCCCTGGATCCATCAAGCAATTGTGCAGCACTTTATCATGTATGTTCAGGGAAGTGTAGAAGGGAGGGGATGAATCATCTCTGTCTTCTACCATAGGACCTAGAATGACTGCAGGCTTTTCATCTTGGAGATTTATGGAGTCTGCGGGAAGGGATGAGGCTTCAGACTGCAAAAGCTCAGAGAAGAATTTTTTTAATTCTTCATGTTTAATTAGCTCGGTGAGGGGTACAGGGATCCTGATCTTCTGAATCTCATGTTCGAAATTAAAAGAAGATGTAAGCTTTGGAATTTCTCTTATTTCAGGAGCATGATTGTGGAAAATTGGAGAGAGGGGTTGAGCCTTCTTACCTCTGTGACTATCTGCTACTTCATTAGCAAGTTTCTCTGTTCTAGTGGACTGCTCAGGAATATCAAGTGTTGTTGTCTTTTTGTTGGACCTCAGGTTATACCTGCCTCGGCCGCCGCTAACCTTGTCTCCTTTGCTCAATTCATTTAGCTGACTGTTCATGAGAGACTCCTCATATGTTGATTGAGTCAGATGAGGGAAAGGAGGAGTGTCTTCTAAGTAGTGGATTTTAGGCTCAGGCTCATCTGTTTCTCTTTCTTCTTCTTTGGCCACAAAGTTGTTCTGTAAGGGGGGCCTGAATTCTTTGGTATTCTCTGTCTCTTCCCCTTTCTCTGTGCATAGTAGGGGGAGCAATATTATTTGGCCTTCTGAAACCCCCTTTGATTTCGGCGCTCTAAGGGACTTTGTACATTTTATTCCTTTCCACCTTCAACCTCTCCATCTCTTCAGATAGAAACTTCATCATATTGGTCAGTTCGTCCACTTGATGGTGGGGTACTGATAAGCCAGAAGTTGAGGCTTCGGACTTTCCCTTTCTTCTGTCTGTGTCAGATTTGTTCCTCAGTCTGTCAGCTGCTAATATGTTGGATTCCACTTCTATGGACGCATATTGCATCTGAGCTAAGGAGGTGGCTCTTATTTCTCTCAATAACAGGCAAAAATCAGGGTCAAATGCATTAGCATAGGAAATTTGGGTGGAGGCTTCCGAGGGCTTTATCTCTGCAGGAATTTTATTATACATTTTATTGAATCTTTTGGAGAAGTCAGAGACAGACTCTCCTTCCATTTTCTTCAAAGACCCAAACTCCGTCATGTAATACATGAAATCCTTCCTATCTCCCCACTGCCTCAGGAAAACACTATCCAGGGCTTCAATTCCAGCAATAGATCTGGGGGCCAATCCTCTAAACCATTTCCTCACCTCGCCATCCAAGCTCTAGACAAAGACTCTCATCTAGAAATCTTCATTTTCAGTGTTTAGGTTGTCTGCATAACTGTAGAAAGTAGCTAAATTCTCTTCTGCAGTTATGTCCCCTTCTCTAGTGAACTTGGGCATGTATTTCAAATAGTTTCCAGCAGGGAGAGGATTCATAGGATGGGGTAGGATTAAGGGAGCATATCTGGCAGTGACTATGGTGTCCATTTTGTTTAGAGGGGGATTAGCGCCAACCATAGGAATATTAGGTGGAGGAGAAATTGGAGGAGAAGGAGTTTGTGAAGGGGCTACTAGGAATGAGTCTCGGAGCGGAGTGGGAAACAAGAGAGGATTCAAGGAGAAGGCTAACGAGCTCAAGTCAGCAGGTGCTCCTCTTTGTGCAGGAGTGGGGAAATCTTCTGTAGTCCTAGGTCTACGCCAGGGAATAGCTTCAGAGGAGAGGGGAGTGACAAGAATTTCTCCCTCCAATCCTAGACCAGGAGGGGAAAACTCAGTAGGAATACTCCCAAAATTCAAGAAATGAGAAACCTCTGAAGAAGGTTTGTTAATAAACTGAGGAGGTGAAAAAGGAGTTCTCACAGAAGGAGATGGCAGATTACCTGTTTCGGCAATGGAAACTTATTCTGCAGAGCTCTTTCCTCTTCTGCGAACCGCCTCTGGGTTAGCTTCAGGTGTAGCTAGAGGCAGTTGTGGATGAGACCGCGTGTGTCTGCCTCTGAAAGCCATAATTAATTAGCGCAGGTTCTCCCCAGTGGAGTCGTCACAATGGAGTCTCCAAGTGCACAGTAGCAATCTCAATAGTTCTGATATCTGATGCACCTTCAGAATTAGTTGATCGTTGTCGTTCAATCCCAGGGAAAATATTCAACTTCTTCCCTAGCAACAGTGCCATAAATGTTAGCGTCGGAAGTCACTCCTAGATTGCTTGTAGAAGCAGAGCCCGACACCCATCAGTTTAATGTCACGATTTGTTTATAAAAGGATGATCAAATGGAAGTAAACTCAGAATATCGTTTCAACACCGAAACTAGACCAGGCATGCATGGGCGAGTGAGGTCTTAGATAAAATTCAAACAGTGAGTTGTAATAAGGGTGAGTAGGGGGAAGACTTGTATAAGAAGAGTGCAGGGGACTGTTATAAACAACAGGTTTCTAACAGACTGTGAGAGAAAGCATCAAGAGGCAAGATCTTCTTACACCCAAATGCAGGAAACTAGAGAAAATAGTAATGCGACAACAAATCATTTATCATAACATAATTGTGCTAATTCATGCGAAGCATTCGTTCATGAACCCTCTGGTATAAGACGAAAACATAGATGGAGCAGGAAAATTGTTTGTCATAAAACAAGAAATCTCAAACACAGATGTACAACCCAGAGAACTAGAATGGTTGTTAAAACTTTACAATCGGGAGCTTCGCTCTACCATCGATCGATACAAAAATGGCGAAGACGCCTACATATACTCAAAACCACCACAGCAACAAAATCGAGACGTTGCATTAAACACATTGTGTTTGCATGGCTCCTAACAATCTGCAGCTGCCATCTCTGAATGATCGTGCAAATTATGGCAGACGCAATCGATCTCCTGACAGCTCCATAGGCGAATCGACGTGCCTTTAATTCGTCACCGGACTTTCCCATCATGGCGGATACGATGTCTAACCACCACCAACTGCTTCAATAACTGCTTCATTTGGATTGAGGATGGTCCAACCAACTCGACACTTCTGCGACGTGGAAGACCCTTCACGTTGCCACCTAGATCAACTGAGCGGCTTGATGAATAGGCGTGGAGGCCAGCATGAAAGATGGGGTGCATAATGAGACTAGTGGCGTTGAGACTATGAGGGTGGAAATGAGAGGTGATGAGGTGTGAGATATGTGACAGGGAAGGGCACACGGCGGAAGATGATAGGCTGAGGAGGGGAGGAAATGGGATACAACAGACACCTTATTTATTGGAGGTTGACGTGGGAGGGAACGGGACACGTGGCAAGTAATGAGTGGACGATGACATGTGGGATGGACCATATGGACGGAAAGAGGGGAGATGGACAGATGTCGGAGAACGAGGAGGGGCTAAAGGGGACGAGCCTTGCCGCACGATCCGGTTGAGAACAGCTAGTAGGGGGGAGAAAGGTACAAAAGCTGACATGGCAAGAATGGGGGCCCCACATGGTTAAATGCAGAAAGACAACGGGAGGCTGGATCGCCCGTGCGCCATTGATCTGGGAGCTATGATCTTAGCCATCAGAGAGATGTTCCCCTGATTCTGGACCCCCCCCCTCCTCTTAAAGGTAGAAAGGCAGGGGGGGTCTGGAATCGCCTCGCGCGCTATTGATGTGGGCGCTTTGATCTCGACCGTTGAAGAGGTGTGCCCCGGATTTCGGACCCCCCCCTTCGCTTAAAGGTAGAAAGGCAGGGGGGCTCCGAAATCCCATGTAGGCCGTTGATCTGGGCGCGTGGATGCCTGCCGTCCAGATCCGTTTTCTGCTTACCACGGGCACATTTCGCGTCTGGTACTTAGGATAAGTGGGTTTTCAACCCATCCCTTCGTATTTTACCCCCCTTACTAGAAATATCGCTAACACCTGTGAAGGGTTGAAGGCCGAGGTCTAGTTGTTCTGTGCATCCATCCTTGATTCACCCAAATCTTGGAAGGGAATCCAGCCCGTGACCCATTTATGAGGCTGAAAATCTAAATATCACACTTTGAATGAGGTACCTAGTGACCAAAATTTAGGACATCTACCCAGTTGGCGATTATGGGATGCAATCACACCTTGATCATATCTTGTGTGGCTATTGGGAAATATCTCCAGTTCTTTTGGGATATGCACCCTTTACCCCTCATCATAACTTATTATTTCAACCTTCACTAGTTCCTCTTCCAGTGGCTTCAGACCCCACTGTTGAGTTCTTTTGTAAGGCCTAGTTCTATTTGAAAGGAAGGATGATATGTCTTTTAGGACACGAGCATTTTCTTTTATTTTTTCCCCCATGCAGACAAAATCCACCTATCCACATGTTTTCTTATTTATAGTTGATTATTGTATGATTCTCATTTGATTACATGTAATTGTGAGTTACATTATCTTGTGAAGGTCCAAATTATACAAAATCTCTTGTTCATTTATTTCTCTCTTGTCACCATTTTCACACATTCACTTTTCTATTCGGAAACCATAGGGGACCCACAGAATCCTCGTCATTCCAGATGCTTGAAAAATCTCCCTACCGTCTTAGGAGGAGTCCCTAGTCTTGCCAACTCATCGTCTCAACCATATCACACCCCTGTGAGTGATACTATTTTGGAATTAGATTTACTTGGTTCCACTTTTCTTGGGTCCAATTCCCAAGGCCATCCATCCACTAGTTCTCCTTCACAAGGAGGTAGGGGCCAAACTTCCTCTCAAGGGAGAAGTACAACCCCACCAAATCTTTCTCAAGGGACAGTTCCACTACCTTCTCACACGATGGATGGAACTAATCCTCCACCAAATCTCCCTATGCCATACTTGGCATCCCTTAACATTTATGATTTAACCAAACTCACAAATGATCCCATTTTGCATGATCCCACTTGGCCCAATATGCCTACAAAAGTGCCTTTAGACATTCCAAAGTTTGAAGAAAAACTGGGGGAAGATCCTGCCAACCATGTTATGACCTTCCACTTATGGTTCTCTTTCAACAACATCATGATTTATTCCATATGCTTGAGGTTATTTCAAATAAATCTCACATGCCCATCAGCCAAGTGGTATGTGGACAAAAAATCAAGGTCCCATGTGACCTTTGAATCATTGGACAAGGCCTTTTTGTCCTTTTTCCAACTACCAGTTCATCACGATATTGGATTAGAACTTCTATCAGAGTTAAAACAAACCACTGTTATCCATATATCTGACCACATCCATGAATGACATCAACGACGTAGTTTGTGTAAAGAAGAAACCACCAAAGAACAGCGTCTTGATTGGTTTCTCAAATCACTTGTCTTTGTTATTGCCAAGGATGTCGCATCCACTTTTCCTCAGTTGGAGGAGGAATCCATCAGTAAGGCCCAACAGTTTGACATAATATATGCTCAATCAGGATATTTATACATAGTATTTCTTGATGCACATCGACCAATACCATTTGGTCAGGACAAACATGGGATGTCCCACGCTGCGGATGGATTGATTGGTTCTATGAACCATGCCAACCCTTACGGTCACCCATCACCTGCTTATAGTGCACATCAATATCCACAACCATGTGGAGGTATGTGCCATTGCCATACTCCCACTCACCAACAGTCATATTCTGTTGCTCCCCCTCCCCCAATAGGGGGACCCCCACCAGCGCCCATGATGTGTCCGACCACCCAACCAAGTACGGGTCCACCTTCTACCTATGAATACAACCTTAATACTAGTGGAAGAACTTCAAATTCCTACATTCCATATGGATCATCTCCACAACACAATCCATACTTTCTCTTACATGTTCCTCAAGAGTCGGTTTCTCCCCCACAGGGACAACCACATGCCGACGTTCGTCGTTAACTTTGTTCAATCGTCTCCCATTCAACAGATTCAAAATTTTGAACAAATGAATTTGGAAAATTTTCCCGTCCACTCTATAATTCTAAGAAGAAAGGGAAAAACTGAAACAATAATAACTCGACACCAGGGGGAAATAACCCCCAACAAAACCACCCCACTAGGGGAAACTAGAATCCCCAAGGGGACAACAATAACAAATGATAAGGGAGGAATAACAAAAAACTCTGGACTAACTTCCCTTATGCTCTTTGTGGTGAGTTTGGACATTATACACACCATTTCCCCCAAATTTCTGACTTTAAACGGATGAAAGAATCCATGAATGCGCAATGTCCCCCAGTGTCGTCTGCCCCTCAACAAGCCCTACAATAGTACTTGCAACAACCACCCATGGTCATTTTTCAAAGCCTCATTCCACACCAGGGTATAATGAATACCCAATAGGAGGTACACCCTGCCCCACCACAAATGGGGTAGTATCAAAGCCTAGGTCCCATTAAACCTGGAAATCCAGCCGATCACAATATCCTCCTTACCAGTGAAGAAGTTATTATTTTTCAAACATGCGGTTGCCAATACGGTGTTCCCCCTGAATCTACCCCAACCACCTCGGAATCAGCTCCATCTACAGCTAGAAAACCATTGATGATCCCATGCCCTAACACTGAACCAAACCCTCATGTACCTCGTATGCCATTACAACCGAATGTACCTAACCCTCATGCTAGGGCAGCCCATAACTACATCATGGTCGACAACTTAGCACAGTCTCCTACAACCATGTTTGTATTGGAGGTCCTCCAAACCTGTCCAACTCAGTGAAAATCCTTTATTTCCACCTTGGGGGCAGTTGACCCAGCTGATACTAGACTCATCACCTTTGATCTAGATAGCGGAGAACCATGACTCCCCACCCTGGTAGCTTTTCAAATACTAGTTAATATTTAGAACATCACAGTACATCGATGTATCATCTATGAAGGTTCATCCACATGCATCATGTCCAAATTAGTCTAGAAAAAACTCATCTCCCCTAAGCTAGTATCATCTATCATCAACCTATGATCTTATGACGGTTGTCCATCATCCCCTGAAGGGCTCTTCCAAAATGTCCCTGTAGAACTTGGGGGAAAAACTATCCTCATTGACATTGAATTTATCAATGCCCCACTTAATTACAATATATTTTTTGGACATAGATACATGTATGCTATGAAGGAAGTAGCCTCTTCTGTGTTTTGAACGATGATGTTCCCCCACAATGGGAAAATCGTCACCATTGACCAGATTACACATTACGAGCCTAATCATTCCACCAACATTGATAAGATTCTTCCTCCTATCCACACTAGCTCGGACACTTATTTGGTCATCGACACGGGTCTCATTATTTTCAAGGGTCCATCCTTGTTGGGGGCATATCATGGAGCACCACCCCTCCTACACCCATTAGCACAAGTGTGTGTAGTATATTCTAATGGAATCAATAACAGAGTCAATACCCCTCCCATAGAGGCACCTCCCCACATCTAAGTTCCACCAGTTGAAGAACTATTACCTCAAGAATTCCCTGAGAACCCTATTGCACCACTTATCCCATATTTTCCCCCCCTCCAGGGGAAAATCTTGGTTTGGGAGACAGTTCCCCAAGCCATTACCCAAATTCCCTTCTTCTACCCCCCACCTAGATTCCAAGCATTCCAGGTAGTTGCGACCCTTACTCTTCCTAACATGGTGCTTTCCATCCCTGTATGGTATCTACATCCACCTGTGATGGTTCCTCAACCATCTCTCCCTCCTCAGACAGAGGGAATACTGATACAGATTCCAGTACAGGCTCCTACCACACCACCCTCACCCCCAACTATTGGCACCACTTCCATTGTTGGGGGCAGACAAAATAAGAAAGATCTGACAACTCCACTTCCTCCTCGAGTTCAACCTCCTTGCGCACTATGCGAAAGAGAAGGACACCCCACTAATAGATGTCATACTTTTCCCGAGTTACGCAATCTGATCCAACTCCCTAGAGCAACCACATTTCTTGCCACTTCACCAAGTACGTCCACTGCTACTCCGGAGTCCTCCACCATAGGAAATAAAGGGTTGTGAACCAAATTCGCTTATTCCATATGCTCAGAATATGGCCATTACACTCATCATTTCCAAGCTCTACCTCAAATTCTCCAAACCTTAGCTGCAGTATGCCAAACGTATCAGTCAGAGCCCTCTCAACCACCTTCTACTAAGGCTCACATTACTGATATTCGATACATTTCTTCGTTAGTACCCATGCGAACGAGACACCCTCCATAGTATCGGGACATTCACTTTATGACCAACGGTCCCTCTACCCTGTACATGATATCCCATCTACGTCCTCACCACTTGAGGACACCAATGCTTACCATTTGACAGTTCCCCCTGTCACCTCCCAAGATCCCCTGTATTCTCACATTTTTCACTGCGACGAAGATATCCTAGCATAAATCACTACCCCTAATTGCCAATGGAATGGGATCCATCATCGAGTAATCTTTTTTTCACAAGAGGCATTTCAACCTCCTACCCAAACCTTCATATGCGCAATCGAAACGAAGGATTTTATTCCTTCTGGGCATATAGACTGGTTCAACAACCCTATCCCTACCCCATATTCTTTTAAAGAAGGAAACATGGCCAACATCTCCCCCACCATCAAAATTGACATTTCCATCAAACCAGGAATTGTAGAAGAAATCACCATCAACATCGCATGCTCCCCTAAAGAACTCACAGCTTACAAATATCTCTTTCAGGAATACTGGGATACTTTTTCCTGGTCATATATAGAGATGTACGGCCTTGATCCATCTATAGTCAAACATTGAATCGACACTTGGCCAGATGTTTCCCCATTACATCAAAATCAACACCCTCTTCACCCATCCAAATTTTCGGCTATCAAAGACGAAATTGACAAGTTACATTATGTCGGGTTCATTTACCCCATTGTGTACAATTCATGGGTATCGAAACCTATCCCTGTTAACAAGAAACAGGGAACTATTCGCGTCTGGATAGAATTTCACAATCTCAACCATGCTTGTCCCAAAGACAACTTCCCTACCCCTTTCATCGACCAAATTATCGATGATTGTGCCGACCATGTAGCACTGTCCTTTATGGATGGGTTCTTCGACTACAATCAAATCCAAATCCATCTAGCATATCAGTATTAAATCGCTTTTACTATCCCATGGGGTACCTTTTCCTATCATGTCATGCCTTTTTGACTCAAGAACGCATGTGCTACATTTCAATGGGCCATGACCTATGTTTTCCATGATCTTTCTTGCATCATCCTTGCTTATTTGGATGACCTCACCGCTCAATCCAAAAAGAGAACCCGACACTTAGAGGACCTACGCATCATTTTCCAATGATGTCGCCAATACAATATCTTCTTGAACCCCCTCAAGCATGTCTTTTGTGTCATTGTTGGAAGCATCCTTGGGTTCATTGTCTCCCAACATGACATCACTGTGGACCCCCTCAAGGTCCAATCCATCACAAAAATTCCACCACCTAGGAATTTACGCCAACTGCAGAGCTTGCAAGGCAAATCCAACTTTTTATGTCGCTTTTTCCCAGAATACGCCACTCATGTGCATGGTTTCCTCTGCCTCCTGCATCATTATATCCCATTTTGATGAGACAAACATGCTCAAACTTCTTTGATTATTCCCCCAGAATATGATCATGATTACATCCTCTACTTGTCAGCCTGAACCGTCTCAGTAGAAAGAGTCCTCATCCAAATAAGGGATGATGGGCATGAACATGTCATTTACTACATTAGTATAAACCTTTCAGGGCCACCCTTGAAATACAATCATGATGAGAAAATCGCCTTAGCAGTTGTCCTCGCAGTCCAAAATATGTGACACTATATTCTGCTTCAAACTACCAAGGTCGTAGAAGATTCCAACCCCATGCGATAGATTAATGAAAAATTTTCCCGATGGATCGTGATCCTCCAGGAATATAACCTAGATTTCTCAACTCCCAAAATCAATAAAGTTCTTTTTCTCGCCGAACTCATTACAGATTTTCCCTCAGACGCTAAATCATCCCCCGTCAATATAGATTTTCCCGACGAACACCTCTTCTTCATCCCCTTTGATGACCCCTTTTATGAAAGCATCCTCATCTACCCGCAGACATAGAAGTTTGGGTCTCATCTCTCTCGAGACGATCATCGACAAATATTGCATCATACCCCTTGATATCTCCTCATCAGAGACGTCCTCTATTGACGTGGGGTTGACACCATTCTTCGTCGATGCCTGACCATCGAAAAAGCTGTCAGAGTCTTGAACAATTGCCACAATGGCACTTGTGGTAGTCACCTCTAGAGTATGTCCACCAACCAAAAAATAATTCGAGCATGGTACTTCTGGCCCACATTGTTTCATGATTGCATCCACGTAGTCAAGCAATGCAACAAATGTCAGCTTTATGCACACAAAGCATGAGCACCACCCGCTCTTCTACATCCAGTCATCATCGTCGACCCCTTATGCAAATGGGGCATTGACTTCATGACTTTCCATCCTCCATCCATTAATGGACACAAGTACATTGTAGTGGAAATAGATTACTTTACCAAATGGGTCGAATCCATGCCCACTTTCAACAATATCGTTGATACAGCAACACATTTTTTCTTCAACCATGTCATTACCCGCTTCAGAGTCCCACTACAATTAGTTTTTGAACACGGTAAACACTTTGAGAATGAGATATTTGTGGAACTCTCCTCAAACTTAGGCTTCTCCCATGAGTTTTCCTCCCCATACTAACCGCATTCCAACAGATAGGTCGAGGTTGTCAAAAAATTCCTCAAAACCATACTACAATATATCGTCAAGAAACATAAGACCAACTAGCATCATAAGGCGTTTTCTTTGTTATGGTCTTATCGCACGATAGTCAAAACTGCCATTGGTTTTACATTGTTTCACCTTGTTCATGGGATTGAAGCCACCCTCCCTATCGAGTGTGAAATCCCCACGTTACACACTGGCATCGAGCTATTACCTGACACTGATCCAATGGAGCAGTGCTTGCTGACCTTAGAGCCGTTGGATGAATATCTTTGATCTTCATTACATAACAATCAGGCAGCTAAAAAATGGACCAAAGCCACCTTCGACCGCCATCTCAACCTTCTCCCATTCAGTGAAGGGGATCTCATCTTAGCCTACGATATCTCTCATGATACCCTCGGCCATGGGAAATTTGATTCATTATGGCATGTACCCTACATCGTCCAATGCCACCTTACTAAGGGTGCATACATCCTGGCCTCTCCATAAGGCTACCCTCTCAAAGAACCTGTCAATGGGTTGTACCTAAAGAAGTTTTACGCCTGAGCATAGCCATTCCACCTTAGGTTTTTCTTTGTACACATTTGTATATTTTTTAGTCTTCTTTTTTGCCACCATTCCTCGTGTCTGATCTATCATCTGTGGTATTGACAGATGCATCATCCATCATCCTACCACATCGATTACGTTGACGGTGCCAGTCGTTGGACCCAGAATCTCTCTTTGATTGCTTGGGCCCTCTATACCCCCTCACATCTGTTGCTCCACTCTAGTGGCATATGTTTGGGCTCGACCACCAACAACCAAGCTGAATACCCTGTCGACATTGGTCTCCTAGTCGAGGCTATTCACCACCACATTCATCACCATAATGTTCTATTAGATTCCCAGCTTGTCGTCCTATAGCTCAATAATGTATATCATGTTCGCGATCCTTGCCTCTTTTGCAAATACCTGCAATTTAGACTCTTATCTCGCAACGTTTATTCAATCAAATTTACACATATTCCATGACAATTTAATCAAATAGCAGATAACATGGATAACATAGGATTATATTGGCATTTATCACATTAAAACATCATCGCATATACATGAACATCACACATTTGTCACAACATATAGAAAAGACATCATAAGCATAAAAAACATCAACACATGGAGACATA